>JAEAOA010001155.1:1709487-2128501 GCA_016746295.1 Potamilus streckersoni
TAAATCCCAAATGGTCCTAAAAGTTATATAACGTGTCCAAAAGTTCTGATTGAATTCCAGTGGTATTCCAAATTAAAATTCCAATATCGAATGTGTTGATGTGCCTGCAGTCTCGAAAGTACTCATGTGCCAAAGGACTAGAGACTGGAGATGTGCTAACAATCCTTTGATGTGTCACAATAGTATAATCCAAAATGTTCTTTTGTGAATTCACTCTGTTTTAAATGACAGTTTTAGTTGAGTAAAAATTTGAATAATAAATCCACCCAAATGACAAAAAAATAATAAATCCACCGAAATGACAAACTGAACACGACAAACAGAATCATACTGCTTAGGATGCTAAGGTAACAATGAATAATGTTCAGTAAACAAGATTATATCCCTCTATTTCACCTCGGTTGCAATTCCAATTTTTTGCAAATATTCTTTCAATTTAACGAAATTTTCCATTCTAGAGGTTTCTGAGATTAGAATCAAGACTATAAATATTTGCCATTAATAATGATCTGAATATTTAATCCAAAATCATAGATAAATATTTAGATATGTATTATGTTGTTTATAAAATAAATGTTACTGGTCAGGTACACCATGAACAAAAGTTTGAACAAGGCCACATATAAATTACAGATAAACGTAACATGTAGAAAAGCCAACAAATAATAGAAATTTAATATACAAAACACGGCAAGAAATGGATTTAAATAAATAATAAATGCCATTTGAATTATATCACACTTAAAACAAACATTAACAAGAGTCGAAATTCTCTCTCTCTCTCTCTCTCTCTCTCTCTCTCTCTCTCTCTCTCTCTCTCTCTTTCTCTCTCTCTCTCCTAACACAAGACATTAATATCGAAGGGTCTATCTTCTTTAAAGTTTTTCTTTTTCACTGTAAGTTTTATTTATGTTTGGCTTTCTTAACATTTAGAAAGCACTATATAACCAAAATTGTGCCAAAGTGCCGACAAATCCTATGTATGTACAACATTTACTAAATACACTTGTGTCGATTGCATTTGAAATGACTCATTAATTTTCTATTAGCAAAGATAAAATAAAATATAACAAGACTGGAGCGATATGATGATACAGCTGGGTCATTAGATAGTTTGAAATATATATTCTTCTATTACATGTATTGTCTACCTTCAATAATGTTTTAAGTGCCCAATAACAAAGTTACCTAATGTCAGGTCCTAAATCAACAGTAATTGGTCATAGACTTCAGTGTCCAAAGACAAAGTTAATAATACCAGGTCTTGAATCGATTGTAATGGGTGATATATTTAAGGTGCGTAATAACAAAGTTAATAATACCAGGTCTTGAATCGACAGTAATGGGCGATATATTTAAGTGTCCAATGACAAAGCCGATAATACCAGGTTCTGAATCAAAAGTAAGTGATCATATATTTAAGCTTCCTCATTCTTAAGATTCATTTAATTCACTACAGTGTTAATTGAAATGTATTTTTAAGTGACAAGTCATTGGTAGTTACTGAATTCTGATGCGTTTAAAAAGACATTTTCTTACAAAACAAATATTTTACTAATATAAAACAAGCAAATAAAATAATTTACCATAATAGATTGAACAGTCCAACTGGAATAGGTCACTGTAACATGATAACATGGTAATAAATATTGTACTAATATAAAACAAGCAACTAAAACAATTTACAATACCAGATTGAATAGTCTAACTAGATAAATAATTTACCATAAAAGATCGAATAGTCTAGCTGAAATAGGTCACTGCAACATGATCTCATAGTAATAAATACTTTCAAATGCTGAAAATTTTGAAACACCGCTGCTAAAATCTAAGAAACATTAGATTTACCAACATACTTAGAAAGTGAAACTAGGATGGTATTACTGGTAGGTTGGTTTTACTAATCACACATACATTTTAAGATATTCAACTGGTCAAATTGATGTCAGATTTATATTCAGTCAATCGGATAACTGAATCAACATTTAAATTTACTTTCAGACGTAAGTACTGTCAATGATATTCGAACCTGAACGCAAACCTTATTTGTCATTCACTGCATTATCTTGGCATACGAGCATAAATGTAATAATATAGTAAATGTATAATATTCCAGACAATGACAAAATGCATTTTATAGCCAGGAATTGTTTCTTCCACTTTAACAAGAATAAAGCAGAATAGATGACCACAACCACCACACGATCTAAACTCCAAGCATAAACACTTTACTAAAACTGGCGGTTAATGTGGATTTTAATCAAAGAAATAATGCGTTTGTTAAGTTTCAAGATTTTGCATGATAAGTATTTCGTTTTATGACAACACAACCCTAAACAATGGATGTAAATCATATAAAATCAATTCATTTGACATTTCTTGACACAAAACTATGGTTGTGTATTTTGAAATGATTCTCTCATATTTGAACCTTAAGGAACATTATATGATTTGGGTGGCATAAGTGATCAAAGCATCCACTTCGGATGCCGAAGGTCGCGGGTTTGAACCCCGGCCGAGTCATAACAAGAATTTTAAAATTGGTCCTATCAGCTGTCTCGCTTGGTCGGCCTGGTATCAGGATAATGTGACGAGGTGGAACATGATGCTATATGTTGCCGCACGATGCCCCAGTGCTAGACATCACTATACACTGCTACACTGCAAACATCAGATTTTATGGAGAAAAAAATTCGATGCTACGTTAAATATATGAATCGCGCGCAAACACACACACACACACGTGCACACAGACATTATCTTGAAATGCCCTGACAAACAAATAAATTAATTTCAACAACAATAGCTTTCACAATATAATATTGGCATAAAATTTGAAAATGCTAGGTTTAGTGTTCGAGATTGTCATTTTGCTCAGTTGTTCTGATATAAAAAATATTAGGCGTCAACAAGCTGTAGCTATATCAAAAATATTATAGCTATAAACTGAAAAGAAAATTTAACAGTAAGAGGTCATATCTTGGGAAAACTATTTTCTTGACATCTATTTCGTAGCAATGACACCCTGTATACACAATATTTTTAAAAAGTTAATAAACCTGTTGTATTACTTAATTTTTGTCTTTTAAAAATTGGGCGAATTAAAAAAAAGTTATGTTGCTTGATGCGCTCCAACGTAAATCGTAATAAATTTCGACCGAATTAAAAGCGTATTGATCTGAAGCAAGTCTGTTTCTATTGGCCTAATGAGTAAATTGGCCTCACTTTCAATAACTGTCTCAGGTGTGATCTGTTACCTTATTTAAATTTTCATAACAAAATAACCGTGACATACAATATACTCTCAGCGTTTAACCATTTCTTTTGTACAAACCAACACATCATTAAACGGTTATGCAATAGAAAAGGGATAAAATGCATGAGTTGCACCTATTTATAATAAAGTTTGATTTCGGGTACGAAAGTGAGTGGTCTCCTAAACAAAGTTATGGTCGCTTCTGGATTCTTCAGCCATCTCTACCTGAAAGATCGCACTAGACCAACATAAACGTTTTTGAGCGTTCCTAACATATGCAGTTTGAAAAACCTCCTACAATTGATTCAGACTTTTAAAACGTCAAAGACATTAAGTAATAATATCATGATATTTCCTTGGTTTCTCAGATTGTTTTGCATCGCTTTATGTGCTTCATTCTAAATTTATCCCTTATTATTATTTGTCCTAATGATACATTTAATGATTTCCCTCTTAATAGGTTCTTGTCAGAATATATGAAAATAGGTTTTCCTTTGTATTTCCGGTTTAGAGATTCGTCCATATTGATTCTGACCTGTTTTAAAGTCCTCCATTTTGCTTTTCCAGTCTTTTTCAGCTTTCGCAAGTTCAATATTTGCACTGTTCTCCTGATGTGTTGACCAGTTTTGTTAGTTTTCTTTGTCTTTCCCAGCTTGTAAACTGAAAAACAAAATGTTAAAACAAAAATGCAATATTCAAAGCTTATTTTTGTAAAATTAACCTTCTTAAGCCGGTATTTTTCTTCACGTCATGAATCTCGTCTTTGCTTCTTGTGCTAGTATCCGTACATTGTTAGATACGAAGACAAAAGGAACCGGATTATACATATCTGTTTGGACTAGTCTATGTAACCTATTACTGATTCGCCTTTTCTATGTTACTTATTTTAAATTTCTAGTAAATAAAAGAAACAGCAATAGTGAGAAGAAAAAAAAAAAGAATTCCCCGTTCTAATCAACATTTGATTCCAGCATAAACTGGTCGACCTATTTGTCTTGAATACGTCCATATGAACTAAACCTATTCGTCAAGAACAGACGTGTATTTATCTTATAACTACATATACAACATGTCCAAAGGATTCATTTTTAAAACAAAATATATAAACTCGCAATTTCATGTATTACAATTGTGCACTCGATCATTTAGTGAGACAGATCTACCGATCACCCGAGTCGATTAAACTAAAAATGGGACTTACAGTTGATTAAAGACCAGATTTGGAAGGACTTTTCTCATAAATAGTCTTTTCTATACTTTTAATCACTGCCATAGCCATTGTACTATTTGAAAAGATTAAAACGACTTTTTCATTTTGATGAATTTTTATAGCCAATAGCAAATCAGCATGCATCAAGCGCAAACAATACGCATACAAGCTTGAAATGGATTATGGATGTGTGATGGTTTTATATTTCTTTTTAGTCATACAGATAGAAAAATACTATCCAAATATTCTCATATTTTTTCTTCACATAATTTTATATTGCATTCATTGCCTAAAAGAACGAATACTAATAACTGTCCCACCATGGTGGCATAACCGTTAGGATCCTAGCTCTGAAGTAAACCAGGAAAGAAATCGTTATAAATAAAAACATGACCAAACTTAAGCGTGACTTGGCAAATGTGAACTCTGCTACCTACCACAACGATGATTGGAAAAAACAAAAGCCTGATCTAATGAGGTGTGCGTAGAAAAATTATGACAAATTCAGAAAAGGTTATAGGATACACAAGAGGATGTTAGTACCGTCCTTGCGAATCTTCAACAACTAACAACAACCACCCGTGAACAAATCAAAGTCAGACACACCAATTCAACATTTCAATGCACCAGCATGGTAGGAAATCGTTAACAATCTCCAAATTTCCAAGACAATTAAAAGAGTGTATATGAGAGTTTGAAATATCCGCGAATATCCGAGCGGGTTCTATCAAAAGGAAACAAGACGGATGGGTAATGTGTGAATGTGCGATTTAGATTTGAACGTAGCTTTTACAAATTTTAGTCATATGGCTATGATGTCTGCAGCTTGTCAGTTTGTAGTGATGTCTAGCACTGGGGCACAATGCCCTACACATGTATCAACATGCCCTACCCAGTCACATCATCCTGACACCAGGCCAACCAGTCCTAAAACTAACCTCTAAGTACTGAGCGAAAAGTGACGCAGTTGCTAGTATATTATTATAAGTCTTTCGTGTCAATCGGCCGGAGTTCAAACCCGCGACCTCACGCATCCAAGACGGAAGAATTAACCTCTTAGGCGGATGGAGAGGTAGGAAGAGTTATCAAGGAGCAATCTTCGTAGAAACATATGTGAAGAAAAGACCAAACCATAGTGAGATAATGTCTTTCGCTACTGTTACATTTTAAAATTTCGATGTTTCTTTCTGAACAAAATTTTTAATAGCCGAAATAGCAGAAAAATGACTAATAGTATCCTGTCACTTTTTAACATTCTAAAGTGTATGGTTTTGATGAAAAAGTGTATCATATCATATAGGTAGTTGGTTGGGTGAGAAAATTAACAGCTGATAGAATGGACTGGATATCGGTCTTATTGCTCTTATTGTATACCGAATGTTGCATTTATCGGAACCTTGGGATATCATTCAGCGATTGGTACCTCCTAAATATATTCATTTCCTTTTCAAGGGTTTCATTAGGACCTTACTCAAAAATATTATAAATTCTAAAGTATGCAAATATATATCTATTTATCACCCTATCATGCATCAGGAACGCTTTAACCTCAACGACTCTAATTACCGAAACACCCACCCACCTAAGAATATAATTATATATATATATATATATATATATATATATATATATATATATATATATATATATATATATATATATATATATATATATATATATGTAGTTATAGAAAAACGATAATCCAGTTTTAGTTGACTTATTCCAAAACATTAGAGATGTTGGATCAGACAACGAGATTCTCGTCTTTTTTGACGAAAATTATATTTGTTAAGAATCACAATAGCTGAAAAACTTGAAATACATACCAAAGACTTTCTCACAAATTTCCTTCACCATATCCGTCCTCTTGGTATCCGTAGTCGTTTCGACCATTGCTTGTGCTAAAGCTGCAGTCGAAGAGTCAGGTGGGGCCGATCTCTCAAGTTTTCCGTCAATGCATTTCTCTATTTGAGTGAAGTAAATAGTGTTTGCTGAAAAAATGTAAATATTGGAAACTTTTCGCTTGATCTTAGCATCAATTTTATGACAAAATCACTGAGACATTTGAAGCTTGGTTCAGCGTTTACATTATAACCAGTTTCCTTTATTCCATCCAGTTCCCTCCCCCAAGACGGACAATTTCCACAGTAATATACTCCTGCTGACGTCCCCATGATTGTATTCTAATCCACGAACAATTTAGGATTTGAGGAAAGTAAACAGGCACGCGCATATGAAATCTATTATGCAAGCAATCACGAACGAACGGTATCAATCATTCTCTAAATTTGGTTTTGAAAAATAAGCGGATAACAGAGTCTCGGAATTTGAACGTTATCCAACTGTCTCGGATTTTTTTTTTCGAAAATGGTGGAATTATAATTAGTAACAAAAGAGTAATTTGCCATCTCCTTCTCCTTTGAATGCGATCTTCAACTGGAAACTAGGTCTTTAACATTTAAAATGTATCGAATTGGACGAAGTAGTATTAGGAAATGAGAGTTTTGGCTCACTTCATTTTTTTTACCCTCCAAACAAGTATAAATTAAATGAGGGTTTCCAAAGCAGGGAAATGAGGGTTTTGGCCCACCATCCCCCTCCCACACCTATTAGAACGTTTCAGTTAACAAGGTGGAAATTAAATTAGCATTAGAATGAAAATGATATTATTTTATATCTCGTTACCAATGATTAATGTTTCAACTGTTGATATTAAAAATATTTCATTATCACGATTATAGATACTAAATTTTACTTTACCGCTCACGCAGCGACGGGACTCAAACAAATCTTTTATTTCTGGTTTGTTCAGAGGATATTTTTTGTCGATAAAATATACCTTTGACCGATCGAGATCAATTGTGAGTTTAATATATTTTTGTTGGCTAATGGGGCTGTGAAAGTTTTTACATTCCGCTAGCAACTTTTGATACAATTGTTCGAGATAATTGAAATACTCGCTGTTATCAGATCTGATGAGCGAAAGTTTTAACTTGTCATGTGCTCCATTAAAACATATACCTGACGTTTCATTATTAAATTCAACTGTCAATTGTTTACCGTCCATCATTAAATATTTAATGTTACTATTGTAGCTATTTGTCATTATCAAATTTTCAAACATTATTTTATAAGTTTAGATAAAATTTCAGTTGGAAAAGATAATGTCGAGTATAGATCTATCATCATAACAATACCCAAGGGCAAATGTATCTACCCCATTTTCACAATAGCGTTTGTCATCAAAATTATACAATCCACGTTTGATAATAACATCTGTTTCGAGTTTATGATGATTAGTTCGAATTGCCATAGCTCTCATAAAACTAACACCACCATCAAGCGCATACATGTAGTCATTAAATTTCATAAACTTTTTAACAACATTACGAGGCAGACCTTTTGCTTTTTTCGTTATTTTATTATTGTCTAACAATACGGCATACATTTTGCTGCGTAATCCGATAAAATATTTGATAGTGCTCAAGTTCATTTCATCTTTAAACTTACCAATAACCTTTTTATTTATGTCGTCATGAAATTTACTGTCACGTGGATAATCGGAAAGATCAAACAGATGTCGATTATTGTACATGTCCTGATAGATGTCCTCACATTCGATTTCATATACGAGCGAATCAGTATCAGTAAACAATAATCTACTAGCCGGCCACTGATTTTTAACAAAATTATAATGAAAATCGTACATCAGCCACTTTGATAAATCTAACACGGCAGCTCCAACATAGATTGGCTTGTTTAGTTTTAGATTTGTTTTTCTTCTTTGTATCGCAACAAGATTTTCATTAAATATTTTCATGCTCACAAAATCATCGTCTGACACAAGTTTGTTTCTGCGATTGACATCATTAACTATTTCGATATTTACGCGTTTCCTAATATTCTCCATCGTTTTACCAAAAACGGAATTGTTTATCAGTTTAAAAAAGTTTTTCTCAAACTCTGTTTTCGCTGCAGCTCTTCTTGAAGTGTTTGAGTTAATATAACCTCTCATCCATGGTGACTGATTAAATTTTAGTACACGATGAACTTTTCTCAACACAAGACCAGCATCGACTGCTTGTTTTAAAACTTTGTAATGCAAAACGTAATTTTTCTTATCAAGTAAATTTGGTACTAGTTTCTTGACCATGGAATGTTGCCTTGGTGATGCTAACGCTTGTTGTTCTTTTGAAAACAAACTATAATCTATTACCATCGATTCCGCACAGAAAGGGTAATCATTATGTAATTTGTGTAGCGAATTTGGATAATCAAGATCAACTTCAACGAAATAGGAAACATCATCGGGTATCTTTTTTTCTGTCTCTAATAGAAATCGATCAACCGTGATCCAATGAAATCCGCTTAAAAGCATTGGTTCTGCCATCGAACCACCGTAAAGATTATTACAATCTAGATAAATTATATACTTCGAAGGAAGGTCAGGGTTATACTGTTTCAGGTATTTGTTGTTTGCTTCAGCATATTTTTTTTGTTATCACGCTAATACCACCTCGGATACCTTTTCCGATAAAATTGAACATATCAACATCAGTCAGTAATTCTAACCTTACCTTACTAAACTTCAGCAAAGCATCCCATGACAACCCAGGGGCAGAATAATACCAGCAAGGATTTAGTCCATAATTATTATAACTCACTTCACGAAAACTTTCAAAAACATCTGCTAATAATAACACATCAGTTTTCAGGTATAAATCATGATAATCACCAAAAGTCTCACAATCAAACTCTTTCCAGATATCTTGTGCATACCTGTACTCATCATCAGTTATATTTTCATTTTTAAGTTGTGAATAAAATTTGTCTTTGTCAGGTAAAGATATTTCATCAAATTTACTCCAGTCGTCGAGGTATTTGTATGGAAAAACTCCTTTTTTAGCTAGTAGATTAAATTTATCTTCAAAATAGTCTCTTAGGTTATCAAATTTACTACAACCTTTCACTAGCTCATCTAACGAGGCTGCCATAAACTGCAGGCTGTCAATAAAACGCAATTTACCTAGCGTAACTGACATGTACTTTTCAAAATTATTTGGGATGCATTTGATGACGTTATCGTGTTTTAGACGAGATTTTATATCAGGATCACCAAAAGCTTCTACTATAATATAGATATCATATCCTCGAAAATTGTAAAGAATAACCGGCATAAAATCTGGAGCATGAAATTTTAAATTACACTGATTATGAGCCGCTCCACGGTACTGTCCAGTCAAATGGCAATGGTCATGTACTTTTTTGTCATCGTCAAAAGCTTTTTCACAAATATGACAAATTTCTGCTTGCTCGTGAGCGGATTCTTGTTGAGGTGTTAATTTTAACATTGGCGTTACTTTTTTCAAACGATAAGTAATATTATCAACTTCATTAATCAACTGCTTGAGAAGCCAGATAGCTGGATTTTTACCACGATATAATTTGATTGGTTTAGATAATCTAGAATCAGTACAACAAACTACCTTGTACGCTACTCCACACGGAAAATGATTTTGAACTTTTCTTCTACTCGATTGATTAGGATTATTTTCTACGCCAAGTACAGGTTGAAGTAAACACTCAAAATCAGCGTATATAACGAAAGGAATTTTTAGTTTGTGATTATGATGGACAAACTGTAACACATTATCTTTTTTAGATGGCATTGTTATTCTTTGCACATCACTACAGTACTGCAAATGCTTTTGTAATGTTTCATTGTTAGTACAACCATGCAACAGCGGTAACAAAAGAACTTTTTGTTCCTATTTTTACTGTACTGTTTACCAACTAGTCCGTTAAAGTTTTTAATCCAAACGTAATGATTTTTGTAAAACAGTAAATTTATAGTCGATTGTGAAGCTTTTTCTGAAATATATCTCGGGTATACATCCTCTTTTTCATCTAGTCCGAAAACGTTAATTGAAACATTATTTTGCTTGTCAAATTTTGGTATTTGATTTTCTGCCACAGGAAAGTTAATATCTTTAAAATTTAATCTAGACACGTGACTGATATACTTCTCAACACGAGTAGCGTTTTTTTCTGCTGGAAATAGTGCGGAAAGAACAGGCCATTGGAAACACTTGTTATCTACGTTTTTGATGTTTATACAACATCTTTTACAATTTATTTTTGGTGGCAGGTCGACGTATGAACTACCTCGTAATGCATTATATTTCATCGTGTGAAACAATATTCCGTTGATCATTTCAAACTTCCAATCCGAACCTAATTGAGCGAATTCCTCTATTTTTTTCCAGATTTCTTGGTGTATTTCATCAGATAGTGATAACAGATCAGTCCCAAGCAAAGCACGTCTTGATTTTGCGTTAATATAAGGTTCTGCAATTTCCTTGTTAGTTGATTCTTCCATTATAACTAACTTTGAAAATATAACATGATATTGCACAAATAATCTAATACTTTTGTGTTTTTCGAGCTCACGTTTTACAGTTGTCTGTAGTAGGTGGTAAAGATTCGTTGCATTAAAATTTACTAAAACATTTTGATTATCAAACTGATAACTATTATCAAAACCTGCAAAAGCAGTCGCTATTTTATTAGGTTCTCCCATAAGGCTTTTCTTAGCTATGTCACGTAATTTTAACATTATTATATTATAATGTAATATCTAATTGATAATTCTTTCACACTGCGCATGCGCTAAAAATCAATTGAAGATAAAAAATCTCCTATAATATAATGACAGCAAATCTAACAAACACATGTGAGCAAGAAACATATCAAGTTCACCCAAAGTATAACTTTACCTCACACTGCGCATGCGCTAAAAATCAATTAAAGATAAAAAATATCACCAAAAATATAACGACAGTAAATCTGACAAGCGCAAGTGAGCAAGCGATTTATCATGGTCACCCAAAGTATAACTTTATCTCACACTGCGCATGCGCTAAAAATCAATTGAAGATAAACATATTACCTATAATATAATGACAGTAAATCTGACAAGTGCACGTGAGCAAGAAGCATATCAAATTCACCGAAAGTATAACTTATACGCTGGAAATGTTTTAGGTTCGGTTATTAACATCAAAACTAGAATACCTGTTGGCAAATTAACGTCAGCGGGTTATAATATTAGTGTAAAGGGAGATAATGCTGAGAGGATTGCAATGTTTAGAAAAGATTTTATTTACACATTGTTCTGCGATGATATTCCAGAGGGATAGCGTGTATATCATTATAACGGTAAAGTCACTGATGACAACATTGAAAATTTATCCTTACAAGATGAGTTTCAGCTGCATCCAGTCTTTGATTTATACGAGGCTAACGATCGTGGTATTATAAGAAACAGAAAAACTAAAAAAGTTCTTGGTACTATTAACAATATGGGATATATCAGGGTAACTGTTAGAGGAACACTAACAGATTTTGTTAGTTATAATGGTCATAGGTTTGTTTACGAGGTGTTCAACGGATCTATACCCAATGGTCTGGTTATCAATCACATCAATAATATACAAACTGATAATCGATTGGAAAATCTGGAGATAGTGACGCAACAGGAAGATGTGAGAAAAGGAAAAAATAGTAATGGTATTAATTTTAGATGCCCAATAAAACCTGTTATTTAAAAAAACCTCGAAACGGATGAGGAGATTGAATTTAAATCGATTACAGCTGCGGCGAAATATTATAAGATAAATTCCAGAACAATAAAATTTATAGCTGATGGAGTAACAAAATCAGCTTTTTCAAGAGAATACGATGCTAGGATTGGTTTTAGATATGATGATCAATAATATTTTGTAATTCGGTTTTAGTCAAGCAATGATGAGCAAATGCTATGATATCATCGTGATTAAATTTTAGCGTCGTTACTGCACTTTCATTAATTTTATTTTTTCTGCTTCTGTTAGTAATATTTTATGAGAATCACCTTGCATTATAATAACATCAACACTATAACCCAACAAACATTTTCTTACCGCTTCGGCTAGTTCGTTGTAATTTAATATATTAACTTTTTGGTGATATTTTATCTCATCGGTCATCTTATAATAATAAATTAAATAAAAATATATTATAATAATGGACTTGATGAAACGACTTGCTGAACTCTACGAAGAAGATACTAGCGACAAAGTCACCAGCGATAAGGTCACATTTTCCAAAGATTTTATAGACAAATCTATTGGTTATAGTGAAGATAATATTTTATATAACAGTGAATCTGATGATGATGGTGAAATAGTCACTGTTGCTGACAGATCAAATTACAGCAGATCAACAACTAAACGGTATAATGTCAAGTATCACATTGCTAAACAAATAATAAAATTTAATTTTACCGTTGCCGAACAACAACTGTTTTGGCAGCTAATCAAACCTTTCTTAAATATCAAGATTCCAGGCCGACAGAAAAATATCAAATTCGATTTCATATTCGTTAAAATTTTTAATCTAATGACGATCTCTAACGATCGTAAGCAGTATCTAATATCGTTATGTAAACCAGTAAAATGTAAATCTGTCAAACAAAAGTATGAGTTAATTTATAATAGCATTATATCATAATCTGCTTAGTTGGAATCCAACTGCTAAATTTATCGCTATACCCACGCCATTTGACTAAACTTTTATTTCCTTTTTTTTCTAATTACTTTCTCGATAACAAAAACATCCTGCTCAGTTTTCTGTAGTTCTTGTTCATAAAAATCCCAAACGATGGGTTTTCCCCTCCCCGTTCTTTTAAACTTTCGTTACGGACTGTTAAAATTTACCTTACCCAAACCAAAAAATTTAATTTCTTCGCTCATTTTGGAGTTTTCCTTTTCCCAATACCTTTTTTATCAAAAAATTTCTAACTTTTTTCCCAAACCCTTTAAAATTTTAAATGTTGGGGGGTTCATGTTTTTTTTTGCAATATCGGATTTGTTTTTTTTTTTTTTGGTTGGTTTTGTTTTTTTTTAAACCCGGGGGGGGAAACCGGGGGTTTTTGTTGTTATTTTTTAAAATTTTTTTTTTTTTTAATATTTAAAAACCCCTTTCCCTACCTTTTAAATTTGGGGTTTTTTTTTTTTTTAAAATTTTTTTTTTTAAAAAAAAATTTTTTTTTTTAATTTAAAAAATTTTTTTTTTTAATCTTTTTTTTTTTCAAAAAATTTTTTTTTTTTTTTGTTTTACCTTAAAGGGGATTTGGGTTTTTAAAACAAAAATTTTTAAAAAATTTTGGGGGAAAAAAAAAATTTTTTTAAAAAATTTTTTCCCCCCCAAAAAAAACCCCCCCCAAAAAAAAAAGGGGGGAAAAAATTTTTTTTTTGGTTTCCCAAAGGAAAAGCCCCTTTTTTGGGGGGGGGGGGGGGGAAAAAAAATTTTTTAAAACCCCCCCAAAGGGGGGGTTTTTGGGGGGTTTTTTTTTTTTTAAAAAAATTTTTTTTTTTTTTTTTTGGGGGGGGGGCCCCAATTTAAAGGGTTTCCTTAAGGGGGGGTTTTGGGGGGTTTTTATCTAGGGGACTGGGGGGGACCCCCGGGGGGAAATTTTGGGGTTTTTTTAAAATTTTTGGGGTTTTTTTCCCCCCGGTTTGGGAAAAAAAAAAGGGGGGGGGGGGGGGGGTTTTTTTAAAAGGAATTTTTTTTGGGGGGGGGGGGAAAAAAAAGGGAAAGGGGGGGGGGGTTTGGGGTTTGGGGGGGGGGTGTTTTTTTCCCTTTTTTTTTTCCCGGGGGGTTTTTTTTTTCTTTTTTTGGGTTTTTTTTTTAAAATTTTTTTTCCCCCCTTTTTTTTTTTAATTTTTTTTTTTAAAAAAGGGGGAAATTTTAAAGGGGTTTTTTTGGGGTTTTTGGGGGGTTTTTTTTTGGGGGGGCGGTTTTTTTTTGGGGGGGTTGTAAAAAGGGGGGGGGGGGGGTTTTTTTGGGGGTTTTTTTTTTTTGGGGGGGGGGGGGGGTTAAAAAAATTTTTATCCCCCTTGGGGGGTTTTTGGGTTTTTTTTTTTTTTTTGGGGTTTTTGGGGGGGTTTTAGGGGGGAGGGCATTTTTTTAAAAAAAAGAAAAGGGAAATTTTTTTAAGGGTTTTTTTGTGGTTTTTGGGGGGGGGGGGGGGTTTTGGGGGGGGGGGTTCCGGGGGGTTTTTTTGGGGGGGGGGTTTTTGGGTTTGGGGTTTTTTTTTTTTTCCCCCCCCCGGGGGTTTTTTTTTTTTGGGTTTTTTTTGGTTTTTTCCCCAATTTTTTTTGGGGGGTTTTTTTTTTGGGGTTTTTTTTTTTTTTTTTTAAAAAAAAATTTTTTTTTTTAAATAAAAAATTTTTTTTTTAAAAAAAAAAAGGGGGGGCCCCCCCGGGGGGGGGGGGGGTTTTTGGGGTTTTTTTCCCAAGGTTTTTTTGGGTTTTTTTTTTTATTAAACCCCAAAAAAGGGGGGGAAACCCCTTTCCAAAATTTTTTTTGGGGGTTTTGGGGTGTTTAAATTTAAAAATTTTTTTTTTTTTTTTTTTTTTTTTTTTTTTTTTTTTTTTTTGGTTTTTTTTTTTTTTTTTGTTTAAAAACCCCAAAAAATTTTTTTTTTTCCCCTTTAAATTTTTTTTTTTTCCCCCTTTTTTTTTTTGGGGCCCCTAAAACCCGAACCTTTTTTTAATAACCCAAAAAAATTTTAAAATTTTTTTTTTAAAAAGGGGCCCGGGAAACCCCCCGGGGAAAATTTTAAAACCCCCGGGGGGAAAGGGGGTTTTTTTAAAAACCCCAAAAAAATTTTAAAAAAATTTTTTAAAAAAATTTTTTTTTCCCCCCTTTTTTTTTTTTTTGGGGGGTTTTTTTTTTTTTTTAAAAATTTTTTTTTTTTTTTTTTTTTGGGGGTGTTTTTTTTAATTTTTTTAAATTTTCCCCGGGGGAAAAAAAGGGAGGTTTTTTTTTTTTTGGGGGGTTTTAAAAACCCCAAAAAAATTTTTTTTTTTTTTAAAATTTTTTTTTTTTCCTATTTCCCCCCTTTTTTTTTTTTTTTAAAAAAATACTTTAAAAATTTTTTTTTTAAAAATTTTTTTTGGGGAAAAAAAGGGAAATTTTCCCCGGGGGGGGAAAAAAAAAAGTTTTTTTAAAAGTTTTGCCCCCCTTTTTAAAAGAATTTTTGGGGGGGGGGAAAAAAAAATTTTTTTTTAAAAAAAAAAATTTTGGGGAAAATTTTGGGGAAAAATTTTTTTTCTATCCCCTTTTTTTTGGGTTTTTTTAAATTTAAATTTTTAAAAGGGGTTTTTTTTTAAAATTTGGGTTTTTTTTGGGGGGGGGGGTTTTTTTTTTTATTTTTTTAACAAAAAGGGGGGGTTTTTTTTTTTGGGGGGGTTTTTTTTTTTAAGGGGAAAAAAAAAAATTTTTTTTAAAAATTTTATTTTTTCCTTTTTTTTCCCCCTTTTTTTTGGGGAAACCCCAAAAGGGGGGGGGTTAAAGGAAATTTTTTTGGGGAAAAAAAAAAGGGATTTTTTGGGGGAAAAAAATTTTGGAAAAAAATTATATTTGCCAAAAAAAAAAATTTTTTTTTTCCCCTTTTTTCCCGGGAAACCCTTTAAAGGGAAATTTTTAAAAAGGGTTTAAAAAATTTTTTGGGCCCCTTTCCTTGGGGGTTTTTTTAAAATTTTTTTTTTGGGGAAAAATTTCCCGGGGTTTCCAAAATTTTTTTTTCCCTTTTAAATTTTTTTTAACCCAAAAAAAAATTTCCCCAAATTTCCTTTTTTTTAAAATTTTTTTTTCCAAGGTTTTTAAAAATTTTTTTTTTTACTTTCCCCTTTGGGGTTTTTTTTTTGTTTTTTTTCCCCTTGGGTTTTTTTAAAAAATTTTTTTAAATTTTTTTTTTTTTGGGGAAAAAAAATTTTTTTTTTTTAACCCAAATAAAACCCCCTTTTTAAATTTTTTTGGGGAAAATTTTGGGGATTCCCTTTTTTAAAAAAAAAAAATTTTAAAACCCCAAAAAAAATTTTTTCCCCCTTTTTTTTTTTTAAAATTTTTTTTTTTTTTTTTCCCGGTTTTAAAAAAAATTTTTTTAAAAAGGTTTTTTTTTTAAAAAAAATTTTTTTTAAAAAATTTTTTAAATTTTAAAATTTTTTAAATTTTGGGGGTTTTTTTTTTTTTGGGGCCCCTTTTTAAAAAATTTTTTTTTTATTTTTGGGGGCCCAAAAAAAAATTTTTAATTGTTTTTTTCCTTTTTTGGGGCCCTTTTTTTTAAATTTTTTCCCCCCTTTTTTTTTGTTAAAAACCCCCCCCTTTTTTTTTTAAAATTTTTTTTTTTTACCCAATTTTCAAAAATTTTTGCCTTTTTAAAAAAAAATTTTTTTTTTTTTTTTTTTTTTTTTTTTTTTTTTAAATTTTTTTTTTGGGGGGTTTTTTTTTTGGGGAAAAATTTTTATAATTTTTAAAATTTTTTAAATTTTTATTTTTTTTTGTTTTTTTAAAAAAAATTAAACCCAAAATTTTTGGGTTTTTTTAAAAAAAGGGGGAAAATTTTTTAAAAAAAAAAATTTTTTTTTGCCCTTTTTAATTTTAAAAAAAAATTTTTATTTATTAAAAATTTTTTTTTTTAAAAAACCCCGGGGAAATTTTTTAAATTTTTTTCCTTTTTTTTATAAAACCTTTTTAAAAAAATTTTTTTTTTTTTAAATTAAAATTTTTCCCCTTTTTTGGGGAAAAAATTTTTTTTTTTTTCCAAAAAAAAAAACCCCCCCCTTTTTTTTTTTTTTTTTTTTAAAATTTTGGGGTTTTAAATTTTTTTTTAAAATTTTTTTTTTTTTGGGGGTTTTTTTTTTTTTATTTAAAAAAAATTTAAAAATTTTTTTTTTAAAAAAAATTTTTTAAAAAAAAATTTTTTTTTTTTCTTCCGGAAAAATTTTTCAAATTTTTTTTTAAAAAAAATTTTTTATCTTTTTGGTTTTAAAATATTTTTTATTTTTTTTTTTTTTAAAAAAAATATTTTTTTTTTCCCCTTTTTTTT
The DNA here is from genome assembly GCA_016746295.1 of Potamilus streckersoni. NCBI lineage: Eukaryota > Metazoa > Mollusca > Bivalvia > Unionida > Unionidae > Potamilus > Potamilus streckersoni. Next base: position 1,726,888 of record JAEAOA010001155.1, read on the forward strand.
TAAATTTTTTCCCCTTTTTTTATAAAAATTTTTTGGTTTTTTTTTTTTTTTCCCAAATTAAAAAATTTTTTTTTTTTTTTTTTTTTTTAAAAATTTTGGGGTTTAAAAATTTAAATTTTTTGTTTTTTCTTTTTAAATTTTTTTTTTTGGGTTTAAAAAATTTTTTTTTTTTCCGCCCCTTTTCCCAAAACCCCCTTTTTCTGTTTTTTTTTTTTAAATTTTTTTTTCTTTGGGGTTTTTTTTTTTTTTTTTTTTTTTTTTAATTTTTTTAAATTTTTTTTTTTTTTATTTTTTTTATTTTTTTTTTTTTCTTTTTTCCTTTTTTTTTTTTTTTTTTAAAAAAATTTTTTTTTTTTAAAAAAAACCCTTTTTTTTAAATTTTAAAAAAAAAAGGGTTTTTTTTCCCTTTTTTAAAAAAAATTTTTTTTTTTTTTTTTGGGGGGGTTTTTAATTCTTTTTTTTTCCCCCAAATTTTTTTTTTTGGGGGTTTTTTTTTTTAAAAAGGGGGGGGTTTTTTTTTTTTAAAAAAATTTTTTTTTTTTTAAAAAAGTTTTTTTGGGTGGTTTTTTTCTTTTTTTTTTTTTTTTGTTTAAAAAAAACTATTTTTTTAAAAAATTTTTTTTTTTTAAAAAAATTTTAGGGCCCCTTTTTTTAAAAAAAAAAGGTTTTTTTTTTTTTTTTTAAATTTTTTTAATTTTTTTTTTAAAAAAATTTTTTTTTTTAAAAAAAATTTTTTTTAAAATTTTTTTTTTTTTTTTTTAAAAAAAATTAAAAAAAATTTTTTTTGTTTTTCCCCCCCCCCTAAATTTTTGTTGGGGAATTTTTCCAAATTTTTTAAAAAAAAAATTTTTATATTTTTAGGAAAAAAAAAAAAAATTTTTTAAACCCCCCAAATTTTTTTTTAAAGGGGAAAAAACCCTTTTAAATTTTAAAAAAAAAAAAAAAAACCCCAAAAATTTTTAAAAATTTTGGGGGAAAAAAGGAAAAAAAATTTTTTGTAAAAAAAATTTAATTTTTTTTAAAAAAATTTTTTAAAGGGGCCCAAAAAATTTTTTTTTTTTTCCCAAAAAAAAGATTTGGGGGGGAAAATTTTTGGGAAAAAAAAAATTTTTTTTAAAATTTTTTCCCCAAAAAAATTTTTTTTTTTCACTTAAAAATTTTTTTTTTAAAAAAAAATTTAAATTTTTTAATAAAAAATTTTTTTTTTCCCCCCCAAAAAAAAAAAAAATTTTTTTTCCCAAAAAAAAATTAAAAAAACCTTTTTTTAAAAATTTTTTTTAAAAACCCCCAAAAAAAAAATTTTTTTTAATTTGGGAAATTTTTTTAATTTAAAAACCCAAAAAAACTTTTTTTTTAAAAAAAAAAACCCAAAAAAATTTAAAAGGGGAAAAAGGAAAAAATTTTTAATTTTTTATTTAAAAAAAAAAATTTTAAAATTTTTTTTTAAAAAAATATTTTGGGGGTTTTTTTTAAAATTATCACCAAGAAGCAAATTCATAAGCAAATTTGTTTTCCCCGATCCAGTTCGCCCAACAATAAGATAATGACAATCAGGAAGTTCATTGTTATGTTTGTGTTTCACCAGTCTCTCTGTATCAAAGTTTAATATCGACGATTTTGCCATTTTGTATAATATTAAACTAGTGTTGATAATTTTATCTAGGACAGTAAATAATGAGCTACTATACAAAATTTGGAACACTATCAGATTTATCCACAAAAGGTTACCAAGGTGACTTATCCAAATATGCAACTCTTGATCAGCTTAAAAATGAAATCAATAATTTACTAAATCTTACCAGTGTAGAACCAGATGAAGTCGTCATTTTCCAGGATAAAGAAGGACGATTAAAAACGAGTGATGTAAAACTGCCAGATATAGTTGTACGAAATCCAAGTGGGAATATTGTTATGAAACAAAACAAGATTACAAATCTTGGAAACCCAACTGATGATGGGGATGCTGTCACTAAAAATACGTCAATGATTGGGCCGCTTCAATTAATAATGAAATCACAGCGCTCAAAACTGATTTTACCAGTCACGTGAATACATTTTTAAGTTTTCGCAAAAACATAAACAAAATTAGAGATGAATTTTTTGGAAATCCATCAAATGTTAGCATTACACTCGCTAATATTAACACAAATCTCAATGATATTAACACAAAACTCAATGATATTATTAGTGGAATTCGTAATATTGTTGAGAAAACAAATATGATTAAAATACCTCACAAACAGATTAAAAATATTGTGTATACTGTTGCATCTGGTTATACTAGGTGGACACCAAAAAATAATTCTATTAAATATATTGCAGAAGTTACCGGTGTGTATAGATTGTCAGTGCTTAGCAGTGCAAAGTTTAGAAAATCTACCAAATATCTATTTCGTCATCCAAATGATGACTCATCTGGAGTATTATCTGTAATAATAAACAAAAATTCTGAAGAAGAATTTGTACTTGAACCAGTTGATAAAACTTTAAAATTAGCGAATTTTCTCTGGTGTTTGGAATTAATAGCTGAACAACAATCTTTTATTTTGATTACCCAAACAAAGGACTATGTGAACTAATATTATAATGAAAAGAAGTATAGTTGATTTCAATCATATTTCAAAAGATATTCCAAAACAAGATGTAGATGCACTAATACAATACTATAAATATTATCATAAAAACTTTGGTGTGTAAAAAAATGTTACAAATACTACAACAAGATCCTTCGAGTAATATCTTATCTACCCTTGTTAATGACCAGTTCTGGTATAATTTCAAGTGGGGTATCATTAAATCCTTTTTGTTAATCATATTCGCTATTGGTGTTTCACTTACAGCGGCGTGTAAAAAAGTAGAACCAAGACTTTTGATAAAAAAGCACGGTTGTTTAACATCAATTAAAACTTACAAGAAACTACTTGATCAGATCTGGTCTTACCTACGAGGAGTTAAATATAATATGGATGATTTATTACGTGAATTTCGTATTATTGACAATATGTTAACAGACATTCTACCAATGAGGGTTAGCAGTATGAAAAATATATCTAAAAAAATATGAGTAACGTAAAAATTTATCTAAACTTAAGATATAATATAACTAAAATAATATCACTTACCTTTATCCTTTTCATTCTAATGCTAATTTAATTTTCACCTTGTTAACTGAAACGTTCTAATAGGTGGGGGGGTGGGCCAAAACCCTCATTTCCCTGTTTTGGAAACCCTCATTTAATTTATACTTGTTTGGAGGGTAAACAAATGAAGTGAGCCAAAACTCTCATTTCCTAATACTACTGACGACCATTTAAAATGTATCAAATTTGAATACGATCATTGGAGGAGAGAGAAAAGATTGGTTACCGAATAATAATAATAATAATAATAATAATAATAATAATAATAATAATAATAATAATAATAATAATAATAATAATAATAATAATAATAATAACTACAACAACAACAACAATATTATTATTTTCAACATTATCGTCAACATTACAAGGGAATTCTCAATCTTTTTATGCAACTAAGCTGGATTTGTATCTTTCTGCATTTTATTTCTTGTTTACCAAGCTTGGAATAAATACCAGGCATTATGTAGGCATCCTCGCTTGAAAAACTACAGTAATTTCGCGGTAAAAGAAAAAGGGGAGAAAATCAACAACAAAATCTTTAGTTATAACTTACAACAGCAGCCACGTTCCCGGTTGTAGTTGTCAACTTTGTTCAGCAGCATATTGCGGCAGCAAAATTTATTCCGACCATATTCTTTCATTGATCCACTTTCCCAACACCACTGTAAACCTAAAGCGAAAAAAAAAGAATAAAATAAGGCAATCATTAGCGTTCAAAGACGCTTGGAGATTCTGCCATAGCTAATTCCACATTTTGTTGAGGAAAGAAATAATTAATTTTACAAAAATTAAGTGGTATAGAGCAGGAGAAATACATCAAATAAAATTATGGCAGAAATGTTGTAATTGCTGAGCAGTTGTGGGATTTTTATGAGCAGTTGTGGGTATTTTGACAAAATGTTGGAGTTTCAGGAGCATATGCGGAGTTTGATGAGTAGTTATGTGAGTTTGATAAGTAGTTTTGGGAGTATGATAGACGGTTGTGGAGATTTTGATGAGTAAATATGGATTTGCTATTCTTAGTAGTACTGTTACGTATATGTAATTAAATTGCTTGTGTGTAATGTTTAAAAAAAAATTTTTCATTTATGTTTCATTGTACTTGACTGCAATGAACATTTTTCTCGGATTCGGGATTCTATTTTTAGTAGTGAAATAATTTCAAGACGAAAATGCATTACGTGAGAATTTTCATCGAGTCCGTCTTACTATGGTAATAGTGTCGAAAGGAAGTTAAAATGATTGGTCCGTATCATTTACTTATTTTCTTTTTTTGATCACTGTCTGTAAACAACCTTTTCTATGATTGGCTTTCAAGTGGTTCATACTGGCGGACGTGACGGCATTGGGGTTCTGAATAGGCAATCCTAATATTTTTTGGACAGAGTTATTCAAACCCTTAAAGGAACAAGGTGTATTTTTTAATTTATTGCTAAGATTGTTTATTCTTCATTTGATTTTTGGATTTAATAATTTATTCCCTGGAACCTCAACAAGTTAACTTTACTATGGAAATATTTTGAAAGATATTCATGGAAGTTTATTCTGGAATTATTCGGAAATAAAGACTGTGAATCAAGTCTGGAATTATTGTTATTCATGTTTTGGACCACATCTGACGTCATTGCTTTCTATATTTGTATGTCGTCGGGACTCGAACCTGGATTCTTAAGTATTGTTATTTCTGTCACCAAGCAAGTGTTATACGTGGACGTCTGGAAAATAATGTTGAACGAAAGCTGATATTTTGGAAAGTAAGATGCGAATACAATATTGCATTAAACGGCCTTTATCTTTTTACAGCCTTTAGGAAATCAATCCAGATGAAAGATTTTTCTCGTCTTTCACGTATTGAATTATATACAAATGTGAAGGTCTTTGCTATGAATGAACAAGACCGGTCTCGCATGCTTCGCTGCATGGTACATAAACCAAACCTTTTTCATAACCAGTTGAGCAAAACAAGTAGGGCATTACAACCACAACTGACTTTGTATAGATCTTAATAGAATGATAAATGTGAATGCTCTCTGAAATTAGTTTAACATATACGCAATAAGCATCCGGGAATGAGTGTCTGACATACCTTGAAGCAGCAATTATGAGAGAGAGAGAGAGAGAGAGAGAGAGAGAGAGAGAGAGAGAGAGAGAGAGAGAGAGAGAGAGAGAGAGAGAGAGAGAGAGAGAGAGAGAGAGAGAGAGAGAGAGAGATTTCGACGGTAATGAATGACCATGTACTGGTATCGCCGATAGGATAATATAGATTTAATATACATCAATGTATTCTCCTGATAGTAAAGCAATTTTGATACCTGCATGAGATAAATCAATCATTTCATTATTGCTAGTGTGATAGAGTGGTAGGGATAATGTCAATATATTAACCGGGTGAATATTCTCACTAGAAAGCAGTTAGAAAGAATCCTTGTAACATTTATACCAATTATTGTCTATGATATTTCTTATCAGTCATTCATAGCGGCACAAATATAAATGCCACTACCAGGACCTTTCACCTCAGAAAACATTTTTAAGCACACAAAGACCTAAAGTTGGCTATAACTTTTAAATGGGATTCCGGAGTATCCCATTAATGAATAACTACATGCAATAAACTTATGTTCTATGTAATAGTTATTGATTGTGATGCTTCATAGTCTTCTGAATTTAAAAATATTCGTCTTCGGGGGACATAAATGTTTGAAATCTATACTTTGTAGGTAATAATAATAATAATAATAATAATAATAATAATAATAATAATAATAATAATAATAATAATAATAATAATAATAATAATAATAAACACATCACTCTTTATTTAACGAGAATAACACAGCTGGTAATTTTAAGATACGCACAAAAACACATATACACAAATCCAACTGCACACGTACTCTCAACGTATATCTATCCACAACGACCAGATTCTGTCATGAAAGACTTAACATTCATCAGTCCAGGTGAAATAAATTATTTACCAAATGTTAAATGATGCAAGAGAAATGGAATTATGTATCAAGAAATGTAGGTAATTCTGAAAGTCATTGCCACAAAACACAAGTGGGCTTGGGGTGTAGTGGGGATAATGCAATTACAACGCTACAAGAATATCATTAGAAACTACTGAAATTGAAAATTATAATAACAGTCTACATACTTGCCATGTCAATAAAAACCGACCAAAAACAAAACCAATATTGGTAAAATCACGATGACAGAGCGGCACATACATATTTTTGTGCAAGATAATGTATTCCTAATGACGAATCTATTCCTACTAAACTCCATTGTACATCTTACGAATGTGATTAACATAAACAAATTATTTTAAACTATAAACTATCCATATCAACGACTTCTCTCTCTCTCTCTCTCTCTCTCTCTCTCTCTCTCTCTCTCTCTCTCTCTCTGTGTCTCTCTCTCTGTACGTATGTATATAAATACATCTATTATATATATATATATATATATATATATATATATATATATATATATATATATATATATATATAGATAGATATATAGATAGATAGAGAGAGAGAGAGAGACAGAGAGAGAGAGATAGAGAGAGAGTAACTTTTCACTACATACTCTCATTCTCAACGACTCTAACTACCCAAACACCCACCCACCTAAGAATATAATTATATATCTGGAGTTAGCGATAATCCAGTTTTACTTGATTTTTTTCAAAACATTGGAGATGTTGGATAAGACAACGAGAATCTCGTTTTAATTGACGAAAATTATATTTGTTAAGAATCACAATAGCTGAAACACTTGAAATACATACCAGAGACTTCCTCATAAATTTCCTTCACCATATCCGTCCTCTTCGTATCCGTAGTCGTTTCGACCATTGCTTGTGCTAAAGCTGCAGTCGAAGAGTCAGGTGGGGCCGCACTCTCAAGTTTTCCGTCAATGCATTTCTCTATTTCAGTGAAGTAAATAGTGTTTGCTGAAAAAATGTAAATATTGGAAATTTTTCGATTGATCTTAGCATCAAATCCATGACAAAATCACTGAGACATTTGAAGCTTGGTTCAGCGTTTTCATTATGACAAGTTTCCTTTATTACATCCAGTTCCCTCTCCCATGTCGGGCAATTACCACAGTATTATACTCCTGCGGATGTCCCCATGGTTGTATTCTAATCCACGAACAATTTAGGATTTGAGGAAAGTAAACACGCACGCGCATATGAAAAAAAAAGCGGATAACAGAGTCTCGGAATTTCAACGTTATCAAACTGTCTCAGATTTTTTTTTCGAAAATGGTGGAATTTTAATTAGTAACAAAAGAGTAATTTGCCATCTCCTTCTCCTTTAAATGCGATCTTCAACTGGAAACTAGGTCTTTAACATTTAAAATGTATCAAATTGGACGACCAGAGCGGCTGAATACGATCATTGGAGGAGAGAGGGAAGGTTGGTTACCAAATAATAATAATAATAATAATAATAATAATAATAATAATAATAATAATAATAATAATAATAATAATAATAATAATAATAATAATAACTACAACAATAACAACAACAATATTATTATCAACATTATCGTCAACATTACAAGGGAATTCACACTCTTTTTATGCAATTAAGCTGGATTTGTAACTTTCTGCATTTTCTTTCTTGTTGACCAAGCTTGGAGTAAATACCAGGCGTTATGCAGACATCCTCGCTTGAAAAATTACAGTAATTTCGCGGTAAAACAATAGGGGAGAAAATCAACAACAAAATGTTCAGTTATAACTTACAACAGCAGCCACGTTCCCGGTTATAGTAGTCAACTTTGTTCAGCAGCATATTGCTGCAGCAAAATTTATCCCGACCATATTCTTTCATTGATCCCTCGTCCCAACACCACTGTAAACCTAAAACGAATAAAACTAAAATAAGGCAGGCATTAACGTTCACAGACGCTTGGAGATTCTGCCATAGCTAATTCCACATTTTGTTGAGGAAAGAAATAATTAATTTTACAAAACTAAAGTGGTATAGAGCAGGAGAAATACATCAAATAAAATTATCTGAAAAATGTTGTAATTGCTGAGCAGTTGTGGGATTTTTATGAGCAGTTGTGGGTATTTTGACAAGACGTGGGAGTTTCAGGAGCATATGCGGAGTTTGATGAGTAGTTATGGGAGTTTGATAAGTAGTTTTGGGAGTATGATAGACGGTTGTGGAGATTTTGATGAGTAACTATGGATTTGCTATTCTTAAGAGTACTGTTATGTATATGTAATTAAATTGCTTGTGTGTAATGTTTAAAATTCTTTTATTTTATTTATGTTTCATTTTACTTAACTGCAATGAACATTTTTCTCGGATTCGGGATTCTATTTTTAGTAGTGAGATAATTTCAAGACGAAAATGCATTACGTGAGAATTTTCATCGAGTCCGTCTTACTATGGTAATAGTGTCGAAAGGAAGTTAAAATGATTGGTCAGTATCACGGGCTTACTTTATTTGCGTGATCACTGTCTGTAAACAACCTTTTCTATGATTGGCTTTTAAGTGGTTCATACTGGCGGACGTGACGGCATTGGGGTTCTGAATAGGCAATCCTAATATTTTTTTGGACAGAGTTATTCAAAACCTTAAAGGAACAAGGTGTAGTTTTTAATTATTGCTAAGATTGTTTATTCTTCGTTTGATTTTTGGATTTAATAATTTATTCCCTGGAAACTCAACAAGTTGACTTTACTATATAAATATTCTGAAAGATATTCATGGAAGTTCATTCTGGAATTATTCGGAAACAAAGATTGTAAATCAAGTCTGGAATTATTGTTTTTCATGTTTTGGACCACATCTGACATCATTGTCTTCTATATTTGTATGTCGTCGGAACTCGAACCTGGATACTTATAGGAACATTTAGTTAAAGGACTTGTGTTTTCATTCTCAGGATCACATTTTGGATTATATTCACAGATTTAATGTCCTATTTACCAATTTTTACACTGTTGTCTAGGGAAATAAATTGTTGTGTTAAAATATGCAAAGCTTGTTGGCTTTCACTCTTTTCTTTTTTACTGAGTACGAGCCCTTTTTACGTAAAAGTATTTATCGATGTCAAAGGGAGTGGCCTAACTTATGTTGCTCTCCTGATCCTTATTAGAGTTTTCAGACTCAATAGAATTTCAAGGCTGGAGATATTGGTACAATCATTAGTACAATCACAAGTTCTCTCTCTCTCTCTCTCTCTCTCTCTCTCTCTCTCTCTCTCTCTCTCTCTCTCTCTCTCTCTCTCTCTCTCTCTCTCTCTCTCTGTATGTATGTATGTGTATAAATACATATATTATATAATGGAAGTTAATCTTATATGCTTAATGTCTCACAATTAAAGCCATTACTATAGATTCTTAGATAGGGCACGTGTTTCGTTTGATCTCACTAACAATAATGTTTCTTTGTGTGTGTTTGTGTGTGTGTGTGTGTTTATTTTTAACCTAGCTTTAACACTTTCCATCATATGTCTACAATGTCAGCAGTGTGGTAGTTTATAGTGATGTCTAGCACTGAAGCATCGTGATTTACACCTGCAGCATCATGTCCCACACAGTCATATTCTAACACTGACCTCTTAATGCTGAGAGTCAAGAGAGGCAGCTATTAGTATATTTGAGATGGACTCTCTAACCACTTAGGCTACATAATCTTGGGAAAAGAATATGTCTGAATGCAAGATAAACTAACATTGCAGAGAAATTTAAAAATAGTATATATGCTGTGTTCAACAAAATAAACATGCAGTAATGTAATTCTGCACCGGTTTGCAACGCTTTTATCTTATTAGAGAACAAACTGCATGTTTCGCCTATACCGATACGAGACAGTAATGTAGTACTGCGTCGATGTGTCTGGTTGCCAGTTAGGCCAAGCAGGTGAGCTTTCCTCACATGTAGTTTGGGTGAAAATACATCAAAACGGTGTAAATCACTTACTGAATTAATCTGGTCTTTGCCTTTGAGCGTAAAAAGCTAGTCGGTTATTGGAAAACTATTATTATTATATTTATTTCATGATGGAAGGGCTGGCGGAAGGACGATGGGTCACTGGGTTGATGATGGAAGAACTTGACTTGTATTTTGGCTAATTTGCTTTTTGGACTATTAGATTATAACTAATAACGGTTTGATAGTTTCAAATACAATTCAAATAAATACATTTTAAAACAAACTCACTTGGTTGCTACAATAAGTTTAAATCTTGCGAAATAGTCACATACATACATACATACATACATACATACATACATACATACATACATACATACATACATACATACATACATACATACATACATACATACATACATACATACATACATACATACATACATACATACATACATACATACATACATACATACATACATATAATTAAAATAAATAAAATAAAATAAAATAAGGCTAATTAAAATAAAGTGTAATATCGTAAAAACAGATTTATGTTTATGACACTAATGTGCATTTGGATGTACATATACATAGACGTGGTATATTTTTATGGAACCCTGTCTAGTCTCATGCAAGACAGATACGATATTCTTGGAGAATTTATATGCTGTATTTAACCTTACTGGAAGTGCCAGTTTAAATTCTTTATTTAAAAGAACAAATTTGTTTTAGTGAAAAACAAAACAAATTATTGTCAAAACTTTTGAGAAATTATAAAGAAATCGATATCTGAATTTGCTAACTGTTCACCACACTCTTTCTCTCTATTTGTCTTAAAAGTTCTGACACAGTTAAACTAACTATAATTTAATCCGAAACCTTCTATCCTTTATTGGGAATATTGTATATATTTCCTTACAGTTGAAAACAGTGAATCCAAGGAAAGTCATCACTCCAACCAGACGTCCATGTTGACGGGGATTCAAAGAATGTACCTGTATTGTATATTTTGGAGAGGGTTTTGAGGTTGGACACGCGTTAAAACAAGTATAATTGCCTAGATTTAATCACTGTTTTTATAGTTTCATTTTGGAGGAAAACATCATTTTATTTATTAAAGTGTTAACCGTCTTTTGTTAAAGACAAACACTTCCCTTTCGTCTTATCGACTCGATGTGGACAGCCTGTTCAAAAGTAATAACTCTAATACTGTTTATCGGATATCCCAATTGATCTCTGAACAAAAATGCAATAGTTGTTCACCGTTTACCTGTGTGTTACCGCTTGTTCTTCCTGACTGAACCTGGCAGTAGACATTCCTTCCTGTAACATGGACCCATTAAACTTATATCTTTTTTATATCGTTCTAATGACTTGGAAGAGCATAATCGATAGATCATTTGTTTCCTTTATACGCAAATAGAACAATCACAACACAGCTCTCACGGATTATGTTTAAGTGTTGGCACACGAGGAATAAAACGTACTTTTACTAATGATTCTGTTGGACAAGTTAAACTAGTTAGGTGATTGGTTATTTGATGCACATTTTAGTGTGGGATAAAAAAAATGCTGTCATAAAGATTTTGAAAAGAATTAGTAATTTTAACCGTATTTATTTTTCTGCAATTTATCTTTCTATATTGCAAGAATTATCGAATACCAAAGATAGCTTGAGTACAAATTAAACATACGGGAATTTTTAAAGCAATGGTTAGGTAAAACAAATTCAATTTTTTATTTAGGTAAAATTAATCCTCGATTGTGTATTTTCCATCCACATATTTGTAACTATATCTAAAAGTTTATAATGCGGAAAAATCAATACAAATGGTCACCCCGTTAATAAAGAACTAATAGGGGATATCCGAATATTTTCAGACTGTGAAAACAAGTCCCCAACAGACCAGCAAACCTAAATGAAATATTAAATAAATCGTAGCGTTGTATGTGATCTTGATATGAAAGAGACCTTGTTTGAAACACAGTCTAGACAGAAATAGAAGAGAAAAAAGAAGACAACTAGGTGGCACGGCTAGCGAGGCTTGAGCCCTTTAGCTTTAATCCTAAATCCGGTCAAAGTTGACTCTGTGGTGAACAGCTATTAAATTCGGATAATAGTCCTGTATAATGAAAACTTTTTTCTATCCCTATCACTTTACAGCAAGACAAACAGTCGGATGAATGAAAGAACAAACAGAAAGACATATGGATGTAAAGATGAGCCAAAGAAACAAAACAGAAATTGTACTTACCTTTTATAAACGAGCTTATCGAAATCAGTAGGACGAAACGTAATACATTTGCAAGGGTCATAATTATGTTATCTTGGTTGATGTTAGTAGTTATCAGTTACTTATCAACTGCTTGATGTTAGTAGTTATCAGTCCATTATCAACTTCTTGATGTTAGTGGTCATCAGTCCCTTATCAACTTCTTGATATTAGTAATCATCAGTCGGTCACTCTATCTACTGGCTTTGATGTATAAGTTAATCATTATTTGAACATGTATTACGTCTAAAGACAAACTCTTTGCATGCAAATCGGCTTAAATAGATTTTAGATTTTCCGTTTTCTATTCCTAGAGCGGTAAAAATTTATATAAAACGTCTGCACTAAAAATAGTAAAGTACCAATCCTCTGATTTTGTGCACGCCTCTGCATATTGTGATTTGCATAAGTTATTCATATTTGCATTCCACCGATTCCATGAATGTTTTCTAAAGACGGAAAAAAATAATTTCATATTGAAATTTACAGTCTTCTGTGAAGGGGCAGGGGTCTTATCAACTGCTTTTTGTTTCTCTGGTTTAATATTAAAGTGTTTGTAACAAAACTGGAACTCTGTTTGCTACCGTAGCCTAATATATATCTTTTAATTTAATCAAGTTGCCCATATCGCAACACGAATGTGTAATAAAAGTGCTTTAATTCAGTCTAATTGCACCATATCACAATCTGAATATGGAGTAAGGTGTTTTCATTAAATCTAGCTGCCCATTTTACAACTTGAATAAGGAATAATGCGGAATTTTCATTTAATCAAGTTGCAACATACCACAATTTCAATATAGAATAAAGTGTTTTCATTCAATCTAGTTGACTATATCACAACCCGAGTATGGAATAATAGGATGTTTATTTTCAATCTAGTTGCTTATGTCGCAATTTGAATATGGAATAATAAGGTCTGTTTATTCAATCTAGTTGTCCATATCACAACTCGAATATGAAATAATACGGTGTTTTCATTCAGTCTAGTTGCCCATATCAGAACTCGAATATAGAATCATAAGGCGTGTTCATTCAATCTAGTTGCCCATATCACAACTCGAATATGAAATAATACGGTGTTTTCATTCAGTCTAGTTGCTAATATCACAACTCGAATATAGAATCATAAGGCGTGTTCGTTCAGTCTAGTTGCCCATATCACAACTCGAATATGGAATCATAAGGCGTGTTCATTAAATCTAGTTGCCCATATCACAATTTGAATATGGAATAATAAGGCGTGCTCATTCAATCTAGTTACCCATATCATAATTCAAATATGGAATAATAAAGCGTGATCATTCAATCTAGTTGCCCATATCACAGCTCGAATATAGAATAATGGGGTTTCTTTATTAACTTTATTTAAAACTAGCTGGTGTGACTAGTTTAAACAAACGAAAGAAACATGGAGTAAGGAAAGTTAAGGAACGAATACCCATCTCAGTTTTAATGTTCAAGTATTAATAGTCAAACATATTAAGATAGCAGGAAAAAACACAGAGACACAAGTCATTGTAAAGAATAACAATAGCAACAAATTTCAACGGCAAGAATCCCACATTCAAACAAACAAAAACATATCTGCTCTGTAAAACGTATAACACCAAGCTAAGAGCACATCTTCATTCGCTTTTTATGCCCAGTAATAGAACAGAAAGCATAGTCAGAGGACAGGAAGCTCAATAATTTCCAGGTGAACTAGAGAAATATGGCCATGTGGATAAAGGTATATCCAACAGTGGATAAGGGTATATCTAACCGTCCATGTGGGTAAGGGTATATCCAACCGTCCGTGTGGATAAGGGTACACCCAGCCGTAATTGTGGATAAGGGTATATCCAAAAGTATATGTGGATTAGGGTATATCCAACGGTCCAGGTGGATAAGGGTATATCGAACCGTCCATGTGGATAAGGTTATATCCAACCGTCCAAGTGGATAAGGGTATATCCAACGGTCAATGTAGATAAGGGTATATAAAACCGTCCATGTTGATAGGGGTATTTCCAACGGTCCAGGTAGATAAGGGTATATCCAACCGTCCATGTGGATAAGGGTATATCCAGCGGTCCATGTAGATAAGGGTATATAAAACCGTCCATGTTGATAAGGGTATTTCCAACGGTCAAGGTGGATAAGGGTATATAAAACCGTCCATGTGGATAATGGTATATCCAACCGTAATTGTGGACAAGGGTATTTCCAAAATTCCATGTGGATAAGGGTACACCCAACCGTCCATGTGGATAAAAGTCTATGTGGAAAAAGTATATTCAACCGTCCATGTGGATAAGGATATATCCAGCTGTCCATGTGGATAAGGGTATTTACAACAGTCTATGTGGATAAGGGTATATTCAATGGTCCATGTGGATAAGGGTATATCAAACCGTCCAAGTTGATAAGGGTATTTCCAACGGTCCAGGTGGATAAGGGTATATAAAACCGTCCATGTGGATAATAGTATATCCAACCGTAATTGTTGATAAGGGTACATCCAACCGTCCATGTGCATAAGGGTATATCAAGCCGTCCATATGGATAATGGTATATCCAACCGTAATTGTGGATACGGGTACATCAAACCGTCCATGTGGATAAGGGTATTTCCAAAAGACCTTGTGGATAAGGGTATATTCAACCGTCCATGTGGATAAGGGTATATCCAATCGTAATTGTGGACAAGGGTATTTCCAAAAGTCTATATGGAAAAGGGTATATTCAACCGTCCATGTGGATAAGGATATATCCAGCTGTCCATGTGGATAAGGGTATATCAAACCGTCCATGTTGATAAGGGTATTTACAACAGTCTATGTGGATAAGGGTATATTCAACGGTCCATGTGGATAAGGGTATATCCAACGGTCCATGTGGATAAGGGTATATCCAACGGTCAAGGTGGATAAGGGTATATCCAACGGTCCAGGTGGATAAGGGTATATCTAACCAACCGTAATTGTGGATAAGGATACATCCAACCGTCCATGTTGATAAGCGTATTTCCAAAAGTCCATGTGGATAAGGGTATATTCAACCATCCATGTGTAAAAATGTATATCCAGCCGTCCATGTGGATAAGGGTATATTTAACCATCCATATGGATAAGGGTATATCCAACCGTCCATGTGGTAAAGGATCTATCCACAGGCAAATGTCAGCTGTAAATCTTACTTCGACTTTCATATCTAAAGAGGATTTCTGTGGAATGATATCAATGACCTGCTCCACCATAGCATAAAACGAGAAAATCCCAAGTTTCAAGAGCAAGAAAATTAGGTCGCTGTGACGTTCTTTTGCTTTGTAAGGTGAAGTACCCTCAAAGTTAAAGATCACTTTTCATGGTCATGAATACAATACCTTCAAATGAATTTAACTCGGTGGAAAACTTTATCTTAATCACTGCAACGTGAAAAGTATGTCACTGACCGGCAATTGTCCGTGATGAGTAGTGCCCGAAAAGCTGAAAATCAACATCCAATTTTAAGAATAAATACAATAGTGTCAGAAAGACTTAACTAAATTCAAAGTTTAACGGTCAATGTGACCTACTTTTGCCAATGATGAGCAGTACATTTTAAGATGAATACATCAACGAAGATTAATGATTATACATGTAACACCGTTACAGAAACTATGCAAATGCAAAACCGATGTATGTTGTTGGCTGAGAGGTTCTTCCTGGGTTTTTGCCAGCTTTTTCCTCCGCCTGTTAAGGTGAACCGCCATGTATAACCTCTCGTGTTCTGAATAACATGATTTTGGAACCTTTAAGAAAATGTTTTTAGCGCTAAATCGAATGCTGCTAAGATTCATTTAATCGATGTAATTAGCATTCAATTCTTTTAAAATTTGTGTTTCTTTACTGAGACAAAAGCAAAGAAAAACAAACAAAAACCTCCAGAATATTTGTTTACTACTATGTGCTGAGCATATTGCATGTCATTAGAACAGGTTTCTACAACTATTTTCAGTTACGTACATACTATCTTTACAAATTTAAGACGTGGATGCTCTATTTGTACTGATGTCACCAGATATTCGCGTTAACCAAAGAAAAAGAGGTTTATGCAACATAATACATTCAGATCATCTCGGCTATTTATGTGAGATAAAATACGCTTTTGATGCATGTCAGAGTAGAAAGTTAAAGAACAATCATGCATATTGTCACACTTGTGTGCGAAGCATCAAAGGAGGATAGGGTACCAGGCTAACATTTTGTTCGCCATAAATTTCTTCGTCCGAAAAAAGAAACAAAGATGCGACTGAATATAATAATGTTACTGTATGTTGTTTTCTTTATTAGGATGTGGGTCTTTAAGCTATGATGGTTTTCCAATATAGTGACGTGAAAATTACCATACCGTACTTATTTACATTACCTTAGAAAGCGTGTCTATACAGGGAAAAATCCAAAAGAAATGTAAATTTAATATATTCATAGGTTTATATCCTAATATATTCATAGGTTTCCAATATAAAAAACAACATAGTACATGCTGTAAAATGAACTGTTGCTGTAAAAACAAATTCGCACTTGCAAATCTCAACTTCCGGAAAACACGGTCAAGCAATGAATTATGAGAATTTCTTTCAGAATTAGCATCACAAAATTGTCTTATTAAATTAAAATGATATAGACTTAATACAATGTTTTACTTAGGGACCCGCTCATCGCATTTGATGCATTGGGTCCCACATGCCCCGCACATCAAAAGGCCTGGCATGTGTTTGTGTGTGCGTATGTACGTGTTTAACAGAGAAAGATAGAGTGAATTACCTTCTGATATGTGGATTATATAGATAATTATAAGGAGCCAAACCATCCTATAACTTTTACAAAACAATCTGATCATCTTCTATGAATTGCACATACTTTCTTCGTCAGTGGCTCAAAAGCACATTTTATAGCTGGCTTCAGCACCTTTCCAAACAAGTTTTGAACATGTTTTTCAAGTTAGCTAGAGAAGGTATTTCAGGTATTCTATCTATCAATACACGCACCTGTCCCTTGGATTGAAGCGTAGTTATCTCTAAGAATAAAATTGTATATATATATATATATATATATATATATATATATATATATATATATATATATATATATATATATATATATATATATATATATATATATATATGCTAACAATCTGAAGAATGAAGGTCGGAATTTGTCTTACAGTGTTTGGTCACAAGTATGCAAGCTATGCTATTAACTTGCCAAGGCAGAATAAAACAAATTCCAATGACTTTTGCGGCTATTATCTCCCATTTTATCTCAAAATTTTAATTTGTCTGATTGCTATTGAAAATCAAAGTATTTATATGTATTCATTACGTCTAGAAGATATGACGTTTTGTTAAACTGCTTTAAGTTGCTTTCTGTTTGTAGATATATTATTAAAAATTACTAATGCGCCTAGCCCCTGTTAGCCCAAGGCCCAAAAAGCCGGGCCTGTCGGTAGGACAGAACTAGGAATATAACTTGCCTTAGAGTCTTAATGAGTCTTTTTCAAACGCAAATGCAAAACAAATACAATTTGTTCTTTAAAATTGCTTTAAAGTTGTTTTCTGTTTGTAGATATATTATTAAAAATTACTAACGCGCCTAGCCCCTGTTAGCGCAAGGCCCAATAAGCCGGGCCTGTCGGTAGGACAGAACAAAGTGCACGTTAAGACGGGTATAGATCCCAGACACCTAATAAATATACAGGTAAAATATGTTCGCTGGAAATATTAGGCGGCATGGAAAAGCAGGTTGGAGCATATTTAAAACACGGCAGTGGAAACCAATCTAAATTTGGAGATTTGTGGGAAAACTATCGCAGCGGTATCTCTTATATCTGGTTGACCAAGAAGTTCCACAGACATGTTGGAGAAATAATATACAGGAAGAAAAAATTTGTACAATTTGTTTGCCGGAAAAATCGTCGCAAGAAAGAAACGGCGGTCTATTCAGACCACCTCAGATATTTCTGTTTATTCCTACAATTCGGGTGTAAGCCTTTGAACTTAATTAGCGTACGGTTGGTTTACCGTTACGTGATTTGCTTCATCGCGCACTGGCACATTCCCACTATACCTAGGCCTACTTTAGTATTGTGTGGAGATTGCAAATTCTTTAATATCTAAATACCCATTAAGAGACTATGAAACCTGTCGGTTAGTTGCAATCGCTAGAAAGAGATAAAGAGATATACAAGGCGCTTTGTCCTCTCTCTCTCTCTCTCTCTCTCTCTCTCTCTCTCTCTCTCTCTCTCTCTCTCTCTCTCTCTCTCTCTCTCTCTCTCTCTCTCTCTCTCTCTCTCTCTCTCAAAAATATAATAATCGCATATTCCCTGCAGTCTTTAATTTTGCTGTAGCAGAATTGTATTGTATAATATTCCAACCCTACTAAAATCAAGAGAAAGATGTGAGTGAGCGTACCGGCAATATTCCAAAACACAGAGTGAAACGTATTCTTCGTGAGAAAATGATACAAAGAATTACAAGGATACCACATCTGCCTCGGCAAATGATACACAAGGATATTGCAGGTCCCACGCAAATGGTGCACAATTATATAGCAGTCCCCACTCCAGCAAGTGGAGTGTATGTGTTTGATTTGGATTTTTGCGTAGCTTTAACAATTTTTCAGTCATATCAGAACGATGCCTGCAGTGTGACAGTTTATAGTGATGTCTAGCACCTGGGCATCATGCCGCATACATGTAGCATAATGTTTCACCCAGACACAATATTCTGACACCATGCAAGTCATAACACTAACCTATTAATGCTGAGCGCCAAGAGCAGCAGGGGGGTGAACCCTACAAATTTTTGCGACAAAATCGATTAAAGCCTCAGAATGCCAAATGGAGCCTTGCTACGAAATCTCATATTTTAACCAAAAAAAAAATAAAGACCCCATTTTACAAATGGAGCCTTAGCGATTTTGTCGTAAATACATTGTCTCAACCACCCTCAAAATTGCTGCCAATAATTGCTATTATTGTTGTCATAACCCTCCCCCCCCGCTGAAAGGATTTTAGGGTTAATACAAATTATTTAACCGAATATTTGATCAAGTCCAATACGATATCGTGACCGAGGGTCGTGTAAATTTATTGTTATAAATCCATATGGGACTGACTGAGCATGACTAAAGTAATTTTTAAATCCATTGAAGTCCATATCGGAACACCATGTCTGCCAAATATTTCGTAGCGTATGTGTATCAACGCCATTGAATACAGCAAGAATATTACAGTTATCGCGAATCACTTTTGGAATTTGAGTGTATCGTTGAGTGACATATATCACATCAGTGTTTTTATGCCTACCTCGGGAAAATATTCTAGCAGGGTTCTTTTGACTATCTAACATTACATCATCGTACACTACAAGATTATTTATGTCTCCATCGAGATCTTCTATTGATGGTGCATCATTAATATCAATAATAAAGTCGATTACACTTTCACCTTTAATTTCTGATGCATTTTCATTATAATCTTTTAGCACTTTATATCACCGTTGATAATCTACGGATGGGGCAACTAAATATAATTTATCCCACTTCATAAATCGCATTATCAAATTAAGTAGCAATTGTGTTTTACCCGATCCAGATGGTCCGATTATAATGGCACGGATAGAATTTGGAAGCGCTGCGTGGTGTTTTACTGGTTCTCTTTTTTTAGTCGCTGAAAAATCAATTATATTCGTAACTCTATATATAAATTATGGATCTATATTGTGTTAAATGTAAACAGCGTACTGATACAACCGATCAGACAACCATTACAACTAAAAACAATAGACTAGCGCTTACTGGTAAGTGTGTAACATGTGGTACAAAAAATTTAGATTTTTTTAAAAAAAGCAACTCGGAGATGATATTGCCGCAAAACTTGGAAAACTCCCCGGAACCCCATGGGCAAAATACCCCGGAGAAAAACACCTTCCAGGATATAGCTACTGTGGTCCCGGAACGAGATTAGATATCAGACTTGATGATCAAAATCAGCCCCGGCCTGGTGAGTATCCGATAAATGCTATTGATAAGGCATGTCATACTCATGATGTTGCATATAAAAGCAATAATTTGCAACA
Source organism: Potamilus streckersoni (assembly GCA_016746295.1). Lineage (NCBI taxonomy): Eukaryota > Metazoa > Mollusca > Bivalvia > Unionida > Unionidae > Potamilus > Potamilus streckersoni. Next base: position 1,747,322 of record JAEAOA010001155.1, read on the forward strand.
AAGACATCTTGCGGATGTAAAATTAATTCATGCGTTAAATGCTATTCCCGATAAATCCTTCAAAGAAAAATTGGCTTCATGGTTGGTCAAATCAGCTATGAAAGGCAAATTAGTGTTAGGTGCTGGTAATTAAAAACACCAGTGTTTTTATAGTATGGAATCTATTTATTATTCTCCGAAAGAATACTGGAGGGGTAAAGCAGCAATTAGTAAACTCGCTAACGCTGCAAAAGTGAAAAAATCCACTGCAAAAGATTGGTTATCCAAACAAGCTATATGGCCAATTTATCTACCACCGCCTAAACAAATTAATTATTCTCATTTTGATGTTACCGTACCCAATGAAGTTCATCAGGCTGATTTATTGTTTTTACCACATGACCATGGTTACAAATACGCGCTAACTGTAGTTGATATTGCGAGTCGATTTAAACAAGCAGAACCATTGAAAACAAAGTCAGCTTCTGAAGTTGCTTCTTCATTTGAAAGGATTTATCGACGAGGTCCTCTAAGATGGCCAAATCTATTACAAGTTGATCCTGGCAAAGAGTTTCAAGGTGCTGTTCTATCAACAATGAAAACTCATAATGTTACAATACGACGGGGACATACTGCGTTACATCGTGATCAGGCAATTGTAGAACGATTTAATCGAACTCTTGCAGAACGGTTATTTGGATATCAATATGCAAAAGAATTCATTCAAGAAAAACGATCTCGTGAATGGGTCCAAAGGTTACCGAGTGTAGTTGCAGCGTTAAATAACGAGATTACTCGAACTATTAATATGAAACCAAATATTGCAATAAAAAAATATATTCCCGAACAACCACTGCTGGTTAGCACTCAGCCACTTCTCGGTGATGTTACTGTGAGATATTTATACGAACCAGGAGAACTTGAAGGTGGTAAAAGAAGAGCTACTGATCCTATATGGAGTGTTACTACGCATAAAATTTCAACCATAACGCGATCAACTGGTAGACCTCCAATCTACAGATTGGATTCAACTGCACCTCAGCGTGCTTTTACACGCGAACAACTACAAGTCATTCCGGACGATACTCAATTACCGCCGCATGGTCTTAACTAGCTCCGTTACGTCTATTACACTCAAGACAGGTCAACATCACATTGTTTCTGACATGACCAAGATTGTTATTTTTTCTGTCTACGGTGAATTGTCGAGGGTCTTTATCCGAATACTGCCAGTGCATTATACAATTGCAACTGGCGCAGTGATTATTCTGTTGTTCTTTTAATGTGATTATTACTTCAGCATCAATATCAAATTCTCGTTGCTTTTTTTTGTCCTGCTGTTTGTAACCAGAGAGTTTTTTTATTAATGATGCTAATATCAGTGTTATCATCGTTTGCATTAAAATCATCATCGAAAACAATCCTTCGTAGTTGATTTATTCGTCGTACTCTGGACACTGCGAGATAGACTAAATTTGACCATTCCATGCGATTATCAACTATCCAAACAATTGTATCCGTGATGGTCAATCCTTGTGACGAGTGTATTGTTGTTACATAACCAAGCGTCCATGGTGATTTATCAGCGCATAATGCATCTTTTACAGTATTAATATCAACTAGCACAATATCATTTAACACTAGAATCTGTTTCTCCGTCTGGCCTGGAATTTCAACTTCAATATTCTGCTTTCGTGTATCCAATGGTCTATAACACAACGGTACTGGAAACGTTGGGAATTTTTTCTTGTGTAGCTCAAACAACTTTTTCTGAAATGCGTCTCTGACTATCTTTCTACTTGCTACTACAAAATCATTTGGTCTCCATGTTTCCCAAAAATCATTCATAGGCGTTTCAGAAATTATTTCACGCGCTACTTCACATTGAATTCTATCGCGTTATAATCTAATTAGTTTTTTAAACTCACGTAACTGCTCATCGAGTGCTCTATAGTCAGTATCAATTTCTTCGTAATAATCAACAAATCCTTTTAACCAATTATGCGGACTTCTACCAACAAATGGTGGTGGTTGACCATGATCGCCGCACAATATAACTTTTGTATTATTTTGCAATAACCAATCAAGAAACATTTTTAATACATCTTCTGAAACAGTACATGCTTCATCCCAAATAATAACAGCTGGAATAAATTTCTCACCCATTCGCTCAGGAGTCCAAGCATCACCCTTGTATCGAAAAAAAAAACTATGATACGTGCAAGCTTCAACGGAAAATCATTTGGATTTTTGGTGTTGTTTTATCTCTCTCGCTAGTCTATGAGGTGGTGTGAGTACAATCATGGACGTTCTCTCTCGATATAATTCTATCACACGTGTTGTCTTTCCAGATCCACCACAACCGTTTAAATAAACTGTTTTATATCTACAAATTGGATCTGATATCGGTGGTGCTTTAGACATAGAAAATCCTTCGGATTTTTCACTGATAGAATTATCGTTTTTCAGGTAACTGCTTTTAATCTCAAGGTCTGCTGATTCAGAATAATCGCATTGTATTTCATGTTTAATTCGCCATGTTCCCCAAGTCTCTTCGCTATTAGTAAATTTAGTTACCTCTTTGATATATTTTTATCGACATACATTGAATCAATTGCAACTCTAACTGCTATACTAGGAAATCTATTTATCATTGCAAATAAATTGATAGATGCATAACCCAGCATAGAAGCTCTCAAATGTAGATATGCAGAGCTTTCTCCATCACTGTAAGTAACAATTCTACCTAACTTTGTTTTATTGGACAAGAAGGCTGTTTTACAATTTGCGTATCTATTTTTCTCTACTGCATCTTTAATAACGAAGTCGTATTCGGCATCATCTATAATCAATCGTGAGGATTGTCTTTTAAAGTTGAATTTTTTTCCACCTTGTGTAAATTTACCAATTATTCTTCGTCCAAGATCCTTTGCTTCACTATTTCGTTGATTAAATATCTTTTTTGACCATTCAATGATGTACTCCTCGTCAGTATCAATATGTTTTCTAGACTTATCGATTATACTATCAAGACATTCTGGTTCTGGTAACCAGACATTGGTTTGTTTTTGATATGAGATAATTGCTTCGCTGACAATCAACGAAACTAACATTTTACAATCAATCATATATCGCAATAACACTATTGGTAACCACATCCTTTCAGCCATGTGTCTACCAATCCAAACATAACAACACGGATGAAGTCCTTCAGCGAATTCAAATGATAATACGCAAGCAAAACCGGTCAAATCAAAATCAGGCAGTGGTCCATTAATAGCAACGCGAGTCATTTCATGTGTGGGATGTCCAAACCGTTTAAAATACTCACCAGCGAATCCATATCCTAGAAAACTTCCTGGATAACAGGCAACGATATCAACTGATATTATACTTTCACGATTGTACTTAACGTTCCATAGACCGCCATGATAATATTCCAGACAGCTGGATTGAACATCCTTAAAAACTCTTTTCGTGTTGGTAGCCAATTATTTTTCTTTCTTGCAAAATGAGCTGCAACTGATGGAATTGTAAAACAATTTGTAAGTAACTGTTCGTAATTGTCGGATTTTCCATTAAAAACGCTAGCGTTTTCACTGAGACTTATTGCTAGATTTTTCATCCTATTATGTAGACTTTCAGTACGATATAATTCACCGTTAGGTCTCACAAATTGATTGAATTGACATTCTTCATCTTCAAAACTATGAAGTAGCCATACTGATACAGGGTCGTTTTTACACAAACTAGCAATAGCATCGAATAATCTTTCTTCAGTGAGAATGCCATCCTTGGAGAATTCTTCTGGGATATACTTCACTGTTCTGTCTCGCGGGAATATTGTAACTGCGGATGTCCATGCGTGTTTGTTATGTATTATTATGTTTATTGTTAAGTTTATTGTATTTCGATTCGTATAATTCTTCGCCAGTTATCGTTAAAACGGTTATCGGAAATCTCAACGACTTTCCAATCTAGCTATATCGGAAATAGTTGCTCCGTTCTCTTTCACTGTTAGCTCCCATTGACTTATTTTTTTACGTCTTAGATCGGTTAATTTATTCCCACGGAGTGTATTTGTAAAGTGTTCTATGACACGTTGTGCCACACAATTGAGTGGTTTTTCCACTGACGTTGACTGTTCCATTGGTGCTAGTTTTCCAATGTCAGGTTTCTTATTTAACGGATACATCCCATAAACAATTGATGTTTCTGGATACGCTTTTTCATAGTATGGTTTATCAATTCCAGTTAACAGCCCTGGTCTGGAATCACGGCTAACAATGACTGTTGTCCTGTCTTTGAGAATTGGAACAAATTTGTCTCTTATAACCCAATCGTCCGATTCTAAATTGATAATGAATTTCACTCTGAGAAAATACCGTTTATTGTCAAGTTGTGATAGTATCATAGCTGCTGTTTCATCACTCATTCTAGCATCAACAACACCATCGATTTTAAATGTTGACCAGGTGTGTGATGCACCGTCCCGTTTAAACTCATTAACACAATCTCGTATTTTTCTAATCAGACTTCTATTATTTATTTTCTCTTTTGGTACATCTTCGAGAGTTCTATCAAGATTGAATTTAATATTTTTCCAAGGCTTGATTGCCGATAATCTCTTGAATTCTTCATTCATATAAATAAGACAAGTATTTTAATAGAAAATTTTGTTTATATATAATGAATCACTGCAAATGGCTTATGATTGGATCAGTAACCCCATGCAATAAATCGTGTAAAGGTGAATTCTGTGGACATCACTTACAGAGTGTCAGAAATAATTCGACAGGCCCGGCGCCATGCATAAATTGTGGGGTGGGTGTGAGAGAGAAATCACAATTATGTATCAATTGTGGGGGTAAGCGGTTTAGAGAATTGAAACGTCATTATGATAAACGAATAAAAATCGCTATCATTGACCCTAACCATGACTCTGTCAAAGACAAAATCATAAAAAACCCTCAAGACTACATTAATAGATTTATAATTAAAGCAAATGATGAATTAGATATATAGTATTATTATATATAAATGGAGCAAGAATTCAGACTTCACCCTAAACTTGTTGATTATGAAATATCTCGTAAAGGTGTTTTTAGACACTATAGACTAAAGAAACCTGTTGGTTTTGTTAATAATCAGGGATATTTGTGTTTTACTGCTGGAAGAAAGGTATATCTCTGTCATAGGGCAGTCTTTGAGTGTTATATGGGACCGATTAAAGATGGCTGTGTTATTGATTCTAATATTCAAAATAATTCTCTTGAAAATTTGCAATGCATTTCTCAAAGAGAGAATACAAAAAAAGGAAAGACAGGGACTTGTAAGTTAGTTGGAAAGAGATCAGTACAGCCATTTGATACAGCGACGAATGAAAAAAGATTTTTTTAATCAATGAATGTTGCAGGGAAATATTTTGGAATATGTATACCTTCAGTACGATACGTTGCTGAAGCGATTTGTCAAACAGCTATCTCAAAGAAAAATGGACATAGAATAAAGTTTTCCTATTTACTAGATAACTTTCAATAGTGAGTTATGCTATTTTCGTCATTTTTGCATGATTTTACAATTCAGACCAATTACCATGGGGTAAAGTAGTCGATTTTTCATAGGGAAAAACACTAAAAACGTTTCGCGCGTTAATATCATTATGTACATATATTTTTTTCAATATTTATTCGCAATATCCACGTATATATGCATTAAAAAAGTAAATGACAGTAGCTGGAACAGCCGGAACAGCCACATAAACAAATAGTAAATATGGTTATTGTACCGAAACGCGCGCGTGTAACACAAGACACTGGATCAAGGTTCTATTAATAGATTTTTTAAAAATCCTAATTACAAAGACAGCGTTAACAGCGCTGTTTAGATTTTGTATGAAAATGAAATTACTTTTTAATTACAAATAAAATAGATTGTATGTGAGGTCAAAATAGTAAAGCGCATTACATGTAATTTAGTTTTTTAGTGTGGTAGCGCTACATGTAATAAAATTATCCAATGACACAGAAAAATATCATTCTCGAACCATTCAAGAAATAGCAGGTCCTGAATTGACAGGGATCCCCCATGACAGAGTTATCTCGTCATGTAAATCCATTATTATTACGATTATTTAATCGTAATATTATAGAAATTAATTAAAAAAATTGCTATTACTTAACAGTTGTATTTCTTGTTTTAACGTTTTATTTAAATACTTAGTTTCCATTGAAATTACTACACAATTTTCACTATGAAATGCTAGGGAAATAAATACACACTCGCTTATCGATACTGGTCTTATTATCACCTTATATATAATAAGAGCCGTAATAAGTTTGGGGCTTTTGATTGGTAGATTGGGTGTAGTAAGTCCGCCCCGTCGTTTCATGTTTGTATCGTCCTGTACTGTCCCTATCATCTCATTGTATATATAACCATCCTATATAATCGCATTGTATATACATATATATATATATATATATATATATATATATATATATATATATATATATATATATATATATATATATATATATATATATATATATATATATATATCATCCTATATGTAATGTACTGTCCCTAGTATATATAATATCATCCTATATAATCGCATTGTATATATATATCATCCTATATAATCGCATTGTATATATATCATCCTATATGTAATGTACTGTCCCTAGTATATATAATATCATCCTATATAATCGCATTGTATATATATATATATATATATATATATATATATATATATATATATATATATATAAATATATAAATATATATATATATATATATATATATATATATATATATATATATCATCCTATATAATCGCCCTGTATATATATATATATATATATATATATATATATATATATATAGAGATATATATATATATATATATATATATATATCATCCTATATAATCGCATTGCATTATATCATCCTATATAATCGCATTGTATATATCTAAATAAGTTCCAAGTTATATATGTTCAATGTTTGTAAAGAAATCACTTGGATTTTATGTCTAATGCCCATATAACCCGCCCTTGAACTCGATTGGGGAGTTAGGGTATTGTATAAGTCTTTAATGTATGCCTTTCTTGCCTCGGAACTCGAATGAGGAAGAGATAGGCATTGTATATGTTTTTGGTTTTTTTTTTGTATATGAATATCTTTGATAAAAATATTTTAAAGATAAGAAAATACATTAGTAATAATATTCAATAAATGGAATTTCAAGATATTACATCTATCATCACAGAAATATCAAATTTAAGAAATCAAGGAATCGTACTTTCTGAATTTTTGAATGAAGACAGACTTTTGAATGAATTTGAACAAATTGATATACAATTGAAACATGGAAGATATGTCCTACCTAAAATGTATTCACTGATAAAAAGAATTCAAAAAGCGGTTAATGTTTCTTTGTATAACAATGATATTAATTTATTCATTCGGCTATTTAGTATAGTTGAAGCAATTAGAAAGAAACTCGGGGAACAGTACCAAGTTCGGTCAGAGATTGCTTTGAAAGTAAAATCTATAAGACGTTTGATTGATGAGTCTGGAAATGCAAGCATTGAACCCACAATTGAAAAAACGTTAGCATTTCCAATAATGACATCAGAAGCATTAACTACCAGACTAGCCCGCGATAGATTAGCATCACTGAAAAAGTTTATATCAATTTGAGATAACGTGCGAGATAAACTACAACTTAGACAGCAAGCGCAGACTGACTTTTCTATTGGGAGTGAACAGCTTTTTGCCCCTGTAACTAAAGCCACTAAAGATATGAAACTTGCAACAGAACGTGCTATATACGGCGACATCCCTAAAGAGGGAGCAGTGCCTATTATTGATGTATTGGGAAAGATTGCTACAGAAACTGAAAAAACTCAGGAGGGGATAAAACAGCTTTCAGGTGAGTTACAAACTCAGCGAGAAATACAACAAATGAGTAATATTGATACTGATGATGATCCCGTTAAAAAAAATATTCCTTTTAACGAGAAATTCACCAATGAAGCTATAGCAGAAATCAGACGAATTCAATTGCTGAAACCTGAAGACTATGTCATTTGGTGACTTTGCTATAAAAAGTTATTATAACAGAGGGGAATTTTTAAAAGACGAGTATAAAAAAACACAATAAAACGAGATAAATGGGTGGATTGGTTATTAAAAATTAATAAAAATGAACCCGGCAATTTAAATAAGGATACATTGAATTACAGAGCTTTTCAAATGGGAGTTAATAGGTATGGTATGGAACAAAAACAACTAAAAGAACAACTAAAAGAACAACGAAAAGAACAACAACAAGGTCGAGGTCGAGGTCGAGGTCGAGGTCAAGGTCGAGGTCGAGGTCAAGGTCGACAATCTCCAGAAATTCAAAACGTTTCCGAATCAGCTCCAGAAATTCAAAACGTTTCCGAATCAGAAAGTTTTTTAGGAGAGGGTTATGGAAGTTTTCATCATGATTCTCATATATGTCCTAGTAATATCATTAATGATATATCACGACTTGAGGTTCTTATGGGAGGTAAGCGAGCTGGGAATAACTCAGTCAAAATAACTAATGAAGCTTTTGATATTTGCAGACGATTATTCCAAGGTGGGATAATTGATATTCATACGTATCGAGAACTCTTGGATGAGTTAATGGACGGAATTCCAGGGTAATGTAGTGGTTATTATAGCGATTGAAATTTCTAAATGCTTGCATTTAGAAATTACAAAGTCATTTCAAATAAGATGATAGTACACTATAATCACAATAAACCAACAAACGTGTATGTGGTAAACTCAAGATTGCCCGTTTATAAGGCATACTATGGAGACGGCCTTGGAAATACCATAGCGGGTTTATTCACAAGAATAGCCCCAAAAGTAGCACCAATTGCTAAACAATTATCGATGAAATCCATTGATGTTATTCGTAATAAGGGAATTAACGCTGTTAGAGATCTTGCAGGAACGGCCTTTTCTACCGCAAAGAATAGAATAACGTCATTGGTGAAATCTAGATTCGGACGAAAACCACCACAAATGGTTTCAACACCGCTACCTTCAACAACAATAATGCCTGCAAATGTCAGTAAAGTGATAAATAACGCAGTGGAACAAAAACTAGCATCATTAGCAATGACTTCACCAGATAGTAGTAATATTGCAAGTATAATAGCGGGAAGCGGTCTTGGAGGAAATCGTAAAAATGTCAGACGAAAAAGAAAATGATAGCATTACATTACTACATTTAGAAAAACGATAACGTTTTAGTATAAATGGCATTTTAAAAAATTGCTGATCCAGCGTTTGATATGGCAGCACCAGTGAATAAAGATGATTCTAAAATTAACTATCAGTATTATGCCTATCCTGCAAGAGAGTCTAATCAACGGGGGAGAGTTGAACTTCAAGTTCAAGATACAAGTAGATACTTTTTGCCGTGTGAGGCATTCATTGAAATAGAAGGACAGCTTGTAACAAATGTTGCAGCTGATACACCATATGAGAATAACCCAAATATCCGAGTTGGTTTCGTAAATAACGGCATTATGGCGCTATTTAACAGTGCAAGATATATCATTGATGGAAAAGAAATTGAATCAATAGAACAAGATGTTGATATTGCAACAACAATAATCGGACTTGCGAGATATTCTGATGATTATTCAAGGTCGGCTGGTCCGTCTATGATGTTTGCTAAGGATACTTCTGATCATGCTGACCATTATCAATTTACTAAAGTACTAACTGAGGCAGCTACTGCAGAAGCTGATCAACAAATCGCAGCTAATCCAGACCGTGAAGGTTCAGCTAATCCATTCGACATTTTAAAAAAGGTCAATGTTAATTACAATCTAGGATTTGCAACACGAAAAGGAGCATTAAAAGGACAGCATCGACGGTTTTCATGTGCAATTCCGTTACATCACATATTCGGATTTTGTAGAAATGTCAGAAAAGTCATCTATGGAGCAAAGCATACGGTTGTGTTAGTGCGAAAAGAAAATGACAATGATGCAATCTGGCGTGCTAATGGTGTTGATGATGGTAAAGTCATTTTAAATAAATTGGTTCTATGGATACCCGTCTTGACACCAGCAGTTACAATAGAGCAACAATTACTATCTTTTATGGACACAGGTGGAAAATCATTGCTAAGTTGGCTAACAACAACGACTGATACGAAGCAAGATAATGTAGATGGCACATTTACATGGCACTTAGCATCAAAACAAGGTGTTTCAGCTCCACGTCATATCTTTATAGCGTTACAGGATGCAAATCGAGTGGGTCGTCAATTATCCAGTCACATAATATTTGATAAATTAGGAGTAAGTGAAGTTTCATTAAGAATAAACGGACAACAAGAACCAGCAGAGATTATACAGCTTAATTATGAAAACAACAACGTAGCACGTGTATATCATTGAATATTGTCGTATATGGGTCGTGATCAAAATGTTGATACTGGTTTGCAAATATCGCAAATTGATTTTGAAAAAAACTATCCGATTTATTACTTTTCATTGGAACATCTTGACATGATGAGAAAATCTGTTGTTGATATATACTTCCAAGCTCGAGTACAACGCCCTGCTGGTATAGCAGATTATAGAGCAGTTGCTGTCATTCTCAGTGATAAATCAATGTTGTTAGAAGGAATTGGCGGACGAATGAGACTTATTGATGCACCAGTAGAAAACATGTAGTTAGGATTTTCACAATAAGATCAATTGAAAGTGTAAATTACATTTTAGAATAGAATGACATATAGTATTGTTAATGTCCAGTTGACTGATGGTCAGGTCAAGAAATTGAAATCAAAGTCTGCTAAAGAATGTGGAACCACAATAATGTTGAAACCCACTCAAATGTCCGGTGGTGCACATAAATTATCATTGACAGATCGTCAAATAAAACATTTCAATGATGCGCTAAAGAACAAACGAGGAGTTCAAATTGATTTTTCGAAAGCAGCAATCGCCAGTATGATAAAATCAGGTGGTATATTCCCGCTGTTAGCTGCTATTCCAGCATTGATTGCAGCGGCTGCCCCAGCGGTTGCGAAGGCGGCAGCGTTAGGAGCCGTTGATACTGCTGTAGGAATGGCCCTGAAAAAAGCTACTGGGAAAGGTTATAAAAAAAAGGAAAGGGTCTAAGACTACCAGGAACTCCACACAATTGGTACAAGGGCTCGGGCCTAAGAATACCAGGAACGGCTTATTAGTGGAAAAATCCCTAGGATTTTCACCAATGTCCAATTTTGATTTAATTGATGCTGTAAAATCATTATCAATAAAAAAAACTTTAGAGGAGTTTTCATGAGAGATCAATTACCGTCAAAACCAATGAAAAATGAAACGGGTATTATCAATCTTGATAACAGCAGCGGAAAAGGAACTCATTGGGTCGCATATGCAATTGATCCACGTGGAATTGTCTATTTTGATTCATATGGATTAGCTCCACCAAAAGAATTCATGCGATATGTATCCACAATAACAAAGTCATCTCCAATTTTTTATTCCACGCTACCAACACAACGATTAAATGATCCACCGATATGCGGTCGTGAAGTATTAAACGTTCTTGCAGAGATATCTAAATTTCCAAAGAAACCACCACAAGTTGTTGTTAATGAATATACTAGCAGGCAATGGCAAAAACGATAGCGTTATGATTTAGAAAAACGTTAGCGTTTTCGTATAATGATTGATATTTGGGGACGACCTTTATCAGAGTCAAAAAAAAAAACAGAAACCGATAGTAAATTCACTGTCGAAAATGTTAAAAAAATAATCGAAGATGAAATAGCCGAGACATTAAACTTATCAAGTGTAGATCCTGGGGAAATAGTTGTATTTCAAGATCGCCAGGGCAAATTGAAATCTAGTAATGTTTCATTAGATGATGTCTTAATACGAAGACGTGACGTCGTTGAAGATACAATAGCGTTATATTCAAATGATGGAAAACTCAAACCAGGTGTACTTGTTTCTACAATCACAGATGCATTAAAATATTTAGATGAAGAACTTGAAAAACATATAACAACGTATACTTCCCTTCGTAGAAATATTATCAATAAATTTTTTGGAACACCAGCGGTAACCTCTCCATCTCTCGCTGAAATTAAATCCAATTTTGATGAAATTAACAGAATTAATAGATTTTTTTGAACACCAGCGGTAACCTCTCCATCTCTCGCTGAAATTAAATCCAATTTTGATGAAATTAAATCCAATATTAAAAATATTAATGATGCTGAATTTAGTATTATTAGAGATAGCATTAGTAATATTAAAAAATCTATCGAGGATATTACAAAATTTAAAACAGACAATCTTCCGCTACTTGAAAAAATAAAGATTCCTCATGAGAGGAATATCATAAATATGGTATACACAGTTTTCTCTGGATCATTAGATTGGGAACCTAATAAGAATACAATAACTCTCACTGTGTCAAAGCCGGGTATTTATCGATTAACAATAGTGTCACTGAATCAGTTTAATATATCATCATCGACTTCATATGGATACAACAACGTGATTTCAACGACTATTGACGTGGGTGAATACAAACGGTTTACAATAACAAGCACTGATCCTAATTTAAATAAGACATCATTTGTATGGTACATGGAGTTTGTAGCTGATCTGAATTAGAATTTTTAACAATTAGAAACCACTTGAGATTTTAAAATAATATGATTCCATCATCGCAATATCGCTATGATACCGTCAAAGAGTTCTTAACAAAACTCAAAACACTCATTGATGAGTTTGAAATAAAAATTAAAAAGTATCGCAGGAGAATTACCGCAATTGATGTTACAGTATACTCGGTATCTGGTATAATGACCGGTGCTGGTATTATACTATCTTCAGTAACAATGGTAGCTCCGATTGCTGTCCCAATTGCTATTTCCGCGGTGACAACATTTGCTGGAATTTCAAATGCTATTACTAAAAAAATATCATCGTGTTCTCAAGAAAAACTTAACGACTATATAGTAAAACATCAAGCAGTATCTAACGGTTACTCACAATTATCCTCGTTGATGTCATCATCGATTGATGATACGATAATTACCGAAGACGAATTCTCTACGATGATACGTATTTATGATACTACTATTAAAAACGTTAGCGTTTTTTCATCTATTACAAAATTAGACATTGTAAATAATAATAATAATGTCGCAAGAGATTCAACTACTTCAGCGGATAGCAGAAAATACCACTCCGCGGAAAACAAGCATGATATCAATATCGTCAACAAACCCTAAATTCAGTGTGAATTTTCCTTCCCCTGTTTCAGTAAAGGAAATCGCGTTGGCAAAATTACGAGTGTATCATAGTTGGCCTAATATCAGATCGGTTTCATTTGGTGGTCAGAGACCTAATAATTCTTTGGTATTTGCATATAGGAATAAAAAAGATGACACTCCAGATTGGAACGTTGTTTCAATACCGAGATGCCGTCTCTGCTCTAAAATTTCTTACCACTGATACATAGTTGTCACGTTTAGTTTTTTATATTAGTCAATTTTATAAAAATTAATTTTCAAAAGTAAAATTTAATTCCATGATATAATTGCAACAGAAGTTTGTTTAAAAAAATATTGTTTGAGATTAGTTTACAGAAACCTCACATGCTTATTTGTGATATAAAGTTGATTACATAAAACGTGTTTCAAACAGTGCAATCTGCTTGCGATATGTTTATATAACAAGTGTTTCAGAAAGTGTAGTCCGATCGAAAAATGTTACATAAGACATGTTTCAAATGGAGGCAAAATGTTGCAAGTAATGTACAAAGTGTAGTATGCTTGCAAAGCTTATCAAATATATTTTTAAGCTATACTATACGTACCAGATCATTCCGCGACGGCAAATACGAGTATATGATGCTCACAGTTGGCGGCGTAAGTCGGTCAATTTATTGTGTGATGGAAGATACGTGTCTATATAATACACACAGCCGATGTCTGTGTAACACGCGTAAAAATAATGCAAGGGCAACGAAAACAAACTCGAACAATTAGTTGCTTGAACATGCTTCGTTTCGTTTATTTTTTTTAAAGCTTTTCATATTATTGGTTTCAGTGTAAGGTACAAACTACCCAGATGTAAACTTAATTTATCGTAATAAAAACTTACTTTAAACGCCAGTGCAGGAAAACATTGGTATTCTAGCACTTAGTCTTATTCACTCTGAGTATGCATGACATCGTGAACAACATAAACATATACTCTGCAATTTGATATATATATATATATATATATATATATATATATATATATATATATATATATATATATATATATATATATATATATATATATATATATATAGTCTTAACTAGGTAATAGAAAAGAGCGAAAACCAACATGTTTCGTAACATTCAACAAATAATTTATTTCCATTGAATACAAGGGGAACATTTAAAAGAAACTTACATTATTGTGAATTAAATCCTAAATGGTCCTAAAAGTTATATAACGTGTCCAAAAGTTCTGGTTGAATTTCAGTGGTATTCCAAATTTATATATATATATATATATATATATATATATATATATATATATATATATATATATATATATATATATATATATATATATATATATATATATATATATATATATATATATATATACATACATACATACATACATACATACATACATACATACATACATACATACATACATACATACATACATACATACATACATACATACATACATACATACATACATACATACATAGAGAGAGAGAAAAAGAGAGAGAGATATATCCGGTGGAAGTTAATCTTATATACTTAATGTCTCACAATTAAAGCCATTACTAAAGATTCTTAGATACGTTACGTGTTTCATTTGATCTCACTAGCAATAAGGAGTGTGTGTGTGTGTGTTTGTGTGTGTGTGTGTTTATTTTTAACCTAGCTTTAGCACTTTCAATCATATTTCTACAATGTCTGCAGTGTGGTAGTTTATAGTGATGTCTAGCACTGAAGCATCATTATTTAGACCTACAGCATCATGTCCCACCCAGTCACAGACATTACCAATCAGAGCATTATGGTGATTTAACATATCAATGGCCAAAGTCCTGATAAATCTGATTAATCGTTCACCTGCCCAAACAAATGTGATCATCAGAGATCGACATACATTTGCACCCTTACAACTCCAGAATACTTTAATATCCACCAATTTGCTAAAATCAAGCTGTGATTCAATGGCTCTTGTCTTGTACCATCATCTAACCTGTCGATACTTTTCGAAAGAAGAAGGAAAATTCATTTCTTTTATAATGCGTGTCACATGCTTCAAGTTTCTCTTCAGAGAGGAATGATCGCTTTCACTATCGTTGATACAATTATTTGATTCATGAAACTTAAACAACCGTAAGACTGACAGAATCAGTCTTTTGGTTCAAGAGAATGTTTTGAGAATTTTTTTGATAAGGAAAAAGAAAAATGGATAGGTGGATGAACGAACGGGCAGATAGACGTGACGACTGACATTAAGCACCAAAAAAAAAAAATGTAAAGGAATGGATTACACCTACCTTTGACGTCACCAATCTTGGTTATTGAGATCTGTAGGATAACTGTAGATATCTTCATAAGATTCATTGTAATGTTATCACTCCTGGACTAGTAAGTGACTAGTTGGTTGTTATTTGTAGATGACTCGATCAACATACCAACACTATTTATTTTACCTACTAGATATGTACCTTATTTATATGTAATGTTCATTACCCTCACTTTGCATATGACTTAAATGTCTTTGCAATTACTCATTTTGCTTCAAGTTTTGAATTATTGCTCTAAAAATATCTCCAGAAAAAAACAATTCAGTATTGTTATTTTTGTCACCAAGCAAACATCGTACGGCTCATCATTCAAATCAGAAAGTTGTTATTCCTGTGTGTTTTTCTTCACTAGTGAACGTCCAGTGACTTTTGCATCTCATTTGTTTCAGTCAACAAGAGTGTTATACGTGGACGTCTGGAAAATAATGTTGAACGAAAGCTGATATTTTAGAAAGAAAGACGCGAATACAGTATTGCATTAAAGGGCCTTTACCTTTTTACAGCCTTTAGGAAATCAATCCAGATGAAATATTTTTCTCGTCTTTCACGTATTGAATTATATACAAATGTGAAGGTCTTTGCTAGGAATGAACAAGACCGGTCTCGCATGCTTCGCTGCTTGGTACATAAACCAAACCTTTTTCATAACCAGTTGAGCAAAACAAGTAGGGCATTACAACCACAACTTACTTTGTATAGATCTTAATAGAATGACAAATGTGAATGCTCTCTGAAATTAGTTTAACATATACGCAATAAGCATCCGGGAATGAGTGTCTGACATACCTTGAAGCAGCAATTATGAGAGAGAGAGAGAGAGAGAGAGAGAGAGAGAGAGAGAGAGAGAGAGAGAGAGAGAGAGAGAGAGAGAGAGAGAGAGAGAGAGAGAGAGAGAGAGAGAGAGAGAGTAAATAACTTTTCACTCCATGACATTCTGCCATGATCCCCAAGATTCCATCACACAATAAATTACTTTATTTATTTATGGCTCTAACATGGCGAATCAAATTTGGTGAGAGTATTACAATTCATTAAAACTAGTTCATCCTATCGGTAACAGCATTAAATAGTCTTTTATTATTCCAGACATAAAAGTGAAAACAGCATGATGTACTTTTTCTACGTTTACTTTATATTTAAGCCTCAGACAACATTTCTGGATTCGCCGGACCATATTACGCGTATGACAATATATTCATGTCGTGTTCATGTCATTGTTCCCTGTTTCCAGAGAAACAAAAGTTAAGAGGATATCGCTCAAGTTTTGTTTTGTTTTGTTTTTCCTTTTATTTTTATTTTTGCAATTTGTTACCATATTACGCGTATGACAATAGATTCATGTCATGTTCATGTGAGTGTACCCCATATTCAGGTAAACAAAAGTTAAGAGGGTATTGGTCTGGTTTTTGTTTTGTTTTGTCTTTATTTTCTTTTGTTTTGCTCTGTATTTTTTATTTTTATTGTTTTGCAATTGTTTTATTCTATACATTTTGAGGCCCGGCCATATCATTCTCTTATTAGATAAAAAATAAAAAGTAATTACAGGCTTGTAAATCTTTTATGAAGTTATAATTGAGTCAATTATGTTTTGAGAGAGAGAGAGAGAGAGAGAGAGAGAGAGAGAGAGAGAGAGAGAGAGAGAGAGAGAGAGAGAGAGAGAGAGAGCCCTTGATTCAGCGCATACTATCCCAAACAAAAACAAGTTTCTTTTTAAATTAATCCTTATAAGAGAGACACTTTCAATAGCACCTCTCCATCCGATTTCATAAACCTTGATTTGTATGAGTTGTTCAAATTAAGACGGTATTCAAATTTAAAAATGACGAATATCGCCTTGAAGAAGGTCATGCTTGGTTGTACGTAAGTAGGAATTTCCCAGTCTAAAAATAGACGTTCAACCCAATATCCTGGGAACGTGACGCCATTAAGTGTAATCTTAGAGAGAGAGAGAGAGAGAGAGAGAGAGAGAGAGAGAGAGAGAGAGAGAGAGAGAGAGAGAGAGAGAGAGAGAGAGAGAGAGAGAGAGACGGTAATGAATGACCATGTACTGGTATCGCCGATAGGATAATATAGATTTAATATACTTCAATGTATTCTCCTGATAGTAAAGCAATTTTGATACCTGCATGAGATAAATCAATCATTTCATTATTGCTAGTGAGAAAGAGTCGTAGGGATATTGTCAATATATTAACCAAGTGAAAGTTCGCACTAGAAAGCTGTTCGAAAGGATCCTTGTAACATTTATACCAATCATTGTCTATGATATTTCTTATCAGTCATTCACAGCGACACTTTTTACTTCAGAAAACATTTCTAAGCACTAAAAGTCCTAAAGTTGGCTATAACTTTTGAATGGGATTCCAGACAATCCCATTAATGAAAACCTACATGCAATAAATTTATGTTCTATACAATAGCCATTGATTCTGATGCTTCATAGTCTTCTGAATTTAAACATATTCGTCTTTGGGGGACATAATTGTTTGAAACTTATATTTTGTAGGCAATAATAATAATAATAATAATAATAATAATAATAATAATAATAATAATAATAATAATAATAATAATAATAATAATAATAATAATAACATCACTCTTTATTTAACGAGAATAACACAGCTGGTATTAAAAGACACGCACAAAAACACATATACACAAATCCAACTGCACAAGTACTCTCAACGTATATCTATACCAGATTCTGTAATGAAAGACTTAAGATTTATCAGTCCAGGTGAACTAAATTATTTAATCAAATGTTAAATGAAGCAAGAGAAATGGAATTATGTATCAAGAAATATAGGTAATTCAGAAAGTCCTTGCCACACAACACAAGTGGGGTTGGGGTGTAGTGGGGATAATGCAGTTACAATGCTACAAGAAAATTATTAGAAACAACTGAAATTGAAATTTGTAATAACAGTCTACATACTTGTCATGTCAATAAGAACCGACCAAAAACAAAACCGAATTTTGGTAAAATCACGATGACAGAGCGGCACATACATATTTTTGGGCAAGATAATGTATTTCTAATGACGAATCTATTCCTACTAAACTCCATTGTACATCTTATGAATGTGATTAACAAAAGCAAATTATTTTAAACTATAAACTATCCATATCAAAAAAAAAAAACAAATTATTTTAAACTATAAACTATCCATATCAACGACTTATCCTAATAAGCTCTAAAATATTTTATTAAGGACCGCTTCGTTGGCCTAATTCGTTAGAGCATCCGCCTAGAATGTAGGAGGTCACGGGTTCGATATCTCAGCCGAGTCTTAACAAAGACTTATAAAGACGGTACTAGCAGCTGCCTCGTTTCGCGCTCAGCATTAATTCAGTCATTTTAGCCTAAAATACGAATAGCAAACACATTTTGGGGTCTTTTTCTGCATTCCTACAAATCCATCAGCTTCCAAATGATTTCTGGTTTACCTAATGCACAGTTGTGTTAGAAACGTCGTTTTTCATTGGCTATTTCGCTCGCAAATGAGCAGACGGGTAAAAGTTGGAGGTGTTTTTGTTTTGTTTTGTTTTTACTAACAGACTCATCATTTTTGTATCCAGACAACTTCTGATTCCAAATCTCCACCTTATTATTCTATTTCCAATGGTTCGCCTGTCTGTGTGCTGCTCAGATCGATCTGCCTTAAATCTAAGGCCAAAAAGTCTAAAATCCGGACACAAACTCGGATTCCGACAATAAGTGGAGTTTTGGTAGAAACAAAAATGCGTTCATAAACGTCTGTGTGTGTGTGTGTGTGTGTGTGTGTGTGTGTGTGTGTGTGTGTGTGATTTGGATTTTTGACGTAGCTGTACAAAAATTTCAGTCATATCGCTACCATGTCTTAAATGTAGCAGTTTATAGTGATGTCTAGCAATGGGGTATCATGCCGCAGACAAGTAGCATGATGTCCCATCCAGTCACATTATGCTGATTCCAAACGGACCAGTCCTAACACTAACCTCTTAATGCTGAGCGAAAAGCGAGGCATTTGCTAGCACCATTTTTGTAAGTCTTTGGTATGACTCGACCGGGGATCGATCCCACGATCTCCCGCTTCCGAGGCGGACGCTCTGACCACTAGGCCACCGGAGCGGATGTTCAAAAAACTACGTTTTTCCCTCTGTATTTGCAAAACAATTACGTATTTCCTTCTGTACTTTTAGTGCGACAAGAAAGTTCAGATTATTTGGCATAATTGTAGAGTTACATCCGTCTACCTTTATATAATACCATCCACTTTAGTGAATCTTAAATGACCTTGACGCTACAGCGCTTGAAAGTAGGTAATTCCTTCTGATGCGTAAACAAGGCGCCAGGGGTTACTGTGGCGCTCACCAGTTATTATGTACTTTTGAGAGAGAGAGACATATGTAAGGTGAAGTTGTTTGCATCTGAAGCATGCACAGTAGAGAGAATGTTTGCATACTTCTAAGCTACATTGATGTAATGTGGCTGACATTTCTTTGAATATTGTACTTTTGAAAATTGTTAATGATCTTACCAAACTGCTAAATAAAATGTCTACTCGAATGTGCTCCAAAATTCAACCTGAATTTGTCTAAAGTACATAATACTTAGCGGTTATTAAAATAGGAAAAAGGAATTTTGTGCGACTAGACATTGCCAGCTTCTCTGAAAGTGCAATAAAGGAATTACCAAATATATCAAATGTAAATAAGAAAGTTATCGGCTCCTTCTTTTGACAATTTACCTCTGAAGTTCAGGAAGTGAAAATGAGCAAGTGGAGCTAGCACTTTTTGGAATGGTGCACATCTGGAGTAAGTCCAAGCTGTATACTCTATAACCCATATTACACCTGTCAAACATACACGAAACTAAAGGGAATTAAAGGTTCTTTGTAAAATACCTAAGATAGGCAAAGTCTTTTTAAATAGCCTGTATAACTAGTGAGGAAACCGGGAGGGGGAATTCTTTTTCTTTAAAATTCTAACCCTATGCTAAATATGAAACTGTAGAGCGCCACCTAATGAGTTAAGAGGATAGTGTTAGGAATGGTCGGGCTGGTGTCAGGAGAATGTGACTGGGTGGGGCATGAGGCTTTATGTCTGTGGCGTGATGTTCCAGAGCTAGACATCATTATAAACTGCTACATTGCAGACATCGTGGTTATATGACCGAAAACTTGTTAAAGGTACGTTAAAATCCGAATCACACGCATATACACACACAATTTTTAATGTATAAGAGAAGTCATAAATGTTATCAAAGAATCTGTCATATAACAAAAAAGCTAATTCTTTACATAATTTATATAACAAGATTATGTAATTAGTAGCTGTTTGATTGCATGATAAAGAGTACTTATCCAAAAAAGTAATTACAGAATTTTACAATTCGTTTTGAAGTCATGCTTTATATCAAAAATGAAAAGTAATTACAGAATTGTACAATTCGTTTTGAAGTCATACTTTCCATCAAAAAATGAAAAGTAATTACAACCTTGTGTAATTCGTTTTGAGGTCATACTTTTTTTAAAAAATGAAAAGTAATTACAGACTTGTACAATTCGTTTCAAAGTCATACTTTATATAACAAATGACAATTACAGATTCGTACCATTTATAATTTGGTGATTCTTTAGATCAAAAATGAAAATTGTTTACAGATTAGTATCATTTATAATGAAGTCATACTTGAATCAAATACATAAACTTTATATAGTAAATTCTGATACCTATTCAGTATCCGACTCCGATGTAAATGACTTAAATGAAACATTACTGCTGAAATGCATGAAACTTTTAAAAAGACAGTAACACTATTACATTTATTTGTCTAAAAAATTAATGTCATCAAGTCATAAATGGAGTGACGTTAGAGAGGTTGACAAAGATATTAAATTAAAATTTAATTCAAATGTCGACAATGCTCTCAGTAGTGAAATTATTAAAAAGTATTATAGAGAAACATGTTCCATCATATTTATTTCCACATTTATTGATGTATTCCACGATGAGATATTCAACTAGCTGAACATAACATCACCACATTTTTCACCTGTGCGAAATCACTTTTGGAACTACTTTCAATTTTTTCTATTTGTGAGAGATATCTGTCCATTAAAATGTTATTCAAAATCAGTATTCTTATATTTTGGCCAATTTCCTTCTTTATCTCCTCCTCTTTTTCCTTCTCCTCTTCTGTTTCCTCTTCTTCGTCACAATGAAAATACGAGCTGATATTAAAACGTATGATGACTGTAGATCCTCTAGCATGTGTTCTCTTTAGTCAGTAAGGAAATGCTTAAAAAACTGCATACAAACGTACTCGAAACAAAAAAAAGGTTTTAAGTATTAACTTTTTAAAAATAGTTTTCCACATAAATTCTGCAAATTGTTAGTGACTGAACTTACACGAACTGTTGTGATTAAGCCTTGTCAACGATACAATGCGATTTCTACACACCACGACAAAAGTACACATTTTCTAAAGAAACGTCTAATGCTTAAATATAGTAATAAAATTGTTTAAGTATATGTTCTAACTCCCAACACAATCATAACCATCTCTGAAAACGCTTGAACAGTCGGGCGTTGAAGAGAGTTAATTGCAAACAACATTAAGTGACAATAGAAATTTGAATGGAACGTCTGCTAGCGAACTAAACTGCAAGGCTGTCAAGACCCAAAATTCACGTTTAAATGCAGAAATGAAGAAACGAGGAACACAAATCCATGCAAATAAACTCAAAATTATTCAAGTTTCTTATTTAAAGCTCACACGCCATAAAATCTGTCGAATATGACCTCTCCGTGATATTTCTGTATTTGCCTTACCTTAATGATGTCTAATGTATTATTCCGCGCCAAAACAAGTGCTAACGAAAATAAATTTCTTTATTTCCGTTTGAAAACAGTTATTAATTTGACAAAATACACACACAATTTTGAAGTATTATTTATGCAAGATAAATATGTAGAATGTTGCTGTCCCAAATTTTTGTTTTCCTTTCCGAACTTCATTTTATCGATGTCGTAACGCAGCCAATAATGTCATTGACAAAAGAATGGAGAAATAAAGTTCGTGCAGATCGACGGGTTTTCTCATAAAAAAAATATATAATAAGAAAATGCACGTTGCCTGAGTATAAATAAGAACATATTTGTTTCGTGACGTGGAAACTTTTATCTTTGTCACTTTTTCTTTGAAACTTGCGCCATTATAGTGTTTTCATTTCCTTATATCGACTCAAAAAAAAACCCGAAGATATATTGCATCTCTATTTTGGGGGTCCAAATTAAGAACATTGAAATTTGTCAATTTAACAGAGACGCCGTAGACCCAACACGACCCCTACAGTAACTTCTGGTACAAAAATAAAACAAACTACAGCCTGGACCAATATTTTGCTAGCAATCGATACAGGACACACATTCAATATAACGAACAATTCGATCACATAGCATGGATTTCAAGAACGAATGCAATATTATATTTCATATTTCTGCTCTCGTAAAGGTTATTGGTGTCTGTCCGAAACAAACAGTCAATACCACGTTTGGATAGCAAAGCCCGCTGTGAGATATTTTGACTTACGGGTTTTTTGTTGTTTAGGCAGTCGACCGTAAATGTTATTGGTGTTTGTCTTTTTCAAGATATAATCAAGGCCTGGTTTAGTTAGACAGAAGCCCGATTTTGGATATTTCACCTTGCATGCTTCTTCTTGTCCATCCGGAAAACGGATAAGCTTCCTGACAAAACTTTCGGTATAGTACAATACAGCCCGACCTAATTCTGTACGGACCCTTCTTAAAGTGGAATCCACGGCTAGAGAGGTTATGGTAATCGAGTTTATCACTGCGTGAAGTTGGTTCGTGTAGCAATGGGTGACCAAACTCGTTTTTTTTTCAAATAGCTAAAGACGAAAAAAAAAACAACCTTGTGTAATTCTGTACGAAGTAAACGTATAGCGTTGTACATTTTTCTTCATATGTGATGCATGATATTATGTACACAAAATTTCACGACACGTGCCACATATGCATACAGTGCATCAGGAGAACACACAGGATTTCTACGTGTAATGACATTAAAGTTTAGTACTTCCCGGGTTGTCTTCGCTCATGATTTTTCACGTGTGCATTCTGTGTAAAAGGTTTTCGCAATGTTGTTACCTTTCTTTTAATGGTTCGCATCAAAACAGCGACCGATCTCTTTGCATATAGCTCTGGATTGATTCAGCCGACTTAATAATAGCACACCCGTTCCTTTTGAGACACGTATAAATTGCACGTGAGGTTTAGGTGTGTTAAATTTCTGACCTTATCTTCTCCTCTCAGAGCAGACAGAGTCTGAGATCTAATCATCTCATACTGAAATACACACCGAAGCATAATAAAAATTGTATTGTTAGTGAAATATGCGTACGGCATAATTGTTGATCTCCAGATTTCGATACACTGTCAATGTCCGTGTTCTTTCCATGTTTTTGCGCTGATTCTTTGCACTTCTTATTAATATTAATGAAATGTTTTTTTCTGATATTTTTTCTCAATACAAAGTCATCTTTATCCAGATAAAAATACGAATCAGCATTCCACTTGAGTTTTTTCGCTGAAAATACTGTGAACGTTGTACCTATTAATGTATAATGGCACCCACCAGACGCGTCGATTTTTAACTTGGCGAATCTTGAACTGGGCAAGAGATGATTTGCATCGGGCATTATTTCACTCACGGTTACATTGAACATTATGTAACGATTTGCTTGGGCGATCGTTTTACCGAAAGAAATGTGGTAGCCTGCAAAACAAAATCAAAACAAGATGAAGTTTTATATTCTCGATAAAGGAAAAAAAAGTAACTTTGTTATTATTGCTGATACAGCAGATTGAAAACATATTTCTGAACTTATGAAAATTACTTTTTGGACTTTATACGCAGAAGTGTAATTTAATTTCAGGCCTATGAAAATTCAAATAGACATAATGTCGTTTCAGACCTCATTCCAAAGAGAGAAAATACAAGTATAAAAATCTATATAATTTCAATTGGTTGATAAAAAGAACATATGTGGTGGTAAATTATGAAGAATTTATTGTATTCTAAAAATACATGTACGGTGTGAAAGGGGAACCGAAAGTAAATGTCAGTTGAAACGATAGATAGATAGATAGATAGATAGATAGATAGATAGATAGATAGATAGATAGATAGATAGATAGTAGATAGATAGATAGATAGATAGATAGATAGATAGATAGATAGATAGATAGATAGATAGATAGATAGATAGATAGGTAGGTAGGTAGGTAGGTAGGTAGATAGATAGATAGATAGATAGATAGATAGATAGATAGATAGATAGATAGATAGATAGATAGATAGATAGATAGAAGGACAGATCTATCATATACTAAATTAGATATATAATTATAAATATGATGATATACATTGATTTTCTTCTCAGTATGTCATATGCATTCACGAAATTTAAAAAAACATACTGCCATTAAAGGTTTATTCTCCATTTAGCAGAGAGAAAACATCAATATATAAACGTATGGATATAATATTCTAAATTAAATTTATGATTCTAAATAGGAAAATAGATTTTGTTTCCTGTTTCTGCACGCACATGTGCATGTGCGTTGAGTTACGACTCGTGAGGTTAATGTAGTATTGGCAAGGTGGTATACAATAAGAACGTGTAGTGTTGTAACTTTGGTTTACAAGCTTTCATACATACTCGCGTACGGGTTGAAATCCACGTCAAAAAGAGACCCAGATCTCCTGTCACATAATGCTCAGGCATATCTATGTCTATGCATTTTGTAAGGAGGAATTAGTATAACATACAACATAGACCCTGACATGGCAACGCATCTGCAACAGCAGTTCAGGATTTGTGTTACCTGTGGTCGTCTCGACTTCTATGCGAACTGGCAGCCTAATGTAATTCATTAACTGTTGTCTGCTATATAACAGCCATGATATTAAAAGATAAATATGACTTTCTGACTGTCCTGTGTGTACTAAATTATGTGTAAGATTAATTTACACGTGTTTCTATAACTAATCATCTGTATGTAAGTACATTAAATTGTTTACTTCTGGTAATAAGAATACAAAATGCAAATCTGCTACATTTGTTTATAAATTGTTCCCAATGGTGTGTGTGTGTGTGTGTGTGTGTGTGTGTGTGTGTGTGTGTGTATTATTTGGGTTTCAACAAGTTTTTCAGTCCTATCGCTATTATGTCTGCATTGTGGCAGTTTACAGTAATGTCTCACTACAGCATCATGCCGAAGACATGTAGCATGATGTCCCACCCAGTCACACTATCCTGACACCAGACCGATTAGTCCTAACACTAAACTCTTAATGCTGAACGCCAAGCGATGCAGCTGTTAGGACCATTCTTATAAGTCTTTGGTATGACTCATCCGGCGTCCGAACCCACGATATCCCGCATCCGAGGCGGACGCTCTAACCACTAGCCTAAAAATATATTAGGAACTAATTTTGTTTGTAAACTCAATATAAGCTCATGCAGAAGATGCAAGAGATTTGGATTTATTGGGTTTGTCTGTGGATGCACTAAACAAGCTGTTTGATGAATATTTGTCATCTTCTACTCTCCAGCTTTTTTATTACCCTCTATAAGCCTCATGTTAAAGTCATAGGTACAGCATATGATAACAACGCAATACTTCTTGCATATGCACTATGAGCAATTAGTTCATGAGCATGAATTCTATGACCATGTACTTTATAAGCATTAACTCCATGATCATGTATTTCATGAGCATGGACTCTGAGTATCGACTCTTTGAACATGTACTCTGAGCATGAACTCTATAAGTATGTACCTCTTTATGAGATTAAACAGTTGAACTGAACTAAAGTAAATGAATACCATGTTTGTACTTCTTAGCACACATGTTCCTTTTGTCCAAGCGTTCATTGTCAGTGCAGAACTTGGAGTTTGTCTCAAGTGACGGGCATCTGTAATAATAATAATAATAATAATAATAATAATAATAATAATAATAATAATAATAATAATAATAATAATAACATAAATAATAATAATAATAAAAATAATAATAATAATAATAATAATAATAATAATAATAATAATAATAATAATAATAATAATAATAATAATAATAATAATAATAATAATCGTTGTCGCTAGTATCAGCATTGTGATGGAGAAAATTGAGAAAGCATTATCTCTCTCTCACACACACACACACACACACACACACACACAGTTTCACGTAGTTAATTCCAGTCTACTTACTGTTTTCGCCCTTTGAAGACTCCATCCGGGCAACATATTTCTCTCAATGGATCAAAACATGTCCTTGTATGTATGCAATGTTTATGATAAAACGACTGGCATCCTTCGTTCTCAATGTTTGCTGGAACCTGTAGTAAAGATAAACAGTTGGCAAAATGATTGGTGGGGAAATTATACAATAAATGCATCATATGTTTATTACAACTGCACAAAATATGTATATTGTTTTATGAGACATGGAAGCATTATACCACTCAATGCATCAGGTCATTCCATGCATCATGTCATTCCATGCATCAAGACACTCCATGAATCAACCACTCCATGCATGGACCTTTCATGCATCGTGCCACTCAATGAATCACGTCATTCCATGCATCATCCATTCAATGCATCATGCCATTTCATGCATCAACCACTCCATGCATTATGTCATTCACCGTATTATGTTATTCCATGCATCATGCTTCTCGAGGCATCATGTCGTTAAATGCATCATACAATCCATGCATCATGTCATTTTGTTCATCATTCCACTTCATGCAGCAACCACTTCATGCATCATGTCATTCCATGCTTCACTCCACTCCATGCATCATGCCACTCCATTCATCATGCCAATCCATGCATCATGCCACTCCGTGTATCATGCCACTCTATTCACTATGTCATTCTGTATATCATGCCACTACATGTAACATGTCATTCCACGCATCATACCACTTCACGCATCGTACCACTCCATGCATCAGGCCACTCCATGCATTAGCAACTCGATACATTGAACCCTGATCAAATCGTTAATGCGTCACGCCAAGATCATTATCTACTTAAATATACTGAAGCTATCATAAGAAAGTGAGGTCGTCCATGCATGATTTGTCATTTTCTCTGATTGCTCCAGATTTCTTTACTTCGATGAGATAATTCAAAAAAAAGAAAGAAAAAATGGTTTGGAGTGAATCAATTACACGATGTGAGAATTAAAGAGTATCATATTACATTACTTGGGGCTTGAGGAGTATCCTATTACATTACATGGGGCTTGGAGAGCATCATATTACATTACATGGGGCTTGGAGAGCATCATAATACATTACATGGGGCTTGGGGAGCATCATATTACATTACATGGGGCTTGGAGTGTATCATATTACATTACATGTGGCTTGGAGAGTATCCTACTACATTCCATGGGGCTTGGAGAGCATCGTATTACATTACATGGGGCTTGGAGAGTATCATATTACATTACATGGGGCTTGGAGAGTATCATAGTACATCACATGGGTTTGGAGAGTATGCTATGACATTACTTGGGGCTTGGAGAGCATCATATTACATTACATTGGGCTTAGAGAGCATCATATTACATTACATGGGGCATGGAGAGCATCATATTATATTACATGGGCCTTGGAGAGCATCATAATACATTACATGGGGCTTGGGGAGCATCATATTACATTACATGGGGCTTGGAGTGTATCATATTACATTACATGGGGCTTGGAGAGTATCATATTACATTACATGGGGCTTGGAGAGTATTATATTACATTACATGGGGCTTGGAGAGTACCCTATTACATTACATAGGGCTTGGAGAGCATCGTATTACATTACATGTGGCTTGGAGAGTATCATATTACATTACATGGGGCTTGGGGAGTATCCTATTACATTACTTGTGGCTTGGAGAGCATCGTATTACATTACTTGGGGCTTGGACAGTATCATATTACATTACATGGGGCTTGGAGAGCATCATATTATATTACATGGGACTTGGAAAGCATCATATTACATTATATGGGGCTTGGAGATTATCATTTTACATTACATTGGGCTTGGAGAGTATCCTATTATAGTACATGGGGCTTGGAGGGCATCATATTACATTACATGGGGCTTGGGTAGTATCCTATTACATTACATGGGGCTTTGGGAGTATCCTATTACAGTACGTGGGGATTGGAGAGTATCCTATTTATTACATCACATGGGGCTTGGAGAGCATCGTATTACATTACATGGGGCTTGGAGAGTATCATAATATATGACGTAAGGTTTTGAGAGCATCGTATGACATGACGTGGGGCTTGGTGAGCATTGTATTGCATTACATGGGGCTTTGGGAGTATCCTATTACAGTACGTGGGGATTGGAGAGTATCCTATTTATTACATCACATGGGGCTTGGAGAGCATCGTATTACATTACATGGGGCTTGGAGAGTATCATAATATATGACGTAAGGTTTTGAGAGCATCGTATGACATGACGTGGGGCTTGGAGAGCATTGTATTACATTACGTGGGGCTTGAAGAGTATCATAATATCTGACGTAAGGTTTTGAGAGCATCGTATGACATGACGTGGGGCTTGGAGAGTATCATAATATATGACGTAAGGTTTTGAGAGCATCGTATGACATGACGTAAGGCTTGACGATTATCATGTTACTTTTGTGGGGCTTGGAAGAACTCTTATTATATGCTCATCTTTACTTGTAACGTAATATGGTCAGAATCGTTTTCAAATACTGCATTGTTTTATACTGAACACCATGCGTGTCTAATGATACATATGCTCAACATTTTTGTCAAAAATATATTAGGAACTAATTTTGTTTGTAAACACAATATAAGCTCATGCAGAAGATGCAAGAGATTTGAATTTATTCGGTTTGTCTGTGGATGCACTAAACAAGCTGTTTGATCAGTTTGAAAGTAGTCGTGGTAAAGTTGATGATATGGATGAGTTCACAGAGTCACAAACGAAAACTTCAACAAAGCAACCGAATGAAAGTGAATGTCCAAAACAAAGATGAAACAATCCGTACTGATTCTGATTATTCAAGGACTTTGGGGATAAATGTTCATATCTATTCGAAAATCGAATGGTTCTGGCTATAACTCGTCCTCTCTAGGCAACCGTGGATATATAACCGGGGGTCCTCTATATGCCAAAGTACATCCATCATTCAAAGACCAAAATAAATAGAATTAAAATTTCTTTTAACAATACCAAAGATATACAATGCCATTTTTAAATATCTACTATAACCAATGAGAAAACGCAAGGAAATTCCTTTTCTATGATTCTTTTCTTATTAATGTTAGAAGAAAAGGATTTTTTAATCCTTGAACCTTTGAGATCTGTGAACATAATCTGTTACATCCCTTTTCAAATATTAAAATTTTTTAATATGATCATATGAATAATTGTGTCAAGTTTGATGTTCAGTTTGACCTTGATTGGTATATTGAGAAAATGCAAATGTTAATTTCTAAAATAGCTCACTTTTCATCAAGGGGAGGGGGGCCTCGGTTTGTACTGGACTTTGCTACTAATGAATACTGCTCTGTGGTTTGTGGGGGGAAAATGTTGGAATCATTCAAAACCGACGCTTGCGGTCCTTGCGGCTTAAATGTTTCAGCTATACAATCAAAATTAAATCATGCAATAATGATATATGTATGGTATTAATGGGAGCACTCTACTAGTATGATCTTCTGAGAGAGTGTGAGGTGTAAGGTGAATTTGTTTGCATTTTTCGACATGTACAGTTAAGACAATGTTCTCCTACCCATATGTTATTTGTTCATATACTGTGGCAGACATTTCATTGTAGTGCTGGAAGTTGTAAATGATCTAAGAACATAGCTGAATAAAATTACTGTTCCCCTGTGGTCACAATATCAGCATGAATAAATCTTAAATAAACCCACTCTCCTCGGAAATTATTAAAACAGGGAGAATTAATTTGCTAGAATAGATACTACCAGTTTCTGAAAGTGCAATGAATAAATCACCAAATATATTATGTAAAGATAAATGATTTACTTGTGCAAACACGAATGGTAGTAGAAAATTACTTATTTATTTATTTATTTATTTATTTATTTATTTATTTATTTATTTATTTATTTATTTATTTATTTATTTATTCTAGTTGTGTCGTTCATAAACGAACGGTATTTAAACTTTGAACAACTTGATTTTGATTGGAAGCAGTACTGCATCGAATGAAATTCAGACCCTAAGCACTAGATTATCGGACTGATTCACCAACTTTTAGATAGTTTTACTTTAACATATCGAATTTTTGGCCATCGAGGATGTTGTATATGCCTCTGATGAGTTAGGTTTTTTTTATTTTTCAAGAGAACGCACTAAAATACATAAATAGAGAAATAGTCTAAAAATCCCTTGCATATCGATGAAAGTGGGTATTTTATCAATCAGTTACTTTGCTTGGAAGAGAACACTTTAATTTGTTCATTCAAACAGCGTTCATTGTCATGTCGAGTCTAAATTGCGAGAAACACGTGCTCGTCCGTCCTTACAATGATTAGTTCAGCAGATTTTTGTATATTATTGAGAAGCAAAGAATATGTGACTATCGGTGATAAAGGAGAGAGGATTTATCTCCCATAGCTTGCGATTATGAGAGACACAACCATGGTCACGACTATGATCTTGCTTGTTGCTATTGTCTTTCTCATTGGTTTTGTTGCTGTTATTATTAATATTAATGCTGTTGTTGTAACAGTGGGAGGAGAACTGATAATTTCATAGTTTTAAGTAACTCAGAACTGGATTATATAATCAATATTAAACCATTAATATAAAGTAAATAGGGTTTAGCTAGAGATGTTAACACTGAAAATACCTTGAGCGAACTTGAAGACATTTTCGTGATGTCTGGTTGACTTGGTTTGCTGACGGTCACCAAACATAGGTCAAGAGGGAAGCCTGAAAGGAATATAAAATGAGAGAAATATAAGTAATTGATCGACCTGGCTCGCAGACGGTCACCAATCATGGTTCAAGAAGGAAATCCTAAAAATTGAAAGAAATGGGAGTAACTGATTGACCTGCCTCGCTAACGGTCACCAATCATGAGCAAAGAAGAAACAAAGCAAAGCAAAGAAATATTAAATGAGAGTGGTGTCAGTCGCAGGAATTACCGATAATTTTGGTGAAAATAATTCCATTGAAAACCATAGCCTACAAGTACAAAATACCGTATCATTATATTCCATACCTCTAGGACTTTACTTTTCTCATCCATTTAATGTTGTTCAGCACGTTAACACAGGTTATTTAGTATCGAGGTAATTGGAGTTCATCCCCAAGAGAACACCAACGTAGCCTATCCTGGATGATCTAAAGGTAGGATTCGAACAGCACCATTAAGTCGTGAGTCACAGAGACCCCTCTGCTAACGCTGGAAGCCAGTGAAACACGTAACGGCTCAAATGTATTTTAGTTTTATTTTTCTAACAAAAAAAAAACATTTATTAAAATCTACACTTCTTGGTTATAATGTAAAGAATATTTACCGAAGACATCTTGTATCCCATAGTAAGTTGTATTTTTTTTACCACAGTACATCTCTATTTTACAGTATATTTCTGCATCCATGATCTTCATCGGTTCAGTGCACTTCTAACGCGTATAGTTAGTACTAAACATTTACGCCGATGCCATGAGTATATACCATGAACTGTTTAGTCCATTGAACACGAAGTACGAGCTGAATCGTATATGCATGAATAGTCTTTACTTCGTCTGCTTTCTGACTGAGACATAGTTTATCCATATAATTGTGGAATATTTATTTTCGTATTTGTTTTCTTCTTAAAAACAATGTTTAAATCCATATATGCATTCTATTTTCTGGGAAATCAAATTTCAAACAGCTTCTTAGATGCTCTTCCCGTTTTCATGTTGTCTTTGGTATTTGTTATACTAAATTAAATTTATGCCACATCATAAAATATATAATTTATTATAGCAGAGAAATATATCGTCTAGCGATCTTTTTCTGAAGACATTATTTGATAAATAAATTACTATGTGCACGCATGTCTTCATTTTCATGTTTTAGTCGGTCTCAATCTGCCTTTGGTTTTTCAGAAGGTTCAGTAAATATTTGTCCGTTATTGGTTTTGTGGTAAGTACCAGTCTATCGACGTATCGTGATGTATTCATTTTGTCATTCGGTCGCACGGTAAATTGGTACTCGAATACTTTTGGCTTATCGGTTTTGCGTGCACGTTCTTCTGTTAATGTGAGAAGGACATTTTACCTGAAGCAAATGATTCCAGTTGACTGTTTGTGTTGCATGCACATGTGTCTCGGTAGAAAAGATGTTTGCCTATAAAAAGACACGGGAAAAAATATTTATTAAAGAATATATTTTCCTACTTGGAACAACAAAAGCATTTAAAGTTTTTAGTTAAAATTCTACTTCTTTCTTGTTATCCTATACACAGAATC
Organism: Potamilus streckersoni; assembly: GCA_016746295.1. Taxonomy (NCBI): domain Eukaryota; kingdom Metazoa; phylum Mollusca; class Bivalvia; order Unionida; family Unionidae; genus Potamilus; species Potamilus streckersoni. Next base: position 1,780,528 of record JAEAOA010001155.1, read on the forward strand.
TGGCTCTTGTTTCCAAAAATAAATCCGAAGAACAAAATGAAATATAGACTTAAAATGCATCACTGTAGCTTAACTCATCATTCTTCACCCAGGTGTTCCCATAGATACAACCTCCCCGAAAAAAAAACTCCAAAAATTCGTCCTACTTTTAGGTCCAGTCTTCCCCATTTCCTGACTCCCAGACCACCACCACTTTTTAATCACCTGTTAAGAATAAATTATGCACTTCTTCAAGGATATGAACATTCGTATTTTGAACTAGAAAAAAAGGTATACATATTTAATCAATTTTGTACTTAGTATGTACAACCATGATGGATTTTCGACTGTTATTAACAATATATCTGAAAAATGGCCTTCACAATAGGTATAAAGTGTACCCGATTAATCTTTCATGAAATGTACAAAACAACATAGAATTCTCTGATGATGCCTATCATAGGAAAATAAAATAAATTCACTTTGATTTAATTTATTTTGTGCAATAGGTACATGCAACAACACCGAAATATACCATTATAGTTACCTTTACTTTACAGTAGCCAATGTTTATTAGATAAAATATTTATGAAACAATTAAAGAACGTGCATGCATTATACACACGTATGTATGGACATACTTATGTGCGTGCGTGCATACAAATATATTTACACGCGTTCTTAAGACAGAGAAAAAATCTAAATATACCACCACAGCAGTCTCTTTCCCTGCCTTGAACATCAATTTTTTTGTGAAGTGTATAGTTGCAGCAAACAAGATCCTTTCCGTATGCCACGAGACTGGAGATGTTTGCAGGATCTCCGCAAATAAATGCTGTTGAAAGGAAAACTATTAATAGGACATGCAATTTAATCGAATATGTAATACTTTAGCAGAATGAGAGAAATAAAACTGTAATGAAATATCAGTATCAAATTCATGTTACTTTGATGTTGTATAGAGTAAATATTTGTACTCGACATAATGAAATTGTCGTCATTATCTTACACGAAAGGCAGATTCCGCGTTTACCCCTAATCCCGCTCTCATTTACACGAAAGGACAGAATAGCAGATTCAGTGTTTATATCCTATCACACAATAGTGTACACTATATGACAGAATGGCAGATTCAGTATCCTTATAACACAATCATTTACACCATACGACAGAATGGCAGATTCAGTGTTTATCGTTGTAACACAATCGTTTACACCATATGACAGAAAGGCGCATTCAGTGTTTATCCTTATAATATAATCATTTACACCATATGACAGAATGGCATTCGGATCATTTGACTGCCTTTTCATACGTCCTATTCTTTTGCAGATAGACATTTGTAATATAGAATCATACATATCTGTCAATCGCTACTCAGATATTTTGGTTAAGTTATGCGATTTGTCTTTTGAATGAAAAACAAAGGGAAAAAAAACCTAATACGACTGTGTATAAAGGAATTATCTGGATTTCCAGATATTTCAATGCACTACTGAAAACAGAGAATACTTCCAACCTGACTATTGAAAAACGTTTTTAATTTGGGAAGGACTACTTTATAAAATTAAGAAACGATTATGATCGGGTCATGAAAGGCCACTAATCTTTATCACGCACTTCAACATGCCGTCGCACGCAAGTGGTGTGTGGCATTTTTGTTAAGTAGGATCTATTATCAAGACATTTAGTTGTCCAACAGGAAAATATATTTGTCTTTGCAAGCGCCAAATTAAATAACAACTGAGAGAAGGTAATTTTGTTCGTTCACTACTTTTTATGTATAAAAGATCTGGCACCGAGATCTCTCGTGAAATAAAGCAATATCTGAAAGGATATATGTGTGTCTGTATGGAGATATTATATGTATATCCATAACATCTTAAGTAGGTCCAATCAGACTGGGGGTTGGGGCACGTATCCATATAACCCAAGCCTCAACCTCTAAAATAACAAAATTCTAAAAATAATAAATATACTTGGTCGTGTACTTAGTGGTCTTGGACATATTTATATAGTAAAAGCATTTGTATTTGCTTGGCATTCGACTAATTTCCGATTTTCAGAATAACCAGGGCATTGAAGCCTCGGACTCTTGAACTGGTTCAGGCCTCTTTCAGCCGCTGAAGAGATCAATTCTTAGGTCTGCTCATACGGATATGACCTTGCTTTACTACGTAATGTGATTGACGCTAATTTATTTCAAGCAATATATAATGTTATGGAAATGTATATGAAGTAAACTTTACAAGGAAATGGAACACAACACGTGACGAATAAAATATGGTCAGCAAACGATAAAGTTTCAATTACATGGACAAAATATATTATGAAAACATAATAAATAACTGGATTATTTTCATGTTTGTTATCACCTTATATCAGTGTGGTGGGGGTGGTGAGTGAGTGAGTGAGTGAGTGAGTGAGTGAGTGAGTGAGTGAGTGAGTGACTTACCTATTGTAAAACTACACTCAGTGAATATATACGAAACTACAATCCGGCTGATAAGAAATACTTTTTGCGCCATTTCAGTGGAGGAGCTGATATTGAAATAAAACCTTGTATGCTTTATCGATACATCAAATCTCACTGTTTTGTACTATTTATACACTTTGGGATTTTACACCTATTGATATGTTACCCATGGAAATATCCATATCCTCCGGATTAAATTGACGACATGAATTGATTTCTATAAATAGATCTCTAGCAAAGCACAAAAACCCATTTTCTCCTTTCATTTTCGTAACTGTTGTAGCTTTTTGTTGCAGTTGTCGTTGTCATGATAGTCGCTATGTTAACAACCATTGAATCAAAACTGTAATGGTACACTACACTAACTGATTTAGTAGCAGTCACCAAGCATGATTAAACTACTACAATTACTTAAAAATGGATATTTAACAACTGTAAAATCACTAGATAAACATGTATAATGCATTCCAAGTTATTCTCTCTCTCTCTCTCTCTCTCTCTCTCTCTCTCTCTCTCTCTCTCTCTCTCTCTCTCTCTCTCTCTCTCTCTCTCTCTCTCTCTCTCTCTCTCTCTCTCTCTCTCTCTCTCTCCTTTTTGGGCGTAGGCACATAGGAGTAATGGGGGGGACTTTTCATATCCGATTGCACCTCTAATGTTTGAACAAGTTATAGCATACGTCCGTAAAACTTAATGATTGATAGCTACATGATTGCTCGTCCCACGCAAAAAATCTGATATATATAATCTTATATACCTATTGGCTTAATGTCTCACGATTAAAGCCATTACCAAAGATCTAAGATACGGCACGTGTTTGTTTGATCTAACATTAAGGACTCGTGTGTGTGTGTGTGTGTGTGTGTGTGTGTGTGTGTGTGTGTGTGTGTGTGTGTGTTTACTTTTAAGCTAGCTTTTACACTTTGAATCATATCGCTACAATGTTTGCAATGTGGCAGTTTATAGTGATGTCTAGAACTGGTGCATCATGCCGTAGACCTGCAGCATCATGTCCCACCCAGTCTCTACCCTGACACTAGGCTGACAAATTCTAACACTTAATTCTTAATGCTGAGCTGTTAGTACATCCGAGACGGAATCTAGAAACTTTGGCCACAAAAGTTTGGAAAAAATTATGTCTGAATGTAAGATAGACTAACATTGACAAAAATTTTAAAATTGCATATATTGCTTTGTTCAACAAAAAAATGCAATCAATAATGTAATTCTGCACCGGTTTGTGATGCTTTTATCTTAAAAGGAAACAAATTGTATGTCCCGCCTACACTGATATGAGACATTAATATAATACTTTACCGATGTATCGGTTTCCAATAAGGCCAACCAGGTGAGCTTTCTCAGAGTTTGGATGCAATTACATCAAAACGGCTTAAATCGTTTTCTGAATAAGTCTGGACTTTGCCTTTGAGCGTAAAATGTAACTCGGTTATTGAAAAAAAAAGATAGGGCGGGTTATTTATTTCACGATGGAAGGGCAGGCGGCATGGCGTGTGGGTTAATGGTTTGATGATGGAAGAACAACCGGCAGGGCGGGTGGGTTATTTGTTTCAAGATGAAAATGCAAGTGGCAACAGCATCAACAAAATCTAAAAGACAACATTCCTTGTTGGATTTCAACATTAGATGTGAGAATTATTATCTCTATAATATTTCTGCCACGAAGTCCCCACTTTGTTGGGAGTGGGTTATAGTGGAATTTGATTATCCTTATCTAAAGGGTAATCACCTTCAGTGTTTTTGCACAGATCGAGTAAATATCAATCAAAGTTTGAAACTTATGGATGGAATAGATCGAGATATGAGCATATATATAAAACAGAATCAAACGAGCTCCAGTATATGAAAAGGCAACAATTTAATCAATTATATAAACAATTATGATAATACATTACATTAGGAAAATACACTTCTTTAAGAAATAGATATTTAACCGAATTTCAGACAGAACTACTTATATAAATAGCTGTTCCAGTTTTAAATGATATAATTAATTCATCATAGAATCGAGTGCACAATCGAAATCACTTCCTGGCATAGCTTCATAACCTGATTATTTCCCGTTCATTCCTACATCACTGTGGCTGTTATCCAGCTTCACTGTGACTGTTCGTCGTTATCCTTTCCACTTTTCCCTTCTCCAGCTCTCTATTGTCTCGCCTCTTTCATTATTCGAACTTTGCGTGGATAGTTGGATCTGTCAGTACGTGATACGTAGATACTTCGATAGGTAGGTACGTGGATACGTCCCGTGAAGCTATTTCATCTTGTGTTTTCAACTACCCCACGCTTCTACCGACAAAAATCGTGTCTGTCGACTATGCAGACATTCGATCCCTTGGATAATTATTGCGATGGGACATTTTAAAACCCAAGAATTTTCGTGTGGGAACCACGCCCCTTATCTAGCGTAACCAATCCTGAACAACTATATATCCGCCTTTAGGTGCCAAGTTATAGTCTGTGTGACCTCTGGATTCCCAAATAACTAATTCTGGAATATCTCAAATATGACAACATCGATACAAAGATTTGAAGTGATCTTTCTACTTCCAGTCTGTCTGATTGTTAAATAAACTAATGCGTAATTAGGAATCTCTTCTCTCATGACACAGACATTACCAATCCATGCATTATGGTTATTTAACTTCACTGTTACCATTTAACTTCTTATCAGTTCACCTGCCCAAACTAATGTCCTCATCACAGAACTCCAGAAATTTGCACCCTTACAATTTCAGACGACTTTAATATCTATCAATTTTGCTAAAATCAAGCTATGATTCAATGGCTCTTGTCTTGTGCCATTATCTAAACTGTATATCGATACTTTTCGAAAGGAGAAGGAAAATTAATTTCTTTCATAATGCGTGTCACATGCTTCATGTTACCCATCAGAGAGGAATGATCGCTTTCACGATCGTTGATACGTTTTTTTTTTATTCATGAAACTTTCAATTTGTAAACGATTATAGTTTCAGACCGAATTCACATTCAATCTTACGATTAAAGAGAATGCTTTAAGATCCTACTTGGTAAGGAAACAAATAGACAGGTGGATGAAGAGACGGGCAGATAGACGTAACGACTGACATAAAATACAGGACTTGATTAAACCTACCTTTGACGTCACCAATCTTGGTTATTGAGATCAGTATGATAGCTGTAGATATCTTCATAAGACTCATTGTAATGTTATCACTCTTGGACGATGTAAGTGACTAGTTGGTTATTATTTGTAGATGACTCGATCAAAATACCGACACTAATTATTTTACCTACCTCTATCTTATTTATATACACTGTTCAATGCTCTCGCTTCGCATATGACCTGTGTCTTTCCAATTACTCAGCGTGTTTCAACTTTTCAATTACTGCACTAAAAATACCCTCAGAGAAAACCCAATTCAGTAAATCTGTTATTGTTATTTTGGTATCCGAACAAACATGGTACGGCTTGTCATTCAAATTAGGAGTTGGTCATTCCTGTGTGTTTTTCGTTTAGTAAACATAGTGACTGTTAGATCTCATTAATTTTATGTCAACAAGATTTTTATACCTGGACGTCTGAAATGAGTTTGAAAAATAATGTTGAACGAAAGCTGATATTTTAGAAAGTAGGGCGCGAATAAAATATTGTATTAAACGACCTTTACCTTTTCACAGCCTTTAGGAAATCAATCCAAATTATGTCTTTAATTGGATGCAAATGTGAACGCCTTTGCTAGGAATATCAAGACAGGTCTTGCATGCTTCGTCTGCATGGTAAATAAGCCAAACCTTTTTTTAGCCAGCTGAGTAAAACAGGTAGGGCATTAGAACCACAATTTACCATAATATAATGACAAATGTGAATGCACTCTGAAATTAGCTTATCATATACACAATAAGCATCCCAAAATAAGTGTCTGACCTACCTTGACGCAGTAATGATCGCTTGATCAAACAAACATTTGAGAGAGAGAGAGAGAGAGAGAGAGAGAGAGAGAGAGAGAGAGAGAGAGAGAGAGAGAGAGAGAGAGAGAGAGAGAGAGAGAGCATAATTTTTCACTCTGGGACATTCTGCCATGATCCCCAAGATTCCATCACACAATAAATTACTTTATTTATTTATTGCCCTAACATGGCGAATGAGAATTGGTTAGAGTATTACAGTGCATTGAAATGGATTGAAAGTTCATCCTATCGGTAACAGTATTAAATAGCCTTTTATTATTCCAGACATAAAAGGGAAAACAGCATGATGTACTTTTTCTACGTTTACCTGATATTTAAGCTTCAGACAACATTTTTGGATTCGCCGGACCATATTACGCGTATGACAATATATTTATGTCGTGTTCATGTCATTGTTCGCTGTATCCAGAGAAACAAAAGTTAAGAGGATATCGCTCAAGTTTTGTTTTGTTTTTTCTTTTTTTTATTATTTTTTTCAATTTGTTTATTGTAAACATCTTGAGGGCGGGGTACATAATTCTCTTGTTAGATCGAAAATGTACTGTAATTACAGACTAGTACCAACTGTTATGAAGTCATGTTCGAGCCAAATATGGAGAGAGAGAGAGAGAGAGAGAGAGAGAGAGAGAGAGAGAGAGAGAGAGAGAGAGAGAGAGAGAGAGAGAGAGAGAGAGAGAGAGAGAGACAGACAGACAGACAGACAGACAGAGACAGAGAGAGAGACAGAGAGAGACAGACAGAGACAGACAGACAGAGAGACAGAGAGAGCATTTGATCGGGCGTATACTATCCAAAACAAAAACAAGTTTCTGTTGAACAGAATCCTTATAAGGCGGACACTTTGAATAGGACCTCTCTATCCGATTTCATAAACCTTAGTTTGTATGAGTTGTTCAAAGACCGTATTCAAATTTAAAAATAATGAATAACGCCTTACAGTAGGAAATACTTGGTTGTAGATAAGTAGGGATTTCTCTGTCTAAAAATAGACGTTGACAACCAATATTATATGGGTAACAACAACAACAATGTTGGGACGTGACGCCTTTAAGTGTAGACTTAGCGGTAAATGGCGGCCAGAGAAAGAGTTTTGAAAATATCATATCGATTTCAACGGTAAAGAAAGACCATGTACTGGTATCGCCAATAGGATAATATAGATTTAATATACATCAATGTATTCTCCTGATAGTAAAGGAATTTTGATACCCTGCATGAGAGAAAGCAATCATTTCATTGTTGCTAGTGTGATAGAGTCGTAAAGGTTCTGTCAATGTATTAACCGAGTGAAAGTTTGCACTAGAAATCTGTTAAAAAGAATCCTTGCAACATTTATAACAGTTCTTGTCTTCGACAATTTCTTATCAATCATTCACAGTGGCACAAATATAATTGCCACTACCAGCACCTTTCACATCCGAAAAATTTTTTAAGCACACAAAGACCTAAAGTTGGCTATAGCTTTTGAATGGTATTCCAGACAATTCCATTTATGAAAAACTGCATGGGACAAACTTATGTTCTATGTAATAGTCAGTAATGCTTCATACTCTACTGCATTTAAACATACGCGTCTTCGAGGGACATAATTGTTTGAAATCTATTCTCTGTAGGCAATAATAATAATAATAATAATAATAATAATAATAATAATAATAATAATAATAATAATAATAATAATAATAATAATAATAATAATAATAATATCACTCTTTTTTACGAGAATAGCACAACTGATAAAAAAAGACACGCACAAAAACACATATACACAATCCAACTGCACACGTACTCTCAACGTAAATTTACCCACAACGACCAGATTCTGTAATGAAAGACTTACGATTTATCAGTCCAGGTGAACTAAATTATTTAACCAAATGTTAAATGAAGCAAGAGAAATGGAATTATGTATCAAGAAATATAGGTAATTCGGAAAGTCAGTGCCACAAAACACAAATGGGGTTGGGGTGTAGTGGGGATAATGCAATTGCAATGCTACAAGAAAATTATTAGAAACTAGTGAAATTGAAAATTGTAATAACAGTCTACATACTAGCCATGTAAATCGAATGTTATAACCGACCAAAAATAAAACATGTACTGGTAAAATCACGATGACACCGGAACATATATATTTTTGTGCAAGATAATGTATAGTACATTTCATACCGGATTTAACCGAGTTGCTCCGTAATTATCCGAAAAACCTCTCGAGTCACTTTATGCTTCAGCCAATCAAACGCTGGTGGGCACATGTACATAACAAAATGGCGTACATTGATGTTTAGAAGTATCAGATTAAAACAAATTAGGAAATGCCCGCTACCTGCCCGCTAAATGCCCGGGATTTCTGCAGCTTTGCCGTCGAAACATATTCCAGGTTTGTTATACTGCGTATTAATACAAAAAATGCTTTACATTGGTAAACGAAATGGATTTATGTTATACGGTTTTATGGTAAAAAAAAGGATTAAAATTTTAACATCGACACCGTTTCCATACTCGCATGTACATGTTTTGATGTAAACAGCTCATAGCTACTCTTTCGTATGGCTCAAAAATCCGCCCTGGTTCTCAGAAAATAAGACAGCATAGTTCAAATATTAAATTTCGTCAATATCTATGGCATCATCGCTGTTGAAAAGGCATTGTTCAACTCTATAAACGAAGCTGAAGTAGTTGGAACAGTTGATGATAATGCTGATGCGTCCGCCTTGTTTTAACCACCAGCTATCGATTGGATATTGCGGTCAGCTGACAACCCGCCACGTGATCAAATTCCGAGCAAATTACGAAGTTCGCCTAAGTCTCCATGAAATGGTTTATTCCAATGACGATTCTATTCCTACTAAACTACATCGTTCATTTTGTGAACATGATCAACAGAAACAAATTCTTTAGAACTGTAAACTATATATATATATATATATATATATATATATATATATATATATATATATATATATATATATATATATATATATATATATATATATATATATATATATATATATATATATATATATATATATATATATATATATATATATATATATATATATATATATATATATATATATATATGCAATAAACTGACGACGAACAGTACGAAGCTAGTAACTAACTAGCCTAAGCGCTTTCGACTCTTAATGAGTCTTTTTCAAAGGCAAATACAAAACATATATACGATAAACAAATAAACACAAAAACGTTGTGTTTGTAAACCTCTACATGGCTGTCTTCACATGTGCTAAAACTATAAATACAACCAGCTTGTATAGACTAGATGCGGAAACTGAAAACGTTGCATAATTCCCTAAAAGTCTACAAGCCAAAGCGACATCAATTTTTACTTTTTGTACATATGTAACGCAAATTATATCCCGGATATTTGATTCTATACCGGTTATTGTTATAGTAAAAATTGAAGGATAATAAGAAGATTTAGAAAATGTTAAATTTTACTAGTGCATAGTTTTCATTTTCTAGTCTTCTTGGTTTAGACCGCTTGGTTTTAATGTTCTAAGGCGGCGTATCCAGTATTATTCCTTTTCCTTCCTGGTTTCTGAACTCCAGCTGTGGTTGTTAGCTATAGCGATAAGTATTATATCACTAGTTTCGTATTGTTCGTCGTCAGTTTATTGCATCTATTTTAATTAATCCCTGACAAACGTGATCCATTGGTGGATCCAGTACGCTTGAGAGGGTTGTTATTCGCCATATGATTTATATATCCAATAAAACCACTGAAGAAAACCAAGGAATTGTTTTTCTTTAAAAAACAAAATCAATCCTTTGCAATATACGAAATTGTTGAGAGCGCCATTATTGCCTGTGGCGATCTTCGCTAGCCAATATTCCGATATGTTAATATATCCACACCTTGGCTTATTATCCTATATTTCAATGATTGGTATAGGCTACACCTATTGGATTTAACGAGTTGCATCCCTTAACATACAAATTTCAACTACCAAATAGCGTGTAACAGCGGTGCATTGTACTTTGCGAAAATTGTGGAGACAATTAGCTTTAGTTTTGATAGCGTACTAGAGAGAAACCACTACACGTGTGTTTGAGGGAAATGATGTACTTGTGCAAACACAGACGGCAGTGGAAAACTGATTATATATGAGTCCAATTTATGTTGTGTCCACCTTAAGTCCTAGAATATCGGACTGATCCACCAACTTTTAGATAGTTTTACTTTAAAATATCGAAACTTTGGCTAGCGAAGATGATGTATCTGCCTCTACCGAGCCCCCCCCTTTTTTTTCAAGAGAACTCACTAAAAGACATCAATAGAGACAGTTTAAAAATCTCTTACACATCAATGAGGGGCCCCGAGTGGCCGAGTGGTCTAAAGCGCTGTCCGTTACGGATCACTGCCATCTCACCTCTATCTGCGTGGGTTCGAGTCTAAGATTCGGCGAATGTGGATATGTGCGAGAGCTTGCCAGTAGCTTCTCGTGGGTCGGTGGTTCTTTCCGGTGATTTCCCGGTTTCTTCCTCCACCATTAATACTGGCCGCCATGTATAGCCTTTCCTGTGCTGAAAAATGGCGTTAAACCCCACAACAACAACAACTACACATCAATGAGAGTGGGCGTTTTATCGATCATTCACTTTGCTTGGAAGAGAACATTTTTAATGGTTCATTTAAACAGCGTGAAATGTCATGTCGAGTATAAATTGCGAGAAAAACGTGCTCGTCCGTCCTCACAATGATTAGTTCAGCGGATTTTTGCGCATTAACGAGAAGCAAAGACATCTGCGTTGGTGTCTATTGGTGATAAAGGAGAGCGGATTTATCTCCCTTGACTTGCGACTATGACAGACGCAACATTTGGTCACGACCATCATCTTGCTTGTTGATATTGTCATTCTCATTTTCTCTGTTGCTTTGTTGTTAATATTAATGCTGTTGTTGTAACAGTGGGAGGAGAAGTGACAATCTCTCAGTGTGAAGTAGATTTAAGGTTTAGCTCGAGATGTTACCATTCTGAGCATACTTAGATCTTACTTAAAGACATTTCCGTGATGTCTAGTTGACGGTCACAAAACATCTGTCAATAGGGAACCTTCATGAAATACAAAATGAGAGAAATATAAGTAATTGCTCAACCTTCCTCGCATACAGTCACCAAACACGGGTCAAGTGGGGAATCCTAATTAATTTCTTTCAAAATATAAGCAATTGGTCGACCTGTCTCGCTTACGGTTACCAAACATGGGTCAAGAAGGAAACTTAAAGAAATATTAAATGAGAGACGTGTCAGTCGCTGGAATTGCAGTTTATCTGGGTGAAAATGAGTCCATTGAGAACGATGACCTGTAAGTACAAAATACCAAGTTAATATATTCCGCACCCATAGGGTTTTACATTTTTCATCTATTTAATGTTGTTCTGCATGTTAACACACGTTATTTACTCAGTGTTTTATTTTTAATTTCATAATCAAGAAAATTTTTTTTTTAAATCTACACTTCTTGGTTATGATGTAAAGAACATTTACCGAAGACATCTTGTATCCCACAGTAAGTTGGTGGAAGGGTGGTTGTGTCTCCGTTCGCGATACCGTTTTCACGAATTAAGACAGTATATTTCTTCCACCATGTTCTATAGCGGTTATTGTATTTTTAACTCATATGGTTAGTACTAAACATGTACGCCGTTACCGCTGGCATATATCTAGAACTGTCTGTAGCCCGCCCATTGAATACGAAGGACGGGCAAAATCCTATATGTAGGAATAGTCTTTACATCACCTGCTTTCTGACTGAGACATATAATTGTGGAATACTTCTTTTAGTATTTGTTTTCTGCCTAAAAATAATGTATTAATCCATACACATAAGCCACTTTCTTCGAACACAAACTTCAAATAGTTTCTCAGATGCTCTTCTATTTTTCATGTTGACCTTGGTACTTGTTATACTAAAATAAAATTTTTACCACATCATAAAATATGTAATTTATTATAGCATAAAAAATATATCGTCTAGCGATTTTTTTCCCGAGGAAATTATTTGATAAAAAAATTATTATGAGCACGTATGCGTAAGTCTATCTTCATTTTCATGTTTTAGTCGGTATCGGTCTGTCTTGGATTTTTTCAGAAGGTTCAGTAAATATCCGTCTGTCTTTGATTTTGTGGTAATTACCAGTCTATCATGATGCATACATTTTGTCATTGGGACGCACGGAAAATTGGCATTGGAATATTGTGCGCTTAACGGGTTTGCGCCTACGATTTCCTGTTAACGTGAGAAGGATATTTTACCTGAATCTAATGAATCCAGTTGATTGTGTTGCATGCACTTGTGTCTCGGAAGAAACGCTGTTTGGCTATAAAGAAAAAACGGGAAAATGTTTTCAATCATATTTATTCCTACTTAGAACAACAAAAGCATTTAAAGTATTTAGTTAAAATTCTACTTCTTTCTTATATCCTATGCACAGAAAAGAAAATATATAGCTCTGCTTTCCAAAACTTAACCTGAAGAACAAAATGAAACGTAGACTTAAAATGCATCTCTGTAGCTCGACTTATTATTCTTCAACTACGTATCTCCATAGTTACAACTTACTCGAAAAAAAAAAATTTCTTATTTTTAGGTCCAGCTTTCCTCATTTCAATACTCCCACACCACCTCAATTTTTTTATCACCTGTTAAATTATTCACTTCTTCTAGGATATGAACATTAATATTTTGAACTAGAGAAAGGTATACATATTTAATTATTTTGTACTTAGTATGTACAACCATGATGGATTTGCAACTGTTATTAACAATATATCTGAAAAAATGGCCTTTACCTATCAGTATTAGTATGCACGATTATTCTTTCATGCAATGTACAAAACAACTTAGAACTCTCTGAGGATGCATTTTATGGGAGAAGAAAACAAATTCACTTGTTTTAATTTATTTTGGGGAATCTTACATGTGACAGCACCGAAAGATACCATTTTTAGTTACCTTTACTTTACAGTCGCCAATTCTTATAAGATAAAATATTTATGAAAAATTATATAATGTATTTATATTTATTTATAATATCTATATTTATATTTATTATAAATCATAAATGATGCACGTGCATTATACATACGTATGTATGGACGTACTTATGTGTGTGCGTGCATAAAGATATATTTACACGCTTTCTTAAGACGGAGAAAAAAAAATCTGACTATACCAAAACAGTCTTTCTCCCTACCTTGAACATTTTCTGTGAAGTGCATAGTTGCAGCAAACTCGATCCTGTCCATTTATCACGAAACTGAAGACGTTTGCAGGATCTCCGTTCGAATGCTGTTCGAAAGAAAACTGTTAATAAGACATGCAATTTAATCGAATATATAATACATTAACAAAATGAAAGACGTGGAAGTAATACTGTTATGAAATGTCAGTACCAAATTCATGTTACTTTGATGTTGTATTTTGGAGGCCGCTATCGGCCATCGTAGTATCCATCTTTAACGGCGTACAAGACAAGTACTTAATAAAGTTAGTAGTGGAGCTAAAATATTTCAGTTTGAGCTTCTTTTCATAAATGTAAATATTTGAACTCGACATAATGAAATTGTCGTCATTATCCTTTATCTTGTGTTTTCGCTGATATTTGTTTCAATGTTTGTACCTTTGAACCCTCAGTGTATTTATTAGAAATAGCTGGTCAATGAAAAGTATTTTATGATGTTAAAATCGTATTAGTATTTTACAAAATATTATATCGGTTAAGAGTCTTATGACATTGTCATTATTATAGATGACTGTTCAAAACTATAAATCTTTCTGGGTTTCTTTTTTTCCGCGGGGTGGGTGGATTGTTTTTTTTCTCTTATCTAGCTATTTAAAACCAATATTGATAAAAACAAAATGACACAATGACAGTTTCATGTTTTATCCCTTATCATACAATTATTTACACGATATGATAGAATGGCAGATTTTGTGTTTACGCTTAATCACACACTCATTTAAACGAAAAGACAGAATGGCAGATTTAGTGTTTACGCCTAATCACACATTCATTTACACGAAAGGACAGAATGTCAGATTCAGTGCTTATCCTAAATCACACTCATTTAAACTAAAGAATAGAATGAGAGATTCAGTGTTTATACCTTAGAACACAATAATTTACACGAAAGGACAGAATGGCAGATTCGGTGTTTACCCTTAATCACACTCGTTTACAGGAAAGGACAGAAATGGCAGATTCAGTGTTTATACTTTATAACACTCATTTACACCAAAGGACAGAAAGGCAAATTCAATGTTTATACCTTATTACACAATAATTTACACCATACGACAGATGACAAATTCAGTGTTTAACGATTTACACCATATGAAAGAATGACATATTCGGTGTTCTAACACAATTTTTTTGGATTATAACACTTATTACTTGTTTAATATTTACCAAAAACTGTGACAGACATATTAGAAATGAGGATAACAGTATTGAAAAACTAAAACATATTGACTGATAACATTGACACCACATTTATACAACATGACCTGTGTTGCACAACGTGACCAGAGTTCCACCTGCATTCTAACAATAGGACTTGTATTATACAGCACCTGTGCTGGATTTTGAAACCGGAAGTGTGTTCCATCTGAATACTATAACAGTACTTATATTCTTCAAACAGAACTTGTATTTTACCACAGGTCTTATATTATATTCAACAACAGAGCTTATATTCTACAAAAGGGCGTACATTCCACAACAGTGCTTGCAACCTATTAGAGGGCTTGTATTCTACAAAAGGACCCGTATTCTACAACACGGCTTATAATCTACAACAGAGTTTATATTCTGTAACAGGGCTTGCATTCTGCAACAGAGATTATATTCTACAAGAAGGCTTGTATTCTACAAAAGGGCGTTCATTCTACAAAAGGGTTTTTTCTACAACAGCGCTTATATTCTACATCAGGGACATATTCTACAAAAGTGTTTAAATTCTACAGTAGTGTTTACGTTCTACAACAGTATTTGTATTCTTCAATGTGGCTTATATTCTACAAAAGGGCTTAGATTCTTCAACGTGGCTTATATTCTACAACAGGAGTTACACTTTACAACACGGTTAATATTCTACAACAAGACGTGCATCAGAGGGCTTATATTCTAAAAACGGGCGTATATCCTATAGGGGTTATATTCAACAACAGGTTGTATATCCTTGAGCTTATGTTCTATTACTTACGTTTATTCCTACAACAGGGCATATATTCGAAAACAGGACAGGATCATTATTGCGACTTTCAGACAACGAAACTCAAAACTTTGAGGCTGTGCATTTTGACGTTCTGTAACTTGATTATACTCGTACATGTTAGATTCTTTAGAATGTCGGACCATAAGCGACAGTCAAAATTTCTTCGACCAGGAGGTGACCAACAGCGTATTTTTACCGACGTTTCCATATACAAACAATAACACGATAGTCTGACCTACCGCCCCATCATGCTCTGGTAAACTTTGATGTTTGCGGTTCGTTCTGTTATTTGGATTCTGCGCAAAGAGCTCTGACACAGATATACCAACCTGAATGTTATGGCAGATCTTGGTTTATGCTGTTTGCAGTTGAATGAGCGATATACATGAATAAATAGGGCATACATATTCAAGCTACTTACACGAATAAATATGACAAACCTAGTCAGGCTGAACGACGAACACGAATTGATACGACATACCTAGTCCGATTGAACGATGTAGACGAATAAATACGATCAGACTTAACGTTATACACGAATAAATCGACACACCTAGTTAAACTGAACGAAGTACAGATTCAAAAACGTCAGACGGACATAAGCGAAATTTCTCGTGTTTAAATTCAAGCACGAATATTCAAGAAGTTTATGCAAAACATAGAAAGTGTGTGTGTGTCTGTGTGTTGATATGATCGCCAAACACTTGGCAGATGGGATTATTAAATAATTCACTTAAACTAGAACTATTAATATCCCCATGGCTCAAATGAATTTGTAAGATGAGCACACAAAGATAATTTGAAAAAAAATACCATCTAGTTTCATAGCACAAAAGGAATAAAATGTTTATATTTATAAAGCCTATCTTAATTCTCTTCTCACCATGGATCATTCAACTGCCTTTTTATACATCCTTGTCTTTTGCAGACAGACGTTTGTAATACAGATACATACAACTCTCTCAATCGCTACTCCTGTATTTGGGCTAAATACTATGATTTGTCTTTAGAATGAAAAACAAAAGAAAAGACAAACTCATATATTATCTTGCTTCACTAAGTAATGTGATTGACACTAATTTATTTCAAACAACATATAAAGTTATGAAAATGTATAAATTGAACTTTACCAGGAAATAGAAAACATTTCGTGACGAATAAAAGATGATCCCCCCAAAATTTTTAAAGTTTCAAATTCCCATGGAAAAAAAAATATTAAAAAAAAAAGAAAAAACCCTAATTTTTTTTTCATTTTTTATTTTAAAATCCCCCTTACACCCGTGTTTGTGTAGTAGTTTTAAAAAAACCGGGTTTTTCAACGCACTTTTTTTTTTAACCCTCCAAACAAGTAAAAAAATTATGGGTCCAAAAATTAAACCCCCACCCCCCCCCCCCTTTTTTTTTTCCAAAAAAACGGGGTTTTAATAATCACCCCCCCCCCCCCTTTTTTTTTTTTTTTTTTTTTTCCCCCTACTACAACACTGAAAACCCGGTTATTTGTAAAAAAAAACCCAAAACAACAGGTGTTAAAGGGCGATAACTCTTTTCAGGGGGTGCCCTAATTTTTTTAAAACACGCATGTGGGGAATACTTTTTTTCTAAAGGGGGGAAAAAAAGGGGGTTTTTAAAAACCAAAAAGATAACGGGTTTTAAAATTAAACGTGAAATTAAAAACCTTTCCCGTTAACAAGAAGAAATTTAAACAAACTTTAGAAAAAAAAGATTTTAAATTTTATACCTCTTTTAACCAAGTTTAATGTTTTTAAAAACCCTTTTGATAAAAAAAAATATTTCACAAATTCACAAACTAAAGAAAACAAAATTTTTAAACTTTTTACCACTCACACAGCAAACGGGACCAAACAAAATTTTTCTTTTCTTTCTGGTTTGTTCAAGGTTTTTTTTTTTTTGTTGATAAAATAAAACCTTTTGACCAAACGAAAATAAATTTGGGGATTTTATTTAAAATTTTTTTTGGGCAAATGGGGCAGGGAATTTTTTTTTTTTAAAAATTCCCTTTTGGCAACTTTTGATACAATTGTTCGAGATAATTGAAATACTTTCTGCTATCAATCTAAAGACGAAAGTTTTAACTTGTAAACATTTACCTTTAAAAACAAAAAACCGGGATTTTTTCCATTTTTAAAATTTTCAACTTCAATTTTGTTTACCGCCCAAATCATTAGATATTTATTTACAAATTTGAAAAAATTGTCTTTTGTAAAAATTTTTTAAAAACATTATTTTTTTAATTTTAGATAAAATTTTCATTTGGGAAAAAGATAAGTTAAAGTATAGAACTTTTCACCCATAAAACAATACCCAAGGGCAAATGAATTCCCCCCCCCCCATTTTCACAAAAATCGTTTGTCATAAAAAATTTAAAACAATCCACTTTGTAATGACATCTGTTTCGAGTTTATAAAGATTAGTTCGAATTGCCAAAAAGGCCTCCAAAAAACCCTAAAAACCACCCAAAAACGCAAAACCCTGAAGTCATCAAATTTCTTTAAATTTTTTAAACAAAATTACGGGGGCAGCCCTTTTTGCTTTTTTCGTTAAGTTTTTTTTTATTTTTTTTTTCCAAAAAATACGGCATAAAATTTTTACTACGTAATCCGATAAAGTTTTGATAGCGCTCGAGTTAAACTTTTAAACCAAAAAACCCCTTTTTTTTTTTGCGCCCATGAAATTTACTGTCACTGGAAATCGGAAAGAAAAAACAATGTCGTTTAAATTAACAAATCCTGATAGATGTCCAACATTAAATTTTTCAAAACACAGTGAATCAAAATCAGTAAACAATAATCAAAACTAGGCCGGCCCTGTTTTTTTAAAAAAAGTTGAAATGAAAATCGTAAAACATCCCTTTTGAAAAAATCTAAAAAACCTCCCCAGCTCCAACAAAAAACGGCTTGTTTATTTTTAGATTTTTTTTTTCTTCTTGAAAATCGAAAACAAAAATTTTTTTTTTTTAAATTAAATTTATTTTCTATCCCAAAACAAAACCATCGCTGACAAAAAAGTTTTTTTCGCAAATTGACATCTTTAAACAAATTTTCCAATTTTTAAACCCACTTTCCAAAAAATTCTCCATCCCCTTCCCAAAAAACGGAATTTTTTCATCAGTTTAAAGATTTTTTCCCCTCAAACTCTTTTTTCGCTGCAGTTTCTTCTTGAAGTGTTGGAAAAAATTTAAAACCTCTCACCCCACGGCGACTGTTTAAATTTTAGTAAACATGAACTTTTCTCAACACAAAAACCAGCATCGCCGGGGCTTTTTTAAAAAAAAAATTTTTGGTAATGCAAAACAAAATTTTTTTCTTATCAAGTAAATTTGGAAACTATTTCCCTTGCCCAAATGGGAAATTTCCCCTTGGGTTTATGTTTAAGCTTGTTGTTTTTTTTAAATAAAAACTATAATCTAAAAACCCAAAATCGATTCCGAAACAGAAAGGGTAACCGTTATGAAATTTTTGTGTAGCAAATTTTTTTATAATCAAGACCCAATTTCCGAAATGGGAAAACTCGTCGGGAAAATTCTTTTTTTCTTTCCCCTGAAAAATCGATAAAAAACCGTGATCCAATGAAATCCGCTAAAAGCATTGGTTCGCCATCAAAACCACCGAAAAGATTATTAAAAACTAGATAAAATTAAATACTTCAAAGGAAGGTCGGGGTTTAAAACTTTTTTCAGGTTTTTGTTGTTTGCTTTCAGCATATTTTTTTTTTATCACCTAAAAACCACCTCGGAAAACCTTTTTTTTAAAAATTGAACATAAAAAACATCATAAATTAAATTCAAAAAAAACCCTTCCCAACAAAATTTTAAGCAAAGCACCCCAAAGAAAAAACCCGGGGCAGAATAATACCAAAAGGATCTAGTCCAAAATTTTTAAAAAACTCCCCTTAAACAAAAAACTTAAAAAAACCTCTGCTAAAAAATAACACGGTCATTTTTTTAAAAGGTATAAATCATGAAAAACCCACCAAAAGTCCACAATCAAACCCCTTTTCCAAATCTTTTGCATCCGGGTACCCCTAAATAAATTTTTTTTTAAATTTTAAAGGTTGTGAGAAAAATTTTTGTTTTTTGTCAGGTAAAGAAAATTTAAATCAAATTTACCCCAAATCGCCCAGGTATTCGTAGGGAAAAAACCCCTTTTTTTTTTTAGGTTTTTATTAAGATTAAAAAATTTATCCCCAAAAACAGCCCTCTTAGGTTAGAAAATTTACTAAAACCCTTTTACTAGCTCATCTAACGAGGCTGCCATAAATTTGCAGGCTGTAAAAAAAAACCGGAAATTTAAAACCTACGAAATTTGACATGTATTTTTAAAAAAATTTTTTGGGGAATCATTTAAAATATGTTTTTCGATTTTTGGGAGAGCCTTTTTAACCCTCGGGATCACCAAAAGCTTCTACTAAAATTTGGGCCTATATATCCTCAAAAATTGTGAAAAAATAACCGGAATAAAATCTGGAGCATAAAAATTTTAAATTACCTAAATTAGGGAGCCGCCCCACGTTTACTGTCCTTTCAAAGCCCAAGGGTAATTGTATTTTTTTAAATTCATCTTTAAAAAAAAGTTTTTTTTTCACAAAAAATATGACAAATTTCTGCTTGCTCGGAGGGGGTTTTTCCCTTGATAAAGGTTTTTAATTTTTAACATTGGGAACTTTTTTCAAATGATAAATATTTTATAAACCCAATTAATTAATCAACCCCTTGAAAAGCCAAACCAGCGGGTTTTATTTACCCCCGATAAAATTTTTGATTTAAATTTAGAAACTAAAACATACAAAAAAACCCCTTATACGCTATTTCCAAAAACAAACATGATTTTAAAATTTTTCCCTTGTACCCCGTTTTAAATTAGGATTTTTTTTCCCCAAAAAACCCCCCGAAAAAAGGGTTTGAAGTGGGCCCTTTTCAAAAACACGAAAAAGACAAAGGGAATTTTGGGGGGGGTTTGTGTTTAATGTTTGGACAAACTGAAACCCCAACACAAACTTTTTTAGAGGGAAATTTGTTTTCTTTGCACATCACTCCAGTCCCTGAAAAAGTTTTTGGGCCAATGTTTCATTCCATTTTTTCCCGCCATGCAAGCACGGTAACAAAAGAACTTTTTGTTCTTACCTTTTTGTACTGCCAAACCAACTAGTCCTTTAAAAAGTTTTTAATCCCAAACAAAATGTTTTTTGGTAAAAAAGTAAATTTATAGTTGTTTTGTGAACCCTTTTTTTAATATTTCTGGGATAAACGTCCCCCCTTTTCATCTAGTCCGAAAACGTTAATTGAAACATTATTCTGTTTTTCCCAAATTTTGGTTTTTGATTTTCTGCCACGGGGAAAATTAAAATCTTTAAAATTAAACCCAGACCCCCAATAAAAACCTGAAATTAACCCTTTTCAAAAAAACGAGAAACTTTTTTTTTCTCTGGGTTTAGTGCGGAAAGGGAACAGCCCATTGGAAACATTTTTTTATCTACTTTTTTGATGTTTTATACAACATTTTTTACTTTTTATTTTTTTTGGGCGGGTCGACGAAAGAACTACCCGTAAACATTATTTTTAAATGGGTTTAAACAATTTTCCTTTTTGAAGATTTCAAATTTCCCAAAAACCCCGAACCAAATTTGGACTAAATTCCTCTTTTTTTTTTTTTTTCCTTTTTCCCGGGTGAAATTCATCAATATTGAAACAGATCGGGCCCCAAAAGCAAAACACGCCGTTTTTGGGCTTTAATAAAAGGGTTTTTGAAATTTTCCCCCTTTTTATTTAAAATTCTTCCCATTAAAACAAAACATTGAAAATAAACATGATATTGCACAAATAATCTGATACTTTTTTTTTTTTTTTTCGAGCTCACGTTTTAAATTTTTCTGTAATAGGTGGTAAAGATTAGTTGCAAAAAAATTTTACTAAAAAAAAATTTTGATTATCAAACTGATGACAAATTAAATCAAACCCCTGCAAAAAAGATCGCAAATTTTTATTTTAAGGTTCCCCCCCATAAAGTTTCCCCTTTTAGCATACCCCACTAAATTTTTAAATTTTAAAAATTTTTAAATTAAAATTTAACCCTTTTTTGAAAATTTTTTTTCCAACACTGCCTTTGCGAAAAAAAAAATCAATTAGAAAAAAAAAAAACTCCTAAAATATAAAGACAGAAAATCAAACAACAACACATGTAAAGAAAAGAACTTATCAATTTTCACCCAAAACAAAACTTTACCTCACACTGCCCCCAAGCGCAAAAAATCAATAAGAGATAAAATAAAACACCAAAAAATAATGACAGAAAATCTAACAAACACATGTAAACCAAAAAACAAACAAATTCCCCCAAATTAAAAATTTAACTCACCCCCGGCCCCTTGCCCAAAAAATTTTAAAAAAACAAGATAAAAAATTTTCCCTAAATATAAAAAACAGTAAATCTGACAACGCACGGACAAGAGATTTATCAAATTCACCCCAAAAAGGGTAAACTTAATTAAAAGGCCGAAAAGTAATTTTTTTTTGGTTTTTTAACATTAAAACTAGAATACCTGTTGGCAAAATTTAAAGTCAGCCGGGGTTATAATAATTTTTGTAAAGGAATAATGCCCAAGGGTTGCAATATTTAGAAAAAAGTAAAATTTTTTTCCCTTTTTCTGCGATGAAATCCAGAGGGACAAAAAACTTTTAAAAACATTTTAAAGGTAAAGTCACGAAAGATAATATTTAAAAATTTTTCCTTAAAAAGATGATTTTTTAACCGCCCCCCATTTTGAATTTTTAAAGGGAAGGGTAACGACGCGGTATTAAATTTTAAAAGAAAAACTAAAAAAAAAATTTTTGGAAAATGAACAATAAGGGAAAATTTTCGGGTTTAAAAATTTTGAGGGGAAAATTCCCCCAAATCAAGTTCTTATTTAGTCAAACGTTTTATTTCCAAGGTTTTCCCAACCGGGTCTAAACCCCAAAGGTCCTTGTTATTAATCACCTCAATAAAGTAAAAGAACTGACAAAAACGATTTAAAAATTTTGAAATAGTTTTTCAAAAACCCCCAAAATGTAAAAAAGGGACAGGTTTTGGGTTTTAATTTAAATTTTTGAAGTCCCAAAAAAAACCCGTTATTTTAAAAAACCCCGAAACGGGTAAGGGAATCGAAATCAAAAAAACGATTTTCAGCTGCGGGGGAAAATTTAAGATAAATCCCGCAGTCGTAAAAATTTTTTTGGGGATGGGTAAAAAAAAAAACCCAACCCCTTTCAACGAAAACGATGCTTAAAGGGTTGATTTTAGATATGATGAAACAATAATATTTTTTTTTTCGGTTTTATCAAGCAATGATGAGCAAATGCAAGATTTTCATCGTGAATTTAAATTTTAAAGTTGTTACGATTTCCCCTTAATTTTTTTTTTTTTTTTTCCCCGCTTCTTTTTAAAAAATTTTAAAAAAATCAAACCTTGCATTAAAAAAAAACAACAAAACTATAACCCCCAAAAAACATTTCCTTTTTCCGCTTTACTAGTTTTGTTTTTAAAAAATTTTCTATATTTTAACCTTTTTTGGTGATATTTTTTCTCATCGGGCATCTTTTAATAATAAATTTAGATAAAAATATTTTTTAAAAATGTCTTGATGAAACCCACCGCTGAACTCTACGAAGAAGAAACAGAAAAAAGGGCGCATGTTTAAAGGGCGCAGTGATGGCATACATAGTATTTTTCATTTTCCCCAAAAATTTTTTAGACAATCTGTTAAAAGCGAAAAATGATTTTTAATTTAAAAATTTAATCTGAAGAAAGGTGAAAAATCACGTTGCTGACAGATCTAATTACAGCAGATCCCAAAAAACTAAACGGAAAAAAGTCAAGTTTTCACAAAAGCAAAGCAGCTAATTAAATTTAATTTTTTCCGTTGCCGAAAAAACCAACTTTTTCTTGGGAGTTTAAAAACCTTTTTTAAATATTTAAAATTCCCCCCGACAGAAAAAAAATTAAATTTTAATTTTATTTTGTCAAGATTTTTTTAAACAAAGAAAGATCTCAACATCGTAAGCATTAAAAAAATAACATTTTTGTAAAACCAGTAAAAATGGTTTAAATCTGTTTAAACAAAAATTAATTAAAATTTTTAAAAAGCAAAATTCCCAAAAAAGCCTTTGGTTTTGGGTCCCAAAAGTTAAAATTTATCCCCCAAAACCCCCACCCCCAAATTTGGGGCTAAACTTTTTTTCCCCCCTTTTTTTTTAATCCCTTTTCCCCGAAAAAAAAAAACAACCTGCTCATTTTTCTGTAAACCCTTTTTCATAAAAAACCCACCAAAATCGGTTTCCCCCGCCAGATCCCTTTTTTAAAAATACTTTAAAGGTACTGTCAAAAAAAACCTTTTAACAATTTTCAAAAACTTTTTCGCTCCAGTTCCCGGGGTAATCCTTTTGCAAATACCTTTTTTAAACAAAGGAAAAAATTTTAAAAATTTAACACCAACCTTAAAAATTTAAAAGTCTGGGTACATGTTTTTTTATTTTCTAATATTGGGTTTTTTAACCCTTTTTTTTTTTTTGGGGTAAATTTTTATGTTCCGGGGTTTTTTGTGTTAATTTTATTCGCTTACGTTTTGAAAAAAGGCATCGATGTAAACCCGTTGGGTTTTTAGCGGCAATGTTTGTGTATTTTCTCGTTTAGCGTGCGATTTAAATCTCCAAAAAAACAACGCTTTTTTTTAAACCCCCATTTCCGTAACCCTTCCTTTTTTTATTATTTTTTTCTAAAAAAACTGTTCAAAAATTTTTTTTTTAAAAAACTCAGATCCATGAAAGTCCAATTTTGTTTGGTTTTTTTCTTTTCTGTGCTTTTTTATTATCTTCTTTAGCCCATCGGTCCTTTTAAGTTTTCCCGTCTTTTCTGAAACAGGTTTTAAAAACGAAAGCGTAATTTGCAAAAAAAAACTATAACATTAAACAAATTCCTTTTTTGGGGCGCCATCACGCCAAAGTTAAAAAAGAGGGAGATTGATACATCCACCAATCTAATTTCCCCCGATAAACTACACCATTAGCCCAAAAAACTTTTCGGGCGTGGGAAAATTTTTTTTTTTTTTGGTTTGGTAGTTTTGAAATTTCAAGATCATCATAACATTTTTCCCCGATCGTGAGGGGATTTTACGAGATCACCCCCAGTTTCCCAAAATTTTTATTTGCTCCAAATTAAAACCCCGAACAAAATTTTTTTTAACAAAAAGTTCTCGAAAATTTGTTGGCTTCATATCCGTAATTTTGTCTTTAAAATTACATAAATCACAAACCAAAATTTTTAGTTTTTTATGATCAAAGAAAACAGAAATAAATTACGCATTGCTATTTCAACCACTTGATTTTTAAGGCTCTTTTCCTGGCAATTTTTTTGCGTTTCATCTAGTTGTTGATCCCAAAGGGGATTCCATGGACCAGTATAAAAACCGATGCCCGGGAATTCCAACCCCCCTTTTGGGTTGGGAATTTTTTTCCCAAATTTTTTTTAGTATATCTAAAACCTGGGCCCTAATATTTCTCCCGTTTTTTTCCCAAAATTGGAAAATAAAGCCCACAAAAAATTTTTTTTTCTCAAAAACAAAAAATCTCTGGGCAGAACACATTTCAAAATCATTTTTAAATTTTTTTTGTCGGGCGAAAAAAATTTAAAATTAGGAAAAAAACCCCAAAAATAGCGACGTCGGCTGGAGAAAAAATCGTGGGGGCGTTTTTTTTTCTTAAAAATGTATTTTTTCTTTTTTTTTTTCCCCCAATTGCACATATACTTTTTAAAAAATTAAACCTGTTGTTTTTTTTTTTTTTTTCTGTTGTTTCCCCTTAATACCCCTTTTGTTTTTTTTTTACACTTTTGACAGAAAGTTTACCTTATTATCCCTTTTAAGTTTAATTTTAAAAAAAAATTGCGATCCCAACAATTTCGTGAAAGGTTTTCTTATCAAACTTTAAAATAAAATTTTTTAAAAAATTAAAATTTTTTTGCCATCTGTCCCGGGTAAAAATAATACAAAAATATCCCCCAAGCAGAAAGTTCCCAAAACAGGTTTTTTGTTGATTTTAAAGAAAAATAACTTTTGAAAATTTTTTTTTTTTTATATACTTTTTATAATTTAAAATTCCCTGCGAGGGAATCCAAACGGGCAAAATATTATTTTTAAATTTTAAAAAATGCAAACCCAATGCGTCCCCAAACCGGGCAAATTTAAAATCTTGTATAAAAAAAACACAAGAAAATACCCGCAAAATGGGCCCTTTTTGCTGGGGGGGAGCTCATCTTTAAAAATAAACTCCCTGAAATCCCCCGGAACCGCTTTTTAAATTAACAAAGATATCAAAAAAAAAAATTTCTCCCAAAGGGGGGCGACGAGTTTCCCCGGTAATGTTTAAACCACGTCCATTCCAAAAATTGGCAAACAACTTCCCCCAAAGCCCGCCAAAAGGGAGCGAAAAGGAAAAATTCCTCCTTTTTTTTGTTTGTTTTCATATGCAAATTTTTACTTTTGGGGTTTGGGGATTTTTTTTTTATTACTTTTCTTTTTTTTTTTTTGGTTTTTTGGGAAATTTTTTTTCTTTGGGGGCATTAAAAATAATTTACCCTAAAATTTTTCAATTTTTTTTTTCCACTTTTTCCCCGAATAACCATTACCTTTGGGCTGCCCTTTTTTCCCTTTGCGCCAGATATTGGGTCCAACCCCGGCCCGGGAAATTTCCCAATTTCCCCAAGACTGGTAAAAGTTTAGGGATTATTGTACTATTTTTAAACTGGGTAATTTCCGGACCAAGAAAAAACCAAACCTTTTTTTGCCATCGCTGGGGCCCTTTGTGGGAGCACTCAAAAATTTAAAAAAAAAAAAGGTTTTTTTTTTTCGATCATCCTTTTTTTAAAATTGATTTTTTTTTTTAAAATTAATTTTTTTTAAAACCCACAAAAATATTAAAATTTATTTTTTTGATACCTGTTCTCCCCTTTGGGAGAGCACTACTAATTTTTTTTTAAAATTGGCCCTCATCAAATACACTCTTTTTACCAAACAAAAAATTTCCCTTTTTTTAAAAAAACAAAATAAAGAATTTAAAATTGAAACTGCATTTTAACCCCCCAAAGAAATACAAAACCCGGGTAAATTTTATCACAAAATCACTAAAAAGCGTATACGGGTTTAACGGGCCCCTAACCCGGGAAACCCCCCCAAGTTCCATTTAAATTTTAAATCCGTTTTCTGTCACAGCTCGCCGTTTTGTATTTCTAACCCTCAAAAAAAGAAATAAAAAGGGAAAAAACGTTTTGGAAATTCCCCCTTTTTTACTGATATTTTAGTTCCATCTTCCCAACCCTCTTGATATTTTTTTTATTTCGTCAAGCAGGTACATTACGGGCGAAAAATATTTTTTTTTAGCATCATCCCGCAAATTAAAAACTCCCAAACCGTTTTTGGATATTGCTTTGAAATTTTTAAACAAGCGTATATTTCGTCTGACATCCAAATGAAAAACTACTGCATTATTTTGTTTTTTGGTTTCCCCGTCACTTTTTTTGAAATACGACAAAAAAATTTTTTTCCGGGAGTTTTTTTCCCCCTTGAAAGTTGTTGTGACCCTCCACGTGAAATCTTTGTATTTGGAAAACCGGGGTTTTTCAAAAATTTTTACCCTTTTGCCCGCTTTAAAAATAAATTTTTGTTTGTATTCTAAACAAACGTGTTAATTTTGGTTTTTTGACCTTTTAGTGAATTTAAATTTTTAAACTGGGATCCCCAAAAAAAAGTTTTTTTTAAGAAAAAACGTACAACAGCCCCCCCCAACAAAACCAAAAATCGTTTTTGGGGCTGCTCGAACTAAAATAAGGTTTGTTTACCCTTTTCCCCGAAATACTTTATTTTTAAAAACGGGGACAAAAGCCTAAAAAACAAGCTTTTCGGAAGCATCAAATTTTAAAATTTTTACTAAACCGGGTGCAAGTTTTTTTCCCTAGCAAAACTCGTTATGGGGGTTTGGGTTTTTTTCACATCAAAAGTGTTTTAAAAAAAAATTTAACAAACGCGAAACCCTCTGCACGCATTTGGGGAAAAATTAAAATTTTTGGGTTTTTTAAAAGCGGGTTTAAGAAACCTTGTAAGGGGTCTTTCCCTTACCCCCCCGCACCCGGGCAACAAAAACCCTACGCGTTTTCCCGCCTTACAATGAGAAAAATTTTTTCCCCAATTACAAACATTTTTCATCCCCAAACAAACTCCAAGTACTTAAAAAAGCGCCCTTTTTCTTTAAAAATTTTTGTTTTTTTAGGTATAAACCCCCCTCCAAATTCTTTAAACCCATCATATTAAAAACAGTTGATTTTCGAGTAATCGGGAAAACGAAAAAATATTTAAAAAATTTTACTTGCAACTTTTATTACTCGAAAAATCTTTACCGTTTGTTAGCCATTTGATATCCCAGCCCATTTTAAAAAACAAAACCCCCCCGTTAAAATTTATAAAGCTACTCTTTGCCCAACGCAATGCAGCAGGTGGGTTGGCTACTGGGCAAATCAAAAAGAATTTTTAACATAGCCTTATGTGGGGTAGAAATAAAACATCTTGGGCTCTTGGGGTTTTAAAGGGTTCCCAAATACCCAGTTTTTATTTGGTTGTTAGAATTTTTTACAAGGTACCAACAAACTCGAATTCCCGTCACAAAAATTGGCGATGCAAAAGTATCTTTTTCCCCGGATAAATTTTTTTTTAAAACATTTTATTTATTAGATATATAAAATTTTTAAAAGCGGGATTGTTAAAATTTAGATATTTAAAAATTTTTTATGAATTTCTCGCCCCTTTGGGAAAATTTAATTTTTTTTGTTTTTGTTTTCATAGCTTTTTGAGTTTTTTTCTTTTTGTTGGAGCGATTTCTGAGATACTTTTTTTAAAAAAGAAGCAGTCGGTGGATCTTTCCCCCTTTAAATTTTTATCTATTTTTTGTCCCAAATGCAGTCCCCCGCGGCAAAAAAGAGGGAACCCCCAGTTGCAAAAAACTTTTTTCCCGCTAAAAACAATTGGTTTCCCAAATTTAAAAAGCCTAATCCTGGAAAATTTTTAAAAATTTTTTGAATATAAAATTTCCCAAAAAACCTCCTAAAAATATTTTTCCCCTTTGATAAACTTTTTTTTTTTTGTTTTATTAAAATTTGATGTTCATAAAATTTTTTTTCTTTTTTCTCCTTAAAAAGTAAATAAAAAAGTTTCAATTTTTTTACTAACAAATAACCCGTTTTTCCCCGATTGATCTGTCAAACCCGCATCCAAAACTTGATATTTTAAACTTTAAAAGTTTAAAAAAATAATATATAAAATGTTTGTGGAGGGGAAATTTTGGGATAGAAACCTGGCGGGGCATCGGGGAGAAACCTTTTTTTTAAATCGTTTGACCTTTTTCACCTATTTGATTAAAAAAGAAGGGCCCAAAACATTAAACAATTTAAATAATATTGTATTTACTTTTCCCGTTTAAATTTGCTGGGAGTTTCCCCTGTCATAAAGAATAGGCTTTATCCTGCGTGTAAGTTTTTCAAATAAATCCTAACAGTTGTGCAATACCTTTTTTTCTCCTTTTGGGTTTAAGATTGAAATTTCTTTTTTTCAAATTTTTTTTTTTTTTAAAAAAATTAACCATTCGCAAAAAGAGTTAAAAATTTTCGCTAAATTCCAAAAATTTTCCCCCCAAAAAACCGTTAGCCTTGTTATAAGTCCCTTTTATTTGGCCTTGTTTTAGGAAACTTCAAAAATTTAAAACTCCCTTTCGGGAAATTTTTTTTTTTTTTTGGTTTTAGATATTGGAGATGTTGTAATCAAAAGGGAAAATACTTTCAAACGTTAAACATCATTTTTCACGAAAAGGGATACATTCCAGCAATTACCCCCAAAATTAAAACCAATTCAAATTTTTTTGGGAGGATCAAAATTCTATAGGGGAATAAAATTTTCGAAAAATTTTGCGCTAAAACATCTGTAGACCCGCTTTTGAAAAAAATTTTGGGAAAAAAGGGGGGGTTTTTTGCATTCCCTTAAAAATTAAAACATTTTAAAAAAATTAAGTCGCCCGATTACGGGCGCGGTTTAAAGGGTTTTATATTCCTTTAGAAGGGGAAAAAAAATTCCCCCTCGATTTTTTGATAATTTAAAATATGTCAATGAATTTCATTTCAAGTTTAAAAACTAACATTTTCCCCGCTTTTCCCTTTTTAAAGATATTAATAAATTAATCTCCAAACATTTTTAAAATTTTTTTTAAATTCTTTTTTAACCCCGTTCCTTTTTTTTCTTTTTTTTAAAAATTTTCCCACACGAGATTTATTTGAGTTTAAACAAATTTTTCTTTTAAAAAAACCCAAACCCTTTTAAACCCAAAAAGGGTTTTGGGTCTACTAAAATTTTTTGCTTTTTTTTTTAAACGTGAAGCAAAGACAAAAACCCCTTTTTCAATTTTTCAAAAAAAATTTGGGGAAACAAAATTAACAATCTCTGTAAACCCTGTTTTTTTTTTCCCTTTTTTGGGAGCGCTCCGTCCAATTAAATATTTGACAAATTTAATTTTTAAACGATTAAAGCTTTATATTCTGCATCAACCCTTGCTTAAATCAACAAAAAACCCCTTTTTAAAATTTTTTTTGTTTTAAAAAAAAATCAAATTTTTACTACCTTTTATCTCATTTTATTTGCTCTTTTAGAAAATAAAAACTTTTTATCTCCAAAATTCCATAAACTTTAAAAAGAAAAATCCAAACCGGGCTCTTTTTTGCTCCCCCTCTGATTTTCTTTTTTGTCCCCCTTTATTAAAATTTTTTAAATAAATTTTTTTATTCCTTGCGTTGTTTTAAAACCCGGGTAATCTTTGCTCAATTCCAGCGGATTTTTTATCACCCATCTGGTTTTTGCCTTTTCAAAACCCCAGGAAACACTATATTTTTCTGAAAAGGGGGCCCCCAAAACTTTTTTTTTTCCCTTTTTTCTTCATCAATCTAAATACCAAAGGGTTTTTGCAGCACTGCTTCCTTTGTTTCTTTTAACAATTCCAACCAAACCCTTTTTTTGAATTGCTTTTGGGTTTTTTTTCTCAAAAGGGTTTAGTTTCAGGGTTTACCCCAAAAAAAGCTTCATTTAAACCCGGGTGAAAATTGTAAACTTTGTTTCAGTAGCGAAACTTTCCCCCGTCGGCTTTTTTACTTTTTCTTAAATATGGCCTGAAATTTACAAATTTTTTTTTTGGTCTTTTATGGTTGTTTTGAAACTTGGGTCGGGTTTTTTCCAATTTTTAAAAATTATAAAAATTTTTAAAATTGAAAGCTTTTTAAACCCGTAAATAACGTTTTAATTTCAACAAACGAAAAATTTTAGTTTTGGAAACAATTTTTTAAGTTTATCAAACAAGAAAAATTTTTTATTTATCTTTTTAGCATTTCGGTAAAGGTTTAAAACCCTTTTCTTTTTGTCACGGGCCCCCCAAAATGCCCCCTTTTCAAATTTCAAAAGTCAACCCTTAACCCGTCCTGGGAAAAAAAATAAAAACCCAACCCCCAATTTTTTGCCTAATAAAAAAATATCAACATTTTTAAAACCTTGAGCGAGATTTAAAAGAAATTTAAAAGTTTGTTTTCGTGAAAAAAGTGAAAAAAAAATGATCTTTTTTTTTTCATCTCCATTTTTGTTTGCGGGAAAAACATCAAAAAAATACTATCTTTTGTTCATCTGCAAACAAGTTGGTTAAAATGGGAAAAAGATCTTCTGGGTTTTCCTAAATTTTTAAAAAAATTTCCCCTTTACCAGCTTTAAAAAAAATCATCAGGAAACTTTTTATTATTAAAACCACTTAAATAAAATCATACTTTATCTTTCTGTGGGTTGATTGAGAAAAAAATTTTCCCTATCGTAGTTAAAATTAAACACCAAAAAGCAATTTTAAAAAGCAAATTTGGTTTTCCCCCCCCCCCCCCGTTCGCCCAACAAAAAAAGATAAGAAACAACAAAGGGAAAATTCATTTTTTTGTTTTTCTTCACAATTTTCTCTTTTTTCAAGTTTTGTTTTCGGGAAAAATTTGCCAAATTTTTTATAATATTAAAAAATAGTTTGAAAATTTTTTCTTTTGGATAGAAAAAAAAGACTACTATACAAAATTTGGGAAAACCCATTAAAAAGGGTTTATTCCCCCAAAACGTTTTTAAAATTAAATTAACCAAAAATGCAAAATCTTTATTTGGCTCAAAAAAAGAAATCAAAAAAAATTTACAAAAACTTACCCCCGGGGTAGAACCAGAGGGAAATTTCATTTTCAAAAACAAAAAAAGGGCGATAAAGACGAGAATTGTAAAACGGGCAAAAATTTTTTTCAAATACTGCTGCGAAAAACAAAAATTAAACCCTTACTTTTAAAAACTAGGTAATATAAAAAGATTTTTGGTAGTCATTTTAAAGATTTTTTTAAAAAAGATTGGGGATGTTAAATTTGTGGGAAAAATTGTTAAGAAACAAAATAAGATTACGAAAAATTGGGAAAACCCCAAAAGAGGATGGGGGTGCGTCACTAAAAAAAAAATTTCAATGTTTGGGGGCTTCAATTACAAAGAAAACACAACCGCCCCTCCCCAAAAAAAGAAAATAAAAACCAGTCACGTGAACACATTTTTAAGTTTTCGCAGAAGCATAAACAAAATTAGAGATGAATTTTTTGGAAGTCCATCAAATGTTGGCATTACACTCGCTAATATCAACAAAAAATTTAATGATATTAACACAGAACTCAATGATATTATTAGTGGAATTCCGAATATTGTTGAGAAAACGAGTATGGTTAAAATTCCTCACAAACAGATTAAAAATATTGTGTATACTGTTGCATCTGGGTCTAGTACATGGACGAGGCAAAATAATTCTATCAAATACACTGCAGAAGTTACTGGTATGTATAGATTGTCAGTGTTTAGCAGTGTAAAGTTTAAAATATCTACCAAATATCTATTTCGTCATCCAAATGATGACTCATCTGGAGTATTATCTGTAATAATAAACAAAAATTCTGAAGAAGAATTTGTACTTGAACCAGTTGATAAAACTTTACAATTAGCAATTTTTCTCTGGTGTTTGGAATTTATAGCTGAATAACCAGCTCTTATTATGGATTAACCAAACATAGGACTATGTGAACTAATATTATAATGAAAAGAAGTATAGTTGATTTCAATCATATTTCAAAAGATATTCCAAAACAAGATGTAGACGCATTAATACAATATTATAAATATTATCACAAAAAACATTGGTGTGTTAAAAAATGTTACAAATACTACAACAAGATCCTTCGAGTAATATCATATCTACCATTGTTAATGACCAGTTCCGGTATAATTTCAAGTGGGATATCGTTAAATCCCTTTTTGTTAATTATATCTGGTATTGGTGTTTCACTTACAGCGGCGTGTAAAAAAGTAGAACCAAGACTTTTGATAAAAAAGCATGGATGTTTAACATCAATTAAAACTTACAAGAAACTACTTGATCAGATCCGGTCTTACCTACGAGGAGTCAAATATAATATGGATGATTTATTACGTGAATTTCGTATTATTGATAATATGTTAACAGACATTCTACCAATGAGGGTTAGCAAGTATGAAAAAAAATATCAAAAAAAATATGAGTAACGTAAAATTTTATCTAAACTTAAGATATAATATAACTAAAATAATATCATTTTCATTCTAATGCTAGTTTAATTTCCACCTTGTTAACTGAAACGTTCTAACACACAGTTTAATTTTCATCCTGTTATCTTGTGGTAAAACCCGTTTGCCGTCTTTAGAATAATTGTATTCCACACATGCGCTGTTCTAACAAATTAGTCACCTCTGTGTAAAGAGCTTATCACATTCCAACACCTGTTGTTTTGTTCGGTTACAAAATACCTGTTTACAGGTAGTAGTAGGGGGAAAAAAAGAGGTGGGGGAGGGTGAGTCAAAACCCTGTTTTATTTTGAAAAAAAAGGGGGTGGGGTGGGGGATAATTTAGGACTATAATTTATACTTGTTTGGAGGGTAAAAAAACAAAGTGAGTTGAAAACCTGGTTTTCTAATACTACTGTGTGCGTGAGAGAGAGAGAGAGAGAGAGAGAGAGAGAGAGAGAGAGAGAGAGAGAGAGAGAGAGAGAGAGAGAGAGAGAGAGAGAGAGAGAGAGAGAGAGAGAGAGAGAGAGAGAGAGAGAGAGAGAGAGGATTAAGTCATGGATCCTAATATGTGGGTCACTATGGTCATGGCTACTATTAAAATGAATCACTCTGGTCGTGGTTCCTATTCACTCAGGTCATGACTCCCATTAAATTGATTCACACTGGTCATGGCTCCTATTAAACTGAATCACTCTGGTCGTGGTTCCTATTCACTCAGGTCATGACGCCCATTACATTGATTCACACTGGTCATGGCTCCTATTAAACTGAATCACTCTGGTCGTAGTTCCTACTCACTCAGGTCATGACTCCCATTACATTGATTCACACTGGTCATGGCTCCTATTAAACTGAATCAGTCTGGTCGTGGTTCCTATTCACTCAGGTCATGACTCCCATTAAATTGATTCACACTGGTCATGGCTCCTATTAAACTGAATCAGTCTGGTCGTGGTTCCTATTCACTCAGGTCATGACTCCCATTAAATTGATTTACCCTGGTCATGTTTCTTATTCAATTGGTCACTCTGATCATGACTCCTATTAAATTAGGTCACTCTGGTTATGTATATTACTAAATGGGGTCAGCTTTGCCGCTAGTCCTATTAAATTTTGGTCATCTTTGTCATCGATCCTATCAAATTTTCAATTTTGTCATGAGTCCTACGAAAATGGGTGAAGTTTTTTTTTTATTATCGCCACCTAGTTTATTTCAAAAGATTGTTAATAAGATCTAATTACAATGTGGATTTAAAACATTTAATACAGATTTGGAAACATAATTTTACCAGGGTCACAAAGATAGTTCAAATAGAATGTAGAATGAATGAAAATGAAATAACAAGCAGAATACAAACAAAATGAGGATGGCGTTGTGGAGAAATGAAGATCTGAAATGCAGGAAACATAATGATAAATAAAAATGTGATTGTGATTGCATTTTGGAATGGATTCGAATGCAAACTATTTTTAAGCTGTTACCAAATTACCATTGCTGGAAGCGTTTTCTCACGGTGGCTCCCTCACTTACAACAAGTCATTTCCTTGTTTCAACAACAACAGTTTTTATGGATCCCCATTTATATTACCGGTTACTCTTATGGCCCCTCTGTTATAATGCCAGTTATTTGTATGACTTCCCAATTGTATCATTGGTCACTCTTGTGTCTCCATTTGTTGTGACAGCAGTTACTTGGTACAGACATTATTATTTTGCTTTACTTGCATTATGCTAATCATGTATGAAGTTTTCTAGCAATTTTCGTTATAATCAGAATTTTAAAATTTTTTTGTATTAACGAAATGGTCAAGTAAGAGCTGTCTTAAAGTGTATCCTTGTTATTATTATATGCGGTGTTTGAAAGTCAGTGCCATAAGTTGATATTACTGTAATGTTACAGGTATAAAAATTTTTTTATGCAAATTCATCATGTTATATCATTCAGTCATTCCTAACATCTTTACTCCACGTGTATGACGATTTCTTTTCGATGACATTTATACATATAAACACATGCATTTGATATATTGTAAATTATGACCTATCTCAAAAAATAATGTATACTTGTCTGTAATTTGTATTAATTAACAGGATATTTCTTGATGTCAAGAGCAAGGGATGTCCAGAGAAAGTTATAAATTTTGTCCTGAGGCAAGGAAAAAATTAACGTTTGATAAAGCACCCATGCTAGCGCACCTTTCTTAAGATAGGAATGATATTATAATGAACAATGGAAATGATTGCCAAATGGCTGCATGACGCTTATTAAAGCGATTCATAAACTAGCAAATGAAACCTAACAAGTGACATCCTTTGGTTTTGCCAGTACGGCATTAAGAGAAAGATTCCACGATGTATAGAATTTAGATGGTCGAATGAAGAGGAGAAGGTTGGTTTGAGGTATTTTGTTTCTTTGCCTTCGCGCTGTGAATATGTCCTGAGAAGCTTGCATCTCGAATCCGATCACTGGTTTTATACTGACAAACGATGATTCTGGCAACAATGCAGACATTTTATTTCTGTGGTGCAAGGTTTGAGAAGAGTATTTGTCAAATAAATATTCTCTGGTAGCAGTTGTTTCCATGTCTTGTCTAATTAATTTATTTAATTTTTTTTTTAAAAAAATGATATCTTGTATTAATAATGTATGAATGGACGAAGAGCAAATTATGATTTGGTTGATAATTATCGTGCCTTTGATGGTGTGAGAATACCAGTGTGGGGTTTTTCTGTTGCAATTCGAGTATATTTGTGACCATTTAAAGGAGTGACAGTAAATCATCCACTACATCTTTAACTTATTAAATCAAAGACGGTTGTGACCATTTTAACACATACACTTTGCTGAGAAATTTATGAACATGCAGTTGTCTTTGTAAGATTTCGAAGAGTTTTCATGGTATCAGAGTTTCAGCCAGGTTGTCAGTGTGTAGTTTATTTTACTGCCTCAAATACTGACGTTCAACATATTAGAAGCGTGTTGCCTCCATAACTATTAAAATGCATACTGCCCATTGGTTCCTTTATAAATGGAATAAGACTTGTATAATGCAAGGTCTATGAAAATATTCTGGTCATTTGATTCAGCAAGAATGTTTTACAAAAATTGATGAATAATTGCTACTTAACATTTGTTTTTAATTTCAATTTTTGGTTTCAATAATTTCCATTTTACCAATGGCACATAATTATCACAGCAACAGTCCATCTCATGCATATGACACTTTGTGTTAGTAAAAGCATGTGAGAGACTTTTTGGTTATGTGATGTGATGTGATTATGATTTTTAACGTAGCTTTAACAAGTTTTCAGTCATATCGCTACTATGTCTGCAGTGTGGCAGTTTATAGTGATGTCTAGCACTGGGGCATCATACCGCAGACGTGTAGCATGATGTCCCACCCAGTCACATTATCCTGACACCAGGCCGACCAGTCCTAACACTAACCTCTTAATGCTTAGCGTCAAGCGAGGCAGCTGTTAGTACCATTTTTTATAAGTATCTGGTATGACTCGACCGGGGATCAAACCCACGACATTCCGCATACGAGGCGGACGCTCTAATCGCAAGGCTACCGGAGCGGTCCTTTCTTGTTATGAACAATAGTGATAAAATGACAGGATAATGCAGTGTGTTGTAGATATAAAGTAATAACTCATTGTATGTTTCACGTTTCCAAAATCTGTGAGCGCAATTCAACTCGATCATCGAGCACTTCGGTGGCCTAAGTGGTTACAGCGTCCGCCTCAGAAGCGGGAGATTTGTGGGTTCAAACTCCGGCTGAGTTATAACAATGTCTTACAAATATGGTATTAGCAGCTGCCTCGCTAGGAGTTCAGTATTAAAAGTTAGTATTTGTACTTTAGACTGTTGACCTATTGCTCTACATCACAATACACTTCCACACTGCACACATCGTAGTGTTATGACTGGACAATTTTTAAGCTACATTAAAAATCTAAATCACACACACACACACACACACACACACACAGCCCGTTTGTCACATATCTTATTGCACATGTCTGCAATATCAGATATGACTATTTAATGAATAGTTGAAAACTTACTGTAATTTTAAATAACAAACGAAAATCAATAAAGTCATTGAATCACATTCTTTGCTTCAAACCTTCAAGTATTAATTTTAAAAGATAGCATGTCACTACTATTCATAATTCACTTTTGTAGTGAAGCGTGTCAAATCTAACACCTACGTATTCCTCGTATCTTCGATTTGATGTACGACAATAAAGCTCATGGTAGTATGACAATGGTCATGAGGCTGCTTTCTCACATACCTTTACCAGAATAGATAAATATTTTCCAGGTAAAAGACCAGAAGGCGAACCTGTATTATCTCACACACGTGACATTAATCTTGTATCAGGACTAGTTTTTCCCAGATTTTAATGAGAGCTAAAGGAAGTACTTTTGTATGTAAACCAATCATAATTTTGTTGTTAGCAAGCTTAATCAATTAATGAAATGGTAAAAAGGTGGAGAAATTAAGAGCATTACAAACTCAATTGTTCATGAAATCCCAAACCAATGCATAACAGATCAAATCTGTCATACTTAAACTGTATTTTATGGCCATACAAATATATAGAATCTGAATGTTTACAAGACAATCAGCAACTAACACAATTTTCATTACCTCAATTTTGTTCCAGTGTCTTCGAAAAAGAAAATCTACCAGCACTACCATTTGTGTACCCCTCCTTACTAACATGTATTTGGCACAGTCTGTAATTCTGTTTTTGACAGTTTCCGCCTCTTATACCTTCATCCCAGAATATTTACGAATTCCAACACAAATGGTTCAACTTTTCATGGTTATGTAAAGTTATGATTCAGCTAACATCAGCAATCGTAAAATCAATTCTAGGTTATAACTAAAACAGAGTATCACATTTTCGATGTTATCAGTTTATCATTATATTTGACCAGCATGGTCAAATGCAGAATTGTGAAACTGAACTGCTGGTATAGTTTAAACTACTATTTTTTTTCTTGACAAGGGATATATTATGTTTGCAAACTACAAAATTTAATATTCTCAGTGAATCATAAATATGAACAAGGCCAATCAGACATCAGCCGTCTCGAGTATAAGTTTTGAAAATGGAATATGTAAGCCACTTTGTTTTGATTTCCATTGTTTGTTTTCTAATAATACTTAACTCCTTTGAAAACTAGATGCGGGTTTAAATATGTTAGCTTTGAAATCGACATCAACTATTTGTTTAAGGGTTTCAAAATTAAGTGTTTTTTAATATAAGAAGTCATGCACTAACATAGACATGTTTTGTTTCGCATATTTGTTGAATTGTGTTTACTGGTACAAATCATATTTTGAATCTCGGATTTGACCAATGTCGAAGCTTGCCAGTAGCTTCTCGTTGGTCAGTGGTTCTTTCCGGGGTTTTCCTGGGTTCTTCCTCCATTATTTATATGAGCCGCCATGAATAGCCTATATTGTGCTGAGAAATGGCATTAAACCCTCTAACAACAACAACAACAACCATAACAAACCATATTGCAAAATGAAAGTCCACCACTGGAATTCTTCGGAACTTCAAATTGACATTAATGCTGTTAATACGCTTCAAATGAAATATACAAGTATAACAAAAACAAAAGCTCATACACCTCCCTCCATAAAACTGGAATATAATATATTAAATTTGAACCAAATAGATGAATTGATTTCGTGGATTACGAAGTTGAATGATTTTATACAGAAAATTTAAGAAACATTGATAAAATAGTTTCTGTACGTCAGACATTAATCCAATTGAAACATAAATTATTACTCATTAAGGACACCAATCCAGTCAAATTAACTTCAACAACGGCTTAAATTATAGCTGTGTACTATGAATTTTTCCAGTTCATCAGGTTTGTCTAAAGATACAAGTGGGTCTAACTTTATCATATAAAAGAACAACAACTGTATACAAAATAATTAAAAAATATTTATACAAATAACAGTATCAAAGAAACTAAAGAGTATTATGGATTAGAAAGCAAAGAGACAAACATGGAAAGCAGAACAAACAACTAGGACTTTTAACTAAAATCCTGTTTGAAAGTCTTCATCTGGTAATATTACAAATATTTCAAAACTCTGTCTAAATGTTTTCTAGATTTGTCTTCTAATAATATCAGTAACTTGGACGTCTGTTTAATTTAAACGCTTCTGATGTCAATGTTTTACAACAACTTAACAGTGCTGACCCCGCCCAATTGTCCAGCACGTGCTTTGGAAAAAATAATACAAGGCCGACAGTGTGAATCACTCATTAGTTTTAATTTGAAATTTAATGATTTACTGATCCTCAGCGAGAGACAAAACGACAGTGAATTAGAGGTTTAAAAATATTTCATAAGAAAGGTGTAAAATAAATTTTAGTTAAAAAAAATTCGTCTCAATAGTTTTTTTTTTAATGTGGGTCATGTGCGAATGTTTTGAATTCATTGTCCAATTAATAAAAAATAAACTAATACATGTTATTGAAATATATTGATTTGTTGTCAGTTTGAATAACTTGTTGGAAGTACGTTGGTTGGTTATCACAATAAAGTTTGATTGAGAAGTTCTTTACGGACATAATCATTTATTGGCCCCATCGCGACAATGCTTAAGGTAAATAAAGAAACCCATGTCCGTTGTTTCATGCATCCGCTCGTCTGTCTCATCTTGGTTACGCTTACTCTTTGGCTCTTAAAGACGTAAAGGCATGGGAGATTGACAATTATCTCCCTTGCATTACTCTCACTAATACCTGCAAAGCGAGTTCCGTGAGGATGAACTCGTAAGATGATTGATACCTCCTAATCATTCAGTTTTATACATATTATCATAACAAAGAACTCTCACGACGAAAGCCAAAATCATTCCAATTTACCAATGGGGTTGAAAATATAAAACTATTTTCTCAAAACCACTAGGTCGTAACAGGATTATAAGTCTCGTAAAAAGGAGCTGTCATTTCATAACATTTACCACACTGGTATTCAACTGAATATTATATTCTATTATATGCTAGATAGGCAGATTTAAATATGTGGAAAATACGGCTAATTTAATATGAC
Organism: Potamilus streckersoni; assembly: GCA_016746295.1. Taxonomy (NCBI): domain Eukaryota; kingdom Metazoa; phylum Mollusca; class Bivalvia; order Unionida; family Unionidae; genus Potamilus; species Potamilus streckersoni. The sequence continues at coordinate 1,821,024 of JAEAOA010001155.1, forward strand.
GGAATGCCATCCATCTGTGAAAACTATACGTGCTCTAATTTAATAAGCAGCATTTGTTTGTAAAAGGAATATCAACTTAAAAGTTCGGGCACAGAGCAACCTTGCTATCATAGCCTACAGGTTTTCAACTTTGCGCCTCGTAAACTGATCTTGTTCGGAGAAATTCACCAGAATGTAAGTAGGATGCTAACGGAATTGATTATATCATGTTATGTTGCAAACATTTAGGTCACGATGTCCAATTTTCCTGATATTGCTCCACACGGTTCTGATAATCCAATGATTTCAAACACATCTTTGTCTGAAAACGGCATGTAAACAAAATTTCATTACGGTTACATTTTTGTTCCAAGAAGTCTTTTTTCGCAAAACTGATTTTACACAAAATGAGTAGAGCAAATAATACATAGAAACAAATGTGTCATGTACTGACTACGTTTACGTGCCAGTATTTACGGGTATGCAAATTTGTCACCAGAATGAAGACTCTATTCAAGTTCCTTTCAGACGATTCTATATTTTATTTAGTTTTAATATTTATGCTTTGACAGAATATAGATATAGCATCACATCTGTGTAGATGTATAGGTTTATAAATTGCACGCCTGACTTGACCTTGACCTTTCATATTTGGATGCTCAGCTGATTCCAGTTCATTTTTACAATCGGCTCAAGGAGAAATATATATTAAACACGCCTAGACTTGTGAAATGAATTTAGCTGTTTGAAAGTTGTAATGTGAACTATTCTATTTGAATTTCGCTAAATATTTTTATGATGTGAAAAAACAAAAGAAATAAAAAAAATAGAATATTAATATTTTCTACGTGCGTAGTATATATAATATCGAGATATGTTTCAATGACGTAGTTGGAGTGCACAAACGGGAAAATACCATTTTTTCTCTAGATAAATGATTATACAACTGAATATTGCAAACAGATAGCCTCTCTCTCTCTCTCTCTCTCTCTCTCTCTCTCTCTCTCTCTCTCTCTCTCTCTCTCTCTCTCTCTCTCTGTAAAACGAAGGGTTGTTTGCTATGATCACCATCACTACTGATAAACAAGAATGATAATACATAATACAGTGTCATAAACGTGAAAATAACCTTTTTTTCATTGGATAAATGATTATACAACTGCATATTGCATACAGATAGCGTCTCTCTCTCTCTCTCTCTCTCTCTCTCTCTTTCTCTCTCTCTCTCTCTCTCTCTCTCTCTCTCTCTCTCTCTCTCTCTCTCTCTCTCTCTCTCTCTCTCTCTCTCTCTCTCTCTCTCTCTCTCTGTAAAACGAAGGGTTGTTTGCTATGGTCACCATCACTACTGATAAACAAGAATGATAATACATAATACAGTGTGATAAACGTGAAAATAACCTTTTTTCATTGGATAAATGATTATACAACTGCATATTGCATACAGATAGCGTCTCTCTCTCTCTCTCTCTCTCTCTCTCTCTCTCTCTCTCTCTCTCTCTCTCTCTCTCTCTCTCTCTCTGCGTGTGTGTAAAACAAGGGGTTGTTTGCTATGTTCACCATCACCTCTGATAAACAGGAATGATAATAACAAAATTTAAAACAGAGTGTGATAAACTTTTCAATATGAAATGTGATCAAATGCTAGAAATGAAAATTGACTCGATTATATTCGTGAGACTTAAACATGTACTCATTTTTTGGAATAATTTAAATATACTGTTATCTTTTAGTGATTTTTTTGTCAAGGAATTTACTGTATTTATTCTTCTTTCGTTCACATTTGTGTATGCACACATCAATGTAGATTTCGATAAAATAAAAAAGAAAATGTTAAAGCTTTAGTTGATTTAAAATGGCACAATCTGAATATGGGGAATACGAAAACTTCAGGTAAACGTTAGGTAATCCATGGACGAGATCTTTGAAAATCAGAAAAAGACGAGGATAATGAAATAGCACAGTCAAAATATGGTTTTGCGGTTCGGACTAGAGGATGTTGCTACTTTCGGTTTCTATCGATGTTGAAGGTAGTCTGTGCTACGTATGTAAGAGTAAACGAGATGTAGGACAATCTCGACAGACATATAATAAACATGGAAACGGACACGTTTGTTTTAACATTAAGTAATTTTGATCAATGAATATGTCTAAATTAAAGCAAAGGTAATCGTTATTCACGAAAGTTTTCGAAATAATTCGCACAAGATTCACGAAATATTTATACATCTTGAACACGTACTTGTTTTGATTTAATTACGTATTGCTTTTACTGGAAGAAGGTTTTTTCATTGAAAGTTATTATTTGTCTTATTTTAGGACCCATCAAGCGAAATATGAGCTGCGAACAAATGAGCCTCAAATTCAAGGTTTGTCTCTCTTCGATCTTGATTGGTAACATTATTCATCCAACTATAATTTTCATCATACTTTTTATCTCCCTTCCAGTTTTTACATGTGATGTTGTATCTAAAGATCTCAATACTTTCAGGAACATAAAATGGAAGAGATATTTCGTGTTATTACACCTGGCAACAATTCACCCTTTTCACCCATTGTACACAGTAACAACATCAAATGTTTCCGAAGTGTTGTTGATAGCTATTTACAGACGTTTTTCTGTACATAATGCTAGCTATACTAATATGCTTTATCGCTACTATCCCGTATTCCAGGTGTATGGGAATACGGTGGGTCTGTTTCCAATTTAAGTGTATCTTGCAACTTCCTTACTGACTTCAATAGGACAATTTGATTACAATCTAACATGAATTCAAACATACGTTTGATAGAGTGGAAAAAATAGTGTAGAACATTTAAATTATTGTTTATAACAATAATGTGTTAAATGAAGGGCTGTATGCAAAAGTATATTTATCGCCCATGATGTAGAGTAATGGTTGCTCTATTTAAACCTATTAGTGTCTTTTACAAGAAATTTCCGATTTAAAAGAAACAGAACGATATTTAAACCAATCAAAGAAAGAAAATATAATAAATGCCAGAGTATAAAACATAATATGTGATCAAACATAATTATTAGCATGATATTTATAGAAAGTGTGCTGATTGGCTTGCTTTTTGAAGACGGTACCTCATACATTAAGTTTCAGAGAGAGAGAGAGAGAGAGAGAGAGAGAGAGAGAGAGAGAGAGAGAGAGAGAGAGAGAGAGAGAGAGAGAGAGAGAGAGAGAGAGAGATGACCTAACCGTTTTATCTTTCTTTATTATAGCTTTTATGGCATGATGACCTGAAAATTGTGGATTCATTATATGTCTGTCTATAAGTTATTCATTTTCTACCTTCGTCTGTCCAATGTCTTGAGAAAAAAAATGCTTGAACTGTTCTGAAATGCATCGAAACTGTTCAATAAGATAATGACAAATACTGAAGAGACACACCTGTGGAGATGTTTAAAAAGTACTCTTTTATATTCTGCAGGTGACATTCATTTGCAAAGGTCCACCGATGTTCACCAGGTAAGAATAAATACATCAAAGAGAATGATACGCAAAACATATCCAATATAAGCAGGATCAGTTCAACTTGACATACCTTGAAGTATATAGATTGGTACACTTGACTCCGATTTCTTCCAAAGGTATACAACACTGTATCTACCGTCATGGATGATCAGTGTTTTTAACGTTCATCTCTCATTGAGAAAACGTGAAGAAATAAATCAAAATTGAAGAAAGAGGGAGATATGTATGTATAAATGTGCATGGGAATTTGGTAACGGTATTTGATGACCATACACTCTGTGTATGTGTGTGTATATGTGTGGGAGGGGGGTGTAAGTGAAAAAAAGAGAGAGAGAGAGAGAGAGAGAGAGAGAGAGAGAGAGAGAGAGAGAGAGAGAGAGAGAGAGAGAGAGAGAGAGAGAGAGAGAGAGAGAGAGAGAGAGAGAGAGAGAGAGAGAAGGGGTGGGAGAGAGATTTTAACGCAGCTTTAAAAATTTTTCAGTCATATCACTACGATGTATTCAGTGTGCCAGTTTATAGCGATGTCATGCGCATGCCGTGTAGCATCATGTCCAACACAGTCGCTTTATCCAGACACCAGACCGACCAGTCCTAACTCTAACCTCTTAATGCTTAGCGCCAAGCCAGGCAACCATTAGTACCGTTGTTATAAATCTTTGGTATGACAATGAGATAGTTTTACCTGCCATAATATGAGGTTGATACTATTGAAAAGGAAAACAAGAATGTACTAAATGTTTGTCATACACCAAGCACCCACCTACATACCCTACCCCACTCCTCTCCATGCAGTTGTAACGAAATCTTATCCGGAATAGTATATTATAATGAAGTTAAAAGATTATATCTTACATAATTTTATTATGGACAACGAAAGAAGAAAAATCTCACTGTTTACGATATGTTCACATTCAGATAAGATAACGATAGATATTTTGAGGACATTGTCAGAAATGCATAAATAGAATGTCCGATCTTTAATGATATAATAAATCTAAATCCAAAACATACCTCTGGACATTACTAAAACTGCCAAATTTTCTCAAATGTCTGAAAGAAAATTAAAATGTTTAAAAAAATTAATTTTTTGACATCAGATGTTTCGTTTCTGAATTACTGTGCCAAAGACATGTAGCTCCTTCATTGTCGTATTCAGAAAATCCTCTTAAAATAATTTAAGAAATATGTCAGTCTTGTTTCAGGTCACAAATTAAAGATCCATTATTAAATAAAGCAATGTTCAACAACGGCGACAAGATATAGTAATACAACTCTTCTCCTTCAGTATTGACAAAGTATTAACACCACTTATATTTATAAAAAAAAAAACAAATTAGCAATTTAATTCATACGTGAGCTAATGGTATGGCCTTGTATCCAGCGTGCATCCCGAGTAGTCCGTCATTGCTCCTGGTTTCAATCAGGTTTCATGCATTGTCCGTCAACATTGTGATATTTGGCTGTTTAAAAGGCCACTAGGTCAAGTTCAATCAGAATTTTTAGTATTTTTCTTCAAGATATTACTCTGCTTAAAAAGTGTTTTTCAGATGACTTCTTTGATAACGATATGGTTTCCAAAACAAGCAAATATAATAAAACCATTTTCAACGTATTCTCTTGAACTATTTAGCCAATTTGGATCACAATTAGTAGGAATGCTTCTGGAGATATGCTGCAACAATCTTGTATTTAGAGTGGCTACCTAGTAACGTTGTGGCTTTTATAACAATTATATTGAAGACCTATTTCCAACATGACCAGAATATGTTATAACCTTGAATTTTCCCTTAAGTACGTATTTTTTTCACGTTGTGCTTTATGGGGATATGGGAAATGCATTTATTTGATTGCATGATTTCTTTCAGACTACCATCGTCATAAATCAGCCGGTAGGCCAGTTGAAGATAATCCCCTCCAAGGACTGGTCGAGTGGTATATGTGGCTGTACAGAAGACGTAGAATCATGTAAGTCACAATCGAAGAAAGCCATAGAGATATAATATGACATTAGAAACTTGCTTAGTCAGACACGGGAATAAAAACATCATTTTAAAACATCTTGGAATGTAATACTCATTCTATCCAGTTGAAGGTAAACTTGGTACTGAAGGAAGTCATATTTTAAACTGTTTAGCAGTTTTGACTTCAATAGATATCTTTCATATCCATAAAGGTTTTGTTTTCAACTGGATATACCGCAATCTAGACTGGATATGGCTCAGTTTGGATTGGATATGGTATCCACACAAATACGCGGACCAGCACAAACATTTACTAATCGATACAGTATTACTAACCAACACCCATATATATATATATATATATATATATATATATATATATATATATATATATATATATATATATATATATATATATATATATATATACTGACCGGCACACACTCTTCCACCGACCAGCACCCATAACTACTGACCAGCACCTACGCCTACAATCATCACACACACATACTGACCAGTATTCTTACTAAACAGTACTCACATCTACAACCAGCCTACATCTACAAAGCAATTAACACTGTTACTGACCAGCAACCACACCTACTTACCAGCATTCGCAGCTACTGACTAGCACCCACGCTTCTTGACTAATACGTAGAGTTACCAACAGCACGCGCATCTGCTAGCCAACACCCACGTCTAATATCCAATGCAGTGTCAAAACAGCACACACATCATCAATCATCAAACAAATATGAAAAAATAGGGTTCAATTTGAAGGGTAATGCGATGAATACTAACACCTGATTTTATGCAATCAAATATCCAAATATTGTCATCAACCGGTAATTTTTAATGTTGAATTTTTTTTTAAAATTTAAGTTGTCTTGATAATTTCTTTAAACATTTTAAAAGTTTCATTTGTATACATATCTTTCACAATTTGATCATTTTCGTTATAGAATTTAAACGTATTTCTTAACATTTGAAAAATTTTGCAATTTTTATTCTTTCTTCGGATTCCTTCAGTATTCGTTTGGTTCAGGTATTATTTGTTGAAGTTTTATTTTATTTTTAATTTTGTTTTTATATTTTGTATAATTAGTTTACAATTTTTAAATTTCGGAGACATTTTATGTTGGTATCAGATTAATTAGGTATAAGCTTATAAATAAGGAATTCCTTGAAAGTTCCAAATAATAATTTATGCACTGCCACTTCGTTTTAGGCAGTCAATATATCTGGGGCACAGCCGATATTGCAATGGTCCAATCGATTGTAGTCGCTGTCAAACTTCATTTTCGAAAAAGACTCAACTGAATTAAAACTCATGTATAACACTTGCTGTCCTGCGAAAGGAAATGGATTTGTCTAAAATGTATTCTGCAACAACCCGTGTCCCAAGCAAGAGTTACTAAACGTTGTTAAAACGTGTTGATTGAGACAGGAAAAGAGCTCCTTGGACTTCTCTCAAACCACAACACCTATTCAGATAAAAGTGAAGTTATCTATTATACCTCAATCTGTCGAAGATGTGTACGTCAAAGAAGATGAACCTTGTAGCTTAAGAAAGTAGAGACAAACCAGTATTTTGTGTGTCATGACAATGGTCTTCAGACTCTCTTCCACACAAAGGAAAATGAAGAAATAACAAAAGGAGATGAAGAAATTTCAGAGAAAAATTTCATTTCTTTGTAATTGAAAGCTAGATACCAACAATAAAAATGGATTTTTGTGACTGCTTTGAAATTTAACTGTAATTCTTATTTACAAGAATATACCATCTGTACATAAAAATCGAAATATTTTTGTCTTGTTTGTGTTTGTTAGTATTAACATTAGCATTATTATGGAATATAGATACACTAAAACACACTTCTTTGAGGATTGTCTTTTGTTTAACAATATATGACTAGAATGCCTGTTTGAGACATACTGGTGTCCTTAAATAGGTTTGTGGATTGATAAAGTCTCCCCAAAAGTCATGGATCCTCCATCATCGGATGCAACTTTCTTAACCTTTTTCCTCGTCCGAATCCATCATTTTTGCCGTCTCCGTCGCCCTAATTGTAATTGTTGAACACGATGACGAAGATCGTCGTTTGCTGTTTGGGGAGCAATGCAGATGTATTTCTTTTTAACTTTGCCATATATGTTCTATATACTGCTCTTATCTCTTTGCTGTATGCAAAACTGAGTGTTATTAATCATCACGTGCACCCTTTCACTACCATTATCTGTTATGTTTATACGGATGAATGTTGAATGATAGAATATTTATTAGTTTGTATGGGCGAATGTTAGTATTTCTGTCCATTAAAGATCATTTACATTTTTTAAAAGTCAGTAGATAGTTTAATTTTCGCTAAATTCGGTACAATTTGCATTTATTCTTGTTGTTGAATTTATTTTAACAAAATAAATTAATACATTTTAATATTTTTTATAACATTTTGCAATTGGTACAAATTAATTGTACAACGTCTACATTGTTTAGAGAATTACATTCTAGTCATGTCAACTTTCATACTGCTTTATAAATGTTAGCTTTATATTTTAATTTTAGCCATATTTAAAACTTCGGAAATATGTTTGATCTCCTAAGTTCCATATTTGTTTCAGACTTTAGTAATACTTTTCGTAGAAGCCATAATATTTAAATATGATCCGAATTTTTCAATCTGGCTATGTCCCTAAACTTTCCGAAGTTTAATATTGCATTTCATCTAAACTATAATTTGTACATTTATTTCTGGATTTATCCAGTCTCCGCCAAAGTCGGTGACAGTACTTGAATTTTAGTACATCTAAACCATCATTTTAAAAGTTTTCTTTAATTGTTTTAGTTTTGGGGAATGTTCATGACAGTTTCGAAATTGTATTATCATTTCTTTTTAGTCTGGGTTATATTTTTCACACGATCAGCTGCATTTTGCAACACTTGATATCATTGTGGTCATGTCATGTTGAGTAGTTGATACACCAGATATATGGATTTAGATGAAATTGTTTACAACGTATGTCTATTCTACTACGTTCACCATGGACTTCCGTCACAGTTACAGTAAATAGATACTTAATGTAAAGTGCTAATAATTTGATAAATATATCTCAGATATATTCATGTAACTACTCGGCATCACAATGTCCAGGTGACTTACCTTCTTTGGTTTGGTTTTTAATATGATGAGTGTTAGATGATAATAGTGAATGATGGAAGATGATAGTGAGTGATGGAAGATGATAGTGAGTGATTGTCATTTCAGATATTAGATATTAACTGTAGTGCCTGCAGTGCAATAGACAGACGCGAAATCTCAAGCGTCGTTTTCTGTTTTCTAAAGTTTTGCATAAGGTATTACATAGAGAATTACAACTGAAAGGAAGTCGTTATGTGATTGATGCGAATACACTGACACGAATGAGGAACTATTCTTGCCGCTAATGGGACTCAGAGAGTTATCGTCTTTAATAATTTTTTTAACATTCGAATCAAGGCAAGTATGTTATTGGCATCAGTCCTATGTCCGTTAGCTTATAGTCCAAAATCTTTGGTTCAGTTGCAGACTATTCCTCACTGTAATGCATACATATCTGTGTTGTTTATTAACCAAAGAAATTAAATATCTAACACATTTTGAGTTTTCCTCTGAAAAAAAGTTTGATATGTTTTTTTTACGTCTCCTCTTTATCATGGAGTTAAGTTAGCATCCAATCATCCTTGGTCTAAACGTATTGATTTAAGTTCTGTGTACTTTACAGTGCAACGTATTGGATATTTGAAAACAATTGAAGTATATATTCTATAAAGAATCTAAGCAAAACTTAATTAACTTTTGTCTGCTCTAGAAAACGAATATATGTATTAACTGTGTCCTTCTACTTTTTTTCTAAAATCTTTAAAAGCAACAACTCAAGGCAGCTAGATTGGTTTCTGGTCTACTGAAGTATGCTAGCAGAGAATGTCAACTTTAATTTGAAAGAGCCTGGTCTACACTTGTAGAGAGAAGACATATTTAAAATCTTTGTATTTTTTTATATAAACTCGTTTGCAAACAATATCCTGATTATATAATTCGTTTACTTCAACCCAATGCATAATACATTGTAATTTATATCTTAAGAACTTGTTAACTCTCAATGTCGTGATCTCTTTTAAAACTCCCTCTTGCCATCTATAACTAACAAGTGAAAAGAGCTATATGTACCCACATGAAACCTATCTCAACTGTACCTGTTAGAAATTATCCACACCTGTACCCGCACCAAAATATCCCTATATCAAAACAATAATTTCATTCATCTGTTTTTAACCTGTGGCATCGGCAAGCTTATATATATAAACTCGTATACACTCGTCGGTTATATAAGACGAGCATCATTTTTGACAGTCAACTAGCATGAATTCTAGAGTTAAAATACCACGTTGCCGATATAACTGTCTCCATTAATGTCTTTTTGCAGAATATCCAACATTTGCAAACGCTCGAAAAAGAAATATTTAAGGCTTGCTAAAGCATGCGTAGAAATTCATTAATTATGGCATTTTCTGGCCATTGAATCCTTGTATGCAAGCAAAGTGTCATTATGAAAACGAACAATAAATTTCCTGATAATGTTATTGTTGTTGTTGTTGTCGTCGTCATCATCATCATCATCATCATCATCATCATCATCATCATCATCATCATCATCATCATCATCATCATTATTATTATTATTATTATTATTATTATTATTATTATTATTATTATTATTATTATTATTATTATTATTATTATTATTATTATTATCATTATTATTATCAGGCCTACTGGTTTTCTTCTGTCATAATTGCTATGGCTGCTATCTGTCTAACCAAATGGACGAAAACATATGTTTGCCGCTGTGGCATCCCTTGTACCTGACCAGCCTTAGGAGCAAAATCAGGATGCAACGAGATATCCAGGTACGGTAAGGTGTCTGTCAGTTTCTTTGTTCCTATAAGCTGGCACTAAAACCTACAATTAGATTCCCATGTAAACTGCATGTAAATTGTATTCACCCAATGATTGAGAACACTAATCGTGTTTTCTACATGCAAAACACTGAAAGAAGACTGTAATTTCCAAAATAAATACATCCATATTCTCAGTTTCGAGAGAAGTTACACCTTGTTTGTTACCTACGATAGCTGGAGGCATATGTACCATTAGGAATTCTTATATCAAGCGAACAACCGATTTGGAAAACACATGCCTCTTAACTGATTAATATTAATGAAAACAACCATCTACGTATAAATGACTGAAATTTTAAAATATGAATATCAGTAAATAAACAATATTTGTATATCAAAATATTATGCTTGTTCCATTTTATTATAGTTCTCAAAACAGTGTTGACCATATTTGCATTTGCGTATGATTCTCGTTAAACATGCAATATTTGACAGGAAATAAAGCACATAAATCTCAATCAGAAGTAAGTAGAGAAAACTGTATCATTATTGAAACACAACCTTATACATGCGACAAAATTATCCATTAAAATAAACTATAAGAGTATTTAGAAAATTGCCACATATTAATGACGAACAGATGAAAGAAGTACTTTTAATCTAATACTTTGCAAAATCTTGTAATTATGCATTCTAATATAGTTAAATCACTGATTACAGGGAAGCATCTGTTGCGACCATTGCGCTTCAACATGGCTTCATTGTTGCGTGATGTGTCAAGTGAAGCGGGAGCTTAACGCAATGAAAGCTGAGCCAAGTCTTCGAGGAGTGAACATGTAGACCTTGACATTAAATCTTACATGTCCGATGAATTTCGAATCCAAAGTGACATTCTTTTTTCCACAGGACAAAAAGACACGTATGATAAATATACGTTTTGATTCATGTATGTAAAATCTATGTGACACTATAAGATAAACATGTGTTGATTATTATAATTATGTAACATGTTTGAATTATACTCTGCAAGATTTAAATAAATGAATTTAAATGTTTTCCACTTTCGAAAATCATTGAATTTTTTACATTTGTCCAACATTATTATAAATTGTTGCGTCTATCAGTTAGTCCGTTAATAATGCAATGAGTTCTGTTTTATAAAAAAAAAAAAACATTGTATAGAGGAATGTTAGTAAAAGTTGAGATTACTTTACCTGAGCAAAGTAAATGGTTACATGCTAAAATATAAATCCTGCTTTATATACGTTAAGACAGTGGTGCCCAACCTTTTTTCACCCAAAGGGCCGCACGCGACATGATAAAAAATCTCGCGGGCCTGAATGTTCCGGTTTCGCCAGAATCATGCCGACGTTAAAAATGAAATTACGCAGTAATATGCAAAGCGTAAGATTCGGTTAGAAAGAGAGAAATCATAAGCCAAAAGTAATTGCACTCACCATTTGATGTCATTTTATTAATGTGTGCCTGCAGCTACTTTTCAGAAACCAGTTTTGAAATGTTTGGATCAAATTTCGTCACGTTGATCCTCAGTACAGAATGCAGGTGATCGTCCTTAAGTCGAGAGCGAGGTGCAGGTTGTGCTCTCTTTAGGACTGAAAATGTTTGTTCGCATACGTAAGTACTCGCAAAAGTAGTCATCTTTCTCTCTCCATGTTTTCGCAAAATTCGAAATGTTTCTGGTGATAGCTCCGCGTAAAATTCGAAACTCTTTTTCTCGAAAGAGATCCTGCGGCGATGTTTGGCATTGTAACTCAATCAGATCCAGCTGTAAATCACTTGGCGCTGTGGAAACGTCAACTGAAAACGGATGTTCAAACAAATCAATGACATCTTTCATGTGGTGGAAATCTGCAAACCGTTCTTCAAAATTTTTGGCACTCAGAATCAACCTTACGTTTCTTAATATTAGGTCCCGCCAACATTTTCCAGAGCTACTATCGCACGACCTCTCAAACCGAGTGCCAAGGACAAACTGACTACAAAGGCGTACTTATGATGACCCAGACAAACATTTAGTATCCTGTTGTTCTTGCGCAACTTACGGCCCAACTCGGTCCAACTTCCCCGAAGCGTCCTTCCCATAACCTGTGACTCAGCACTCGGGCGTGGGGATTGACATACCGCCATTAGCGCCAGAGTTAAGGTCTCAAGAAAAGTTTTGCTTTTGAGAAATTATACGGTAGAGAAAGGCCAATCCTGTGGGGGCGAAAGGGTGGTGACACTCTCTGTCCAGTATAAATGAGCGGGCCGCATGAGGCTGTAGGTTGGGCACCACTACCTTAAGAGAATTACTTTCAATGAATGAAAGTAAGTTTCACTTCACATAACTTCACCAAGCTGTATATGTAACTTTCTCTGTAGGAGACAACGAACTATATTGTTTAAGGGAAAGAATCAAATGACAATGTGTGTGTGTGTGTGTGTGTGTGTGTGTGTGTGTGTGTGATTTTTGGGAAATTGTTCAATATATAGAGACAATTTTATGTAGATCGCATGTCCAGAACCGAGATTTAAAAGTTACTACTTCTTTTAGTGACAATAATAATTTTAAACAGTGAATTACTTTAATTCTAAAAGCTTGATTAAGAGATTTGCTAACTGGTTTGAAATATATGTTTTGGTAACAGAAAGGAGCAGATAATTCAGGAATGATAAATGATACAAAACATTTCTGGCAAATGTTACAATATGTGTGTCCACATGTTCAATAGAAATATCAATATTTTACATGAGACACAGAGTACAGAAGATATTATAAACTTTTGTTGATATAATGCTCAGACATGAAAATCCATTTTATTTCATGTCGATGTTGTGATTGGCATACCCTCCTCTATGGTAGGATTTCAGAATGCACTACAACTTCCATGCCACGAATCTATCACGAAGGAAAGGTGTAACTATTGCTGAATGTATAATGAACCTATGTACAATAAAAGTAAGCGATATATCAATTATGGTGTTACAAGTTTCTTGTTTAATATATACTCCATAAGACGTATAATGTTATAACATTGTTCGTCTCTTTGTTCCCAATAACGTCTCCGCATAACAGCTTGTGTTATATACCAAACTTTTGTAAATAGCTTGATTTATGGTAAGAAATAAATAAATCAATTTCAGAATGAAAGTATCAAAGGTCAATGCGTATGTGACTGAAATAATAAAAAACTATTTCCGGACAAAATCGTTAGTTTTTATATCAGAGACCTTAACTAAATTTTGTGAATCACTATTAGTATAGAAAACAGGGATACAAATTTACAAAGAAGGAACAAGCAAATGCCATAAATTTTTTGTTACGATGATCCCCTGCTACAGCACAAAAAAACGTGATAACTAATAAAGATATGATTAGAGATGTTGATGCATTAATTTATAACCGTAATGTTTATACTAGTGTTTAAAGAATGGAAATATGCCCTAGTTCTAGAAGTACAACCAAATAGCACAGTGGTAAAAGTGGCGTTGGTAGTAATACTAGTAACTGTGGTGGTAGTAGTAATTATGGTAAGTTTTCATAGCGTGTTTGTGTGTTTTGGATTTTTAACATAGCTTTAACAAGTGTTCAGAATATCGCTACAATGTCTGCATTATGATAGTTTGTAGTGATGTCTAGCACTGGGACATGTATCACGATGTCCCACCCAGTCATATTATCCCCACATCAAGTCGACCAGTCCTAACATTATCCTCTTATTTCTGAGCGCCAAGCGAGGCAGATACTAATACCATTTTTATACGTCCCCTATATGCTTCGACCGGAGTTCGAACCCGCGACTTCCCGCAGCCGAGACGGACGTGAAAAAAGTGGTAATAGTGATAATATTGTTAGAAGCAGTAATTGTGGCAAAGGTGGTAATGGTGGTAATGGTGGTAATGGTGGTAATGGTGGTAATGGTGGTAAAACGTGAAAGTGATACTAGTGGTAATCATATTAGTGGTGGTGAAATTGTAATAGTGATAATAATGTCATAGTGGTAAATGTTAATAGCGATAAAAGTAGTAATTTTAAACCCACTAGATTTGCTAACGCTGTTGATTCTTGATGCTGGGTTTAATGACTTTAATGATGTTGAAAGATGACTCAGATGGTTATGCTAATATTAACTATGGTCGTTTGAGGAGTGAGTTCATATACGATAGTATGATCAGCAGCATCTACCGATAATGAATATTCTAAGGCTTACAATGAAGGACATAAAAATAACTACCCTCGTGTAAAATGGCTTTGTCCTAGCCATCTCTTCCGTACATCAAACAACTTATGGTAAACCCATTATTAACGTCTTTTTCCAAATATCATTTACGAACAATATTGGAGTAATTATCCAATATATTAGAAGGTAAAATGTCTACATTACTAAAACATACGAACATAAACATGGTCCACAAGACATACTAACCGATCACAATGCATAATTATAACGATCCTTACAATAATGAATATTTTTTTGTTCTTCATATACGATTCATTTAGTCAGGGTTTCTTCTCGTTATCATATATGCGACGTAAAAGAGTTCAGTTGGATTATCGGAAAGCTAACTAAACAGTTACAGATTCACCTTAAGTAATTACAAAGTATCTTAATAGACAGCAGTCGTATATGGATATATATATATATATATATATATATATATATATATATATATATATATATATATATATATATATACCGTTTTGTATCCATATGAACAATATGAATACAGAACAAGTAAAGCGTTCTAATTAGTCCATGTATCCAAATGAATAGAAGACACTTAAGCCATTTAACAAATCCATATAGCCACATGAGTAAGTTACACTTTAACCTTTAAAACGAATTAATGCATCCATATGGATAGAAAATACTTAAACGTTTCCATTGAATGTGTCCGTATGAATATAGGACATTTATATCTTTCAAAATTAAAAATCTATATATCTATATGAGCAGATGACAATTTAACTTTCAAAGGTATCCATATATCTAAATGGATAGATGAGAATACAACTTTTCAAATGAATTATTATATCTATATGAATAGATTATAATTCAACTTTCAAATGAATCCATATATCTAAATGGACATACGGCATTTAAAAGGCATATGGATATAAGCCACTTAAATCTTTGAAACGATTGTATCAATATAAATAGAAGACACTTAAATGTTTGAAACAAATGTATCCATATGAATATAAGACACTCAAATCGTTGAACCGAATGTATCCATATGAATAGAAGACACTTAAATCTTTGAAAGGAATGTATCCATATCAATAGAAGACAGTTAAATCTTTAAAACGAATGTATCCCTATGAATAGAAGTCACTTAAATCTTTGAAACGAATGTATCCATATGAATAGAAGACATTTAATCTTTGAACCGAATGTATCCATATGAATAAAATATACTTAAATCTTTGAAACGAGTGTATCCATATGAATAGAAGACACTTATATCTTTGAAAGGTGTGTATCTTTATGAATATAGTACGCTTCAATCTTTGAAACGAATGTATCCATATGAATAGAAGACGCTTAAATCTTTGAAAAGAATGTATCCATATTAATAGAACACGCTTATAACTTTGAAACAAATGTATCCTTATGAATAGAAGACACTTAAAGCTTTGAAACGAATGTATCCATATGAATAGAAGACAATTACATCTTTGAAACGAACGTATCGATATGAATAGAAGACACTTAAATCTTTGAAACGAATGTATCCATATGAATAGAAGACGCCTAAATCTTTGAAACGAATGTATCCCTATGAATAGAAGACACTTAAGCTTTGAAACGTATCCATATGAATACCCGAACGAATTAAAACAGGCTATGTTTTGAGGAAAAAGATACTGCTTTGAACTTAAATGTATAGTAAATTGAAAGTTTAGCAAACTAGTCACAAAAAATGCATAATTTGACACGGTGAGTACTATTTATTATGGAATCCTTTGTCAGTAGTATGTATCTCTTTTGAACAATTATTCACAACTTTAATTGCATTTAGAAAGAGTACAATACCCTTTTCAGAATATTTTACATCTAGTTTTAGTTCAACTTCGACTGTTTTGAAAATCAAAATTGCCTAATTATATTTTGTTTATACATTTGCCAGTTAATGCCAACATTTTAGCTTTACTTTCATTTAGATCGGCGATTTAATGTGGGCCTTTGAACTATTTTTATTTCACACATGTCACTGTTGCTAACTTCAGATATAGATTTCCAATTAAGACATCTTCATCTAATCAAAATATATATAATCGAGACTTTGAATGTGTTGCGTAAGTGCATACATTTTATAGCATATATTTCATTTACATGATATTTAAACAAGTATTATTTATGGTGCCAAAAGCAGGTTTGATAATTTATGAAAGAAATATACTGTAATACGCTACGGTTCATTCATGTCTCTGTCCATTCTCTTATGTTGTAATTCCTTCAGTAATGGTGTAGCAGCAGAAAGCAGAGTAAAAGTCTAGCAAGATGGCAACAAAACAATATAATTTTGATTTGATGAGTAGGATGTTTCTAGCAGCGAAACCGCTAGATTTGAAAGGGAAAAATTCTTTATCAAGATGCTAAGCACTGTTTTTTGTGGATCACAGTATCTGCCTGCTATGCAACCTGTCAACAAGCCCCATTTTACGTGTCTAATATACTAGTATATATGTACCACGTTTCTTTCCCTAACAATCTCAGTATTGATTACCATCTCAGTTGTGTTAATACTAATCATGCATACTTATTAATGATGATAATTGATAACAAAGTGCCGCAAAAGGGCCCTCGGCCTTACTGGTCGAAAAGAATTTCCAGGAATCCAAGGTAAGATCATTTCTTCATATTAACTGCATGTCGTTAAATTATATATAAAAGATTCGTTGACAACTCGGTACAAGTGCATAGCAATGGACAAAAGATGGTCGATACTAGAAAATGTGATGGCCAAGATACAAGGTATCCGATCATAATAGTAAACTTGCTCTATTAGATTCCAATCTAAGCTGATTAGTAATGAAATCAAGTGTACGACATGTTCTTAAATCGGATGGAAGTGGTTAAATATAGCCACTGCAATTTTGGGGATCTTAAACATAAAAATTATGTTCGAGTATATCAAGAGAGACAAAGTGTCTTGCACTCACCTGCACGGACTATTTAGTCAATGGCTATGTGATGCATCTATTCTACAATATAGTGGCTAAAAGTGTGTTGACGGCGGTGATACAAACGGTTGTCCTGTGTAAGATCCCGATCTTGACGCAACCATTTAATCATGCCAGGAGACGGATGATAAGAAGGAGGATTCTAAACAATGGCGAAGGACCAATGCTACACAAAAACCAAACATATTAGCTCAACTTATAAATTTTTGGATATGTGAAACAAATACTTAAAATACGCTTTGTCTTTATGGTTTTTACATATAGTATATAGTTAATCTATTCTAGATGATCATTATGAGATACAGGAATCACTTAAGCAAACGAAATTTCCAAGGCCAGCAATGCGACATGTAACAGAAGGGAGGACATCAGAAAAACCTTTACACAAGGAAACAGGGTAGAAGGTCTAAATAGGAATAGTTCCTTATTGCATACAAAGACTCTAAATTAAACTGAATTAAATTAAATTAAAACGTGAAAAATTTACCGTTTTGTTTTTAAAATGATGATATAATTGGCTTTACTGAGATTAATACAAATGGACTTTCATAAATGGGTCTTGCAAACGTTAGCTTTTTTACATTTTATCAAGTAATAATATAAGTTTAAAAGTTGAAATGATGAAGGAATGACTTCTTCAATATACTTTGATGTTTAAAGAAAATTAATATTTCCATTTTTTTGGTAGAATTAAAGAAAAAAGGCAACTATATATATATATATATATATATATATATATATATATATATATATATATATATATATATATATATATATATATATATATATATATCAGACAGAACAGACTGTGCTATCCCTGGATTTTGTAGTAGAATCTTGATAATAGTGGGCAGAAATAATAGTTTAATACAAACAATACTATCATACAGGTTAGAGAAATTAAATTCGTACTCTACCGAGTTTCGAACCCAGGTCCGCGAGTAAATGGCACCCATCGCCTTGCCTGCACGCACCAACCCTGGGTTCGAAACTCGGTAAAGTACGAATTTAATTTCTCTAACCTGTATGATAGTATTGTTTGTATTAAACTATATATATATATATATATATATATATATATATATATATATATCTATATATATATATATATATATATATATATATATATATATATATACAAATACATATACATATACATATATATATATATATATATATATATATATATATATATATATATATATATATATATATATATATATATATATATGTATGTATGGACAGACAGACAGACAGACAGACAGACAGATAGACAGATAGATAGATAGATAGATAGATAGATAGATAGATAGATAGATAGATAGATAGATAGATAGATAGATAGATAGATAGATAGATAGATAGATAGATAGATAGATAAGGTATAGCCATGTCAAATCAAATCTATATTTTAAATGTAGTTTGTAATACTTGTACATTCCGAGTCATTTGGTTTGAGAGTATTACCCCTTTGAATGTCCTCGACAACATTGGTTACTATATTACTATGTAACACACTGATTGATAGGGCGAAAGACCATCAGGTATTTGTCAACGCTAACGTTGCGTTTAAGATAGATATATTTACAAAGAAAACATGGTATAAATTACTTTCACGAGGAATACAAGGTAAAGTACTTGATACTGTATATTCGATGTATGAAAATATCAAAGTCAAAATCAAATTTAATAATACTGCGTTGGAAGAATTTGCATGTTGTCTTGCATGGGTCGGGGAGAGTTATGTGGTTCTCTTTTATACTTTCCATGTTTATTATCTATATTGATTAGGACTTTATTACCTGTGGTTTTCAAGGTGAAGATATATGTATGCTGTAATTGTTTATAATTTTAGATGTAGATAACATATTTTTATTCTCTGTGATGAAACATAATCTGCAAAAGTCCTAAAGTATACCTTGCGATAAGTGTGTTTATAATGGTAATACAAAGACAGAAGAAGTATTAGTTTTCATAAGGGAGAAATAATAGCAGATCATAAACGATTCTTTATTTAAAGGTTTAGAGTTAGAAGTGGCTAAAAATCTGCTTTTCTTTGAATTGATTTTACAACTGGAGGTTAATTTACACATTAAAAAATAAAAGCCTTAGGTGCACCAACTTTAAACTAGTTTTTTTTTCATATCTCTCTCTCTCTCTCTCTCTCTCTCTCTCTCTCTCTCTCTCTCTCTCTCTCTCTCTCTCTCTCTCTCTCTCTCTCTCTCTCTCTCTCTTATGAGTATCACTTCTTATTAGAATGTTAGTCGTATATGATTTCGCTGTGTTCTGGCCCATTTCGACTACATTTATTTGTGTAAATCGTTACTATTATATGGTGTTTAGCTAAGTAACAGAAAAGAGCGAAAACCATTATGTATTGTGAAACTCAATAAATAATTTATGTTTCTAAAATACCAATTGAACGTTTAAAAGACTTACAGAATTGAGAGTTAAATCCCAAATAGTCCCAAAAGTTCTATCACAAGAAGAAAAAAAGTACAGAGTATTCCGAATGAATTCCAGTGGATTTACATTGAATTTCAATTTTGAATTCGCCGGTGTGTCACTAGACTGGAAAAGTGTTCATATGCTAACTGTCTCGGTGTAACATAACGACATTTTCCAAAACCCCATTGTATGGAGTCACATTAACCACACAATAGCGAGAAAGTACTAAGTATTTTGTAATTCCAGTGAATAATGTAAAGTCATAACAAATTACAACAATGCCTAGCGGAAAAAGTAAATTGCAATTGATACATATATTGTTACAGTACATTACATACTCAATTTATAAGTGCTCTATAATCGTGACAGTAACATTTCTCTCTTTATATCACCTTAAAATACACTTTTCATCTGAAACCAATAATCGTCTTATCGTTTTTATATAGCTTTTATGTGTTTCTTTACATTTCACCGCTCCTGTGGCCTAGTGGTTAGAGCGTCCGCCTCTGATGAGGGAGGTGGTGGGTTCGATCCCCGGTGGAGTCATACCAAAGACTTACAAAAATGGTACCAACAGCTGCCTCGTTTGACGCTCAGCATTAAGAGGTTAGTGTTAGGACTGGTCGGCCTGGGATCAGGATAATGTGACTGGGTGGGACATCATGATACATGTCTGCGGCATTATGCCCCAGTGATATACATCACTATAAACTGCCACACTGCAGACATCGTAGCGATATGACTGAAAAATTGTTAAAGCTACGTTAAAAATCATAATCACATCATATATTTCATCACTTTATGTGTTCTATTTTCAGTTTTTAAATACTCATTTGTGTTGTTGTGCCTGTCTTAACTTTTGACATGATGAGTGCTGGTTATTTTAATATTATTTTATTTTTCATACACTTGACAATGAACAGTGTGGTTAAACATTAATATCAGTTTATTAGCACTTTTTCAATCATACTGTCTCAAAATTAAACAGCCCGGCTACTGACCACTATTTGCCGAAACTTGATTCAAGCTTGCATATTGCTTGCAAAGTTCAGTATGTATAATAAACATATATACAGTATCCTATTATTTTGGTCCTAACACATTTTTAGCTACATACGAGTTATTGCCCCAGAATACCGTTCCCCATCAAAGTATTATTGTCCCTCTAAAAAAGGAAAGAAAAGAAAAAGGTAAAATAACCAACACCAATAACCAATAACAAGTTAATTAAAAAATATATGGAAATAAAATTGTAATAAGTTATCACTTTAGGAATAATTTTGTGTTTAACCCTTTGTTCCGGTATTTTCATTGGTTCCGGCTTGTTCAAACTTAGATGGCACTCTAAAGTTTCGTATCTTCATAGAAGAAAAAGAATTTTCCCGGATTTCCTAGCTGGTTATATTAGCTATTTAAGAAAGGACCTTGTATATCTTAGCAATTGTTCAAAGAACTTTCAATTCCCTTATCTTGGTGTATGATTGATGTTATAAACTATACAGCTTGGCCTTACTCCAGATGTGTATCTTTCAAAAATGTGCTAAAAATGGTCATTGTCACTTCATGAACATCAGAGGTTTATTGTGAAATAATAAAAAATACGATAACTTTATTTTAATTGTGTTTATATATTTTGTAATTCATTCATTGCACTTTTTGAAGCTGGTATTGTTTAGTCTGGAAAATTCATTCTCCCTATTTTAATAGTTATTTTAAAGGCAGAGTTTTGGAGCAAAGGAAGGGGAGCAGTCAGTTTAGTTATTAGTGTGCTAAGATCAGTTACAATCTCCAAACATATAATATCTAAATAAATGTGATTCATATTATATCAAGGTAGCATAGAGTTATGTCAACATTCTCTCCACTGTGCATGTTTGAAATGCAAACAACTTCAACTTACATACGTCACTCTCAAAGGTACATAATAACTCGTGAGCACCCTCTTGTTCCGGTAATAAGTCTGAACCTAGATTGCCGTATACAAATGAAGCATTCCAAAGTAGGCTACAATGTACTTTCACTTCAATTTGTTGAACACTTTTATTTGAATGCATAAACTGATTTTGGAAAGGTAAGTGTTGCATTTTAGAACCGTCTTATTTGCTCAAAAAGAAACTATATGATAGTTGTTTGGTGGCGTTTCCACATGAATTATCGTTTAGTGGCACTAAAAACATTGGATGAGCATTTATAGCATGTGGTTTAATTTGAGACTATAGTAATTCAGTCGAAAGTCTTTTTTTTAATACTTCATTGAGCATGTGAACAAGTGACATGTACATAGAAGACAACTTTAACAAGATTTTGTATATACAAGTTGCACTGTAACAAACAAATGGAAGTTGTTTGCATTTCAAGAATATAAGAGATGGCTTCAGTACTTGGCTCTTGAAAGAAATAATCATTTAGGCCAGTCCATTCTAGGGCATCTAATTATCAGAGTAGATGTACATCTGTAGGTTGATATTATTGTGATCTGATTTGAACTTGATAATTAGTGTCATATCAGCATTTTAATGAGGTGGTCTTATATCTGAATGGCTGTGCTAGTTGCTTCTCTGGACTGGAGACTGTATTTCTGATCTAGTTTTCATTAAACTTATAAGCTTATATCAACATGGCCTCAGGTAGCTGTGGGACTCGTACATAAATAACATTCTGATCTAGTTTTGATTAAACTTATAAGCTTATATCAACATGGCCTCAGGTAGCTGTGGGACTCATACTTAAATAATATTCTGATCTAGTTTTGATTAAACTTATAAGCTTATATCTAGAAGGCCTCATGTAGCTGTGGGATTCATTCATAAATAATATTCTGATCTAGTTTTGATTAAACTTATAAGCTTATATCAACATGGCCTCATGTAGCTGTGGGACTCATACTTAAATAATATTCTGATCTAGTTTTGATTAAACTTATAAGCTTATATCAACAAGGCCTCAGGTAGCTGTGGGACTCATACATAAATAATATTTCTGATCTAGTTTTGATTAAACTTATAAGCTTATATCAACAAGGCCTCATGTGGCTGTGGGACTCATACATAAATAATAAATTATAGATCTGATTGGCTGGATCTCTTGCCACTCTTGATACTAAAAATATTTTTGATTTGATTTTGTTCAGACTTGTTTAAGTAGGTTTATGTCATAAATATGTTCTATGAAATGAATATATTTGTAGATCTATGGAATGATTGCTTTTCAGACCATTTCTGTCACTGTAACTTGCATAACAGGATGGACAAATTAGATATTTAACTGATTTCTTTTATGATCTGGATAATAATTACCATAAATCAATGACAGCTACATAATGAATAAATGCAGTCAGCAGCAGCAGCAGCATCCAATGGTCTGAGTTTCTCCAAGATATATGTCCAAATATAAAAATGAGGTGGCAAGGGTCAGAGGAAGCTCAGACAGTATTTTTATAGTCAAGATATATATAAAAAATATCCAATATAATGCACTCGTAATCCATAAAGTAACAACTTTGAACAATACCCTAGGATTTCACAAATATTCTCATGTGAATCATTTTTTAAATATTTTTTAAGATCTTAGTGACCAATTGCAATTAGCACAAAACAACAAAAGATTCATCATTGTGTCATGTAAAATTTAATTATTACTAAAATTTTATTAGGGTAGAAAATGTAACTCATGCAACAAATACAAAACAAAATTCGATTTTTGTTTTAAAATTGATAAAATATTTGTGAACCAGCAATTGAAAGATTTTATATTGGAAGTAGCTACACCACATTTGTTGATTATATTTTGTATTCATCTTTTCGTTGCTTCTAAATTTGCAAACTTGTCAAATTTGGTTGCCATTGGAAATTCTTATTTAATCTAAAAGCAGATATATTTATGTACAATATATTTATTATTTAGTTGATTGGGTCTATAATGTATTAATACATGTATGTGCTTTAAATATTGATAAGATGGTCCTTGATTTATATTGTGTTGCATTATTTTCATTTGCAGTATATAATATTAATTCTTTATACACCACTTGACTTTTATATATGTTCTGTGGTATGCCAACATGCATAGGGTGACTTGTGAACTAAGCTCTTGAAGTCAGAGTAAATTTTTGGGTCCTTATTATTGATCTGTTGTTGCTATACAGTTTCTTGAAAATACTCAATTTATGTAAATTATTTCAAAATCTGATTTTAAGCAATGCAAATTTATATTGACTAACTTTTCTAAACATGTTACTATAACTTAGAATTCTTCATGATAAACGTTTTTTAAGATGCACAGATGTTAAGTAGAAGTAATCAAATTATACATAATCCTTAACTGGAGATTATTTCAGTTTAATTAGATGCATGTGAGTGCTATCCTCTTTAAATAACAATACAAAAGAATCACAGTAAACAAATTTTATGATTGCTATTTCAACAAAGCCACACATTATGCACACAGGTTGGTCAGAAATGAAAATTTTGATTGTACTGCAAAAAGACCAAATGTCAATATTAAAGCTACATTCAGGCATGTCAGTAGGATATATTTGTATAGAATTTCAGTTATTTTACTTATATTACAGATGTTTGTGCACAACAACGTAGCACGGATGAACACTTCGAATCTGTAAATCTTACTGAGGTTGGTATCGATGTCTGTCATAACCATCTCAAGAGTGCCAAGAAAATACTAGTGTTTCCACACTGATTTTTTCTCAGTATGATGGTCATCACACATTTATAATTAAAGCTACACAATTTATGTTAAGTCCATTTGCTACTTGTGTAAAGAAATTCTTTTATTTTGTTACATTTCATATTACTTAACAGTTCACATAACAGTCACGTAACAGCCTTACAAACATTTTTGGCAAGCAACTTGCTGAACTTTAAACAAGATCTGATTAGTTATATGATAATGTTTGACAAGATATCAAGAATGCCATGTGCGAATTGAATGTCATGTGCAAAACTGTTTAGGGTTTTCATAAAAAAAGAACTCTAGATTTTACTCCTGTAATGGCGAAAGTTGATGGTCACAAATGGCTTGTCTATAAATTTGAAAATTTCTCAAATGTTGAATGTATAAAATTATTCAGTTTTCTTTATTCAAACAATATAAAATTACTCCACAATGCACATCTTACTATTTAATTTACTGAAATTATTACGGCTGAGCAAGTCGTTGAATATTATGTAGTTGGTCGGACATATGCATTTAAGGGAAAGGTCATTGAACATCATGTAACAAATGATGAGTGCTGGGAGGATTTTTTGCTTGGGTGGGGGGAATCAGTCAGTCATGGCCAGGAGAGTTAGTATAAGAAGCAGTCAGAAACTAAAGCTAATATTTATTAAACATTTTGAACAAAATCTTGTGACATATTTTCAGCTTCATTTGCATGATTAAACTCGTCAAAATTTATATATATAATTGCAGTATGATTTCCAGTGGTGGACACATGACCGCCCTTGACCCATGCTGTGGGCACCTATGAATCCAATCACACAGATGCATCACATATAACAGCGGGATAAAAAAAATTATTTAACATTCTTTTCCAACCAGAAGACAGCTTTCACATGTTAGAGAACAGAATACAAGTTTATATCAAACATCATTAGTTCATGTATCTGAAATGATTAAAAAATGCTATTTTATTTCTTTTTGATATAGACATGTAATTTCCCATTTGGATCTGTCTGGAATGTAATGCTTTTTGAAATGACACAGGAAATTAATAATTAACAAACACATTTGATGTCAAAACTGTCTTTATCATAGTATCACATGAACATTTATAATAAGAAATATTTATGAGCAATTAATGTTTGAAATGCTTTTCAATGCCTCATTTCAACATTAGCATCTGACAGTAGACTGCACACAGCCATGTATTAAGTTAACCACTGAGTACCTCTAATATACTTATAACTTGTGATGCAATCATTTCCTCACTTTGTTGCATAAAGTTATATGCAGAAGCAATAATCTGTCAAGTTTACAGGGTAGGATCTGACTTAATCTCTTTGATGATTTGCTGGTCAAGCACAACATAAATCACAGAAGTTCAGGGTTTGCACATTACCTGGACAAGTACTTGAATTTTGATTCATCTTTGAAAGGTTCTTAAAAATCATTTTTACCTCGAAAAGTGCTTGAAAAGTACTTGAAAATAAGCCTCAGTCTTTGAAGAATATAAAATTACTTGACAAATGAATGTGCAAAAGGTTTTTTCATACTGTTAATTCATGTAACTGAGATAAAACTTTGCTATTGGGTGGTTTACAACACTTGACCAATCATATATTTATTTATTGTGTGTGGACCTGATTATAGAGAGCATTAGAAAATGCAAAAATCTTTTCCAAGTATCATTCTTTGTTGATTTATTTTCTGTGGCAGAGGTACATCTTTGTACTTTAAATCATTGTAAATCAGCTATTCAGTCTCAAAACAAAAGATAATGAAAAATATAAACAAAAATAGCCACTATTTGTTCTTATTGTATGTCCAAGCTTCTGATTTTTGGCACATGATCTAAAATCCGGAAGTCTGCTAGAAGTCTATTATTGACTTTATCGGCACTGCAACCAAACTTTGAGCATAAATTACGATAGTGTGCCTGTTAACAGTAAGGCTGCTTTCTATACAATGTACTTACATCTACCTGTAAATGTACCTGTAAAATTTCAATGAGTGATTATGCAACAGCTGATATAAAAAAATTAGGACTCTGTGACATACTTTCACGGCGAATTTCACACGAATTCATCATATCATGCATCATAGTTATTCCAGAAATATATTTTGTCTACTGCGGAAAATTTCAGGTATGCAGAAGAGATAGTAACATTTCTACTTTGTCTTTTTTTTTTATCTTTCCTTTGTATTTTGTCTTCATATGATGATTTATGACTGTCCTACAAGCAGACTCTGATCTCCAGTAGTTGTACTTGTAGTGCAATTGGTTGTTGTTGTTGTTGTTGTTGGGCTTAACGCCATTTTGAGCACACAATAGGCTATTCATGGCGGCCAGTATTAATAGTGGAGGAAGAAGCCAGAAAGTCACCTGAAAGAACCATAGACCCTCGAGAAGCTTCTGGCAAGCTTTCTCACATATCCTAGACTGTAACTGACACAGACAGAGGTGAGATGGCAGTGATCCGTAATGGACAGCGCTTTACGCTTTAGACCAATCAGCCACTTGTCACTAATTGGAGTTAAGAACTTAAAGAACTGTTGAGCCTAGTGTAATATGCAGAGGGTTTATTTTAATTATTCATATAAATAAAGTTTTGTTGTTCTTGTTACAAAGATTGTTTTATTTTTTTATTCTCTATTATAAAGCTTCAATCCTATTGTACAAATATTAGGAAGCCCCTTGATGGAAAATTACAACTTTCTCACTAATCCTTTAATCCTTTTAATGGCCATTGATAAATATAATTAAAGTGCACTGGACATGGAAGTCTTTGATAAAATTGGATTAAGTCCTTGAAAAGTCCTTGAATTTTGCCAGACTGAAGGTGTATGAACCCTGAATATTTGTACACTTAAATGCTCTTTGTTATTATCACAATTATTGTGAATTTTTGTACCTTTTTCAGATTGCATGGTACTTGAGGATTGCTACAAAACATTGTGGTCCAAACAGTGAGCTCAAAGAATATCAAATTTTGATGCTGACACCATTTATCTGATATGTCAGTGTAAGTTTTAACTGACTTGAAAATCTTGTACACCATTTTCTTATAGACTTTTGATACATCTCTTTATGATTATGAATGTTCAGCATTTAATTCTGTTTACTGTCATCACAAATGTTTAACAATCATGATCCTAGATGACACTTGATATACATTTGATTTGATTTAAATATTGAGAATTGTTTTGTTTTTGTCATATCAGAGATAATTGCATTGTTTCATTTAGGGATGGGGATAATTTTCATTTTGCAGTAGGTTGTGGTTCAAGACATTATATTCTGATACATATTACAATATATTGGGAAGATCTGTGCAAAATAATATAAAATAAAATACAAGAATTACAAATTCTGTATTACATTATTTGTTTTAAATCTGTTTATAGTATTCAAATATGATTTTATAGAATAAATACTCTCCATTTTACATACCTGCCCGTAAGTTGTATATGATGCATTTTTGTTGATTGTTTTACGTTTGTCTGGGTTTGGTTTCCATGTGATAACTTTAGTTTTAGACTCTATATAAATTGACTAAACTTTGTGGATGGTTTTCAGTTGATTAGGATATAAGCTGTTGGCATTTTTATCAGAGGATTAAAAGTGAAGAGATGTGACTAAAAAAATGAAAGATGGTTTCCACAGTATCTTTAGTTCTAGACCACATACCATGACCAAACTTTGTGAATTATTTTTCCATGGGTTAAGAATGAAGCTTATTATTTTTTATAAATGTCAGTGGTGTAGTCTGCTGTTTTTCAGAGACGAAAGATGGTTTCCTTACATTACATTATCAGTGGTTGTAGACCCAATTATCCTCAGATCAAATTTTGAGCATTGCATGCACTCATTTTATGTTTATAATCAACATATTATAAGGTCAAACAGTAAAACACTATATTTACAATTACCCACATAAAGATAGTTTTAATTCTAGTCTGTATTCTCTTCATATACTTTTAAGTATTTTTCAGATGGGAACCAGGTCTGGTGAATAAAAAAGGATCATGTCCTGACTCCAATTTAACAAGCCCTCACTCCAACACTCCAATTCCATAAGTACAAACATGACCTACATTTTAACTAATATTTGTCATACAACCTAATAAATTCAGTAATTTGAAAAGATTATGTTTAGCCAGTGATGCATTACTTATTTGGGGCCCAGAGTGTCCTAGTGGTCTAAAGGGCTGTCTGTTATGGATCACTGCCATCTCACCTCTGTCTGTGTGTGTCGTGTCTTCCAGTCTAGGATTCAGCTACTGTAGATAAGTGAGAAAGCTTGCCAGTAGCTTCTCGTGGGTCGGTGGTTCTTTCCTGTGATTTCCCGGTTTCTTCCTCCACCATTAATACTGGTGGCCATGAATAGCCTATCGTGTGCTGAAAAAATGGCGTTAAGCCCAACAACAACAACAACAACAACATTACTTATTTAATTGTTGCTGCCAAAATAACTTTTGGGTCTTCCTTTTAATCACACCTCTGCTTAAGGACAGCTGATTTGTATTAAAACTTTTCATCCATTTCAGAATGTTTGAGCACTGCTTATTTATTAAATATTACATTTAGTTAGTAAGATGAATGTGGTTGTGATGGAAGTTTTTTTTGTAGTGAACAAAGAATATATACTGATTTTCAGAGCCAAATATTTAAAGATAAAAAAGCAACAAAATTTCAGTTACAGTGTATACCAAACTTTGAGATTGGCTGGCTCATTTGTCAGAAGCAAAAAGTTCATCTATGTTAACAGAGCAGTTCAGGTCTGAAATGACTGAATAAAGACAATTAGTTTCAAAATTGTGATCTACATTTTTTTCTATCAACGAAATTCATAACAAACGAATCTGTTGCTTATCAAGTTCAAGGAAACTATTATCCATTGTACATTGTATCCATGGCAATGATCTCCTTGTGCTTATACATAATGAAAAAATAATAATTTGAATTCATTTATTTTTATGGTATCAATTCTTGAAGTTATATGAACAATGATGCTTGTGCCAGCATTATGTTACATTAATTGATTAAGAAAGAAAAATATTCTTTCCACAAAGATTGTTGGGTTTTTAAATTTTTGGATTGTAGTTTATTGTATACTCTTCATCATATGCTTGGTTGTAATTTTAGTCCTTTATTGTCTTTGTTTTATAGGAAAAGAATAGTTTTTATGCTAGAATTAAAAGGTTATTAACTGTACTAGTGATAAAAACAGAGGATATTATGGGATGTGATGGTCTGTTTTCTGTTATCCATCATCTGTCTATCTGTTATGACTGCTCCAGTGGCCTAGTGGTCTGCCTCAGATGCATGAGGCTATGAGTTTGAACCCTGGCAGAGTCATACCAAAGACTTAAGAGTTTAGTGTTAGGACTGGTTTCCCTGGTATCAAAATAATGTGCCTGTGTGGGACCGCATACTACATGTCTGTGGCATGATGTCTCAGCGCTAGACATCACTATAAACTACCACACTGTAGATTTCATAGCAATTTGACTGAATATTTTATAAAGCTATGTTAAAAATCAAAGCCATGCACATGTCCATTATTATTACTCCATCTAAACTACTTGGATAACTGCCACACACATTCATCTAATGGTTTGGTAAGTCTTAAATGAAAATGGAGCCACTCAGACATCCAATATGGCCACCACAGTGGTAATTTTGAAAATCTTGTTGTCACAGCTATGGCACTTTTGAAGCAGTGAAGCATAGGAAGGCTACTGAAGTAATATCTACATCGGGTTTTACTCAAAGTCTTTTTATGATGTCCAGTTGGTTCTAAATAAAAATAATGAAGATCTTACATGCAGTATGGCTGCCATCTTGAAATTCTTATTGCTACACCTGATGAATGAAAAGTCGTATTTGCATGGGTCTTTGACCAAAAGAGTTCTTATGATGCTTGGTTAGACCTTGATGAAAATGGTGGTTATCTGAGGTCTAATATGACGACCTTCATGAAAATCTTATCACTACTACTCTACCATGGATACTACTCTACCATGGATACTACTCTACCATGGATATTACTCTACCATGGATACTACTCTACCATGGATATTACTCTACCATGGATACTACTCTACCATGGATGCTACTCTACCATGGATGCTACTCTACCATGGATACTACTCTACCATGGATATTACTCTACCATGGATACTACCCTACCATAGATGCTACTCTACCATGGGTACTACTCTACCATGGATACTATTCTACCAGGGATATTACTCTACCATGGATATTACTCTACCATGGATGCTACTCTACCATGGATACCACTCTACCATAGATACTACTCTGCCATTGATAGTTGTCTTGATATGAGGTTTTGATCAAAAGACTTTTTATATCTTGTTGGTCGTACATGAAAATAATGCCAATCTGACTTTTGATATGGCCGCCAAATCAGCTATATTGAAAATCTTATCACTGTTCCACCTGAATGTAATGTCATGATGTTTTCACCATAAGACTTTTATCATTACTGATTGATCCTAAGTGAAAATGGTGCTGATCTGATGTTTAATATAACTAAATGAAAATGGTGCCAGTCTGACAGCCAATATGATAAATGCATCTAATTTGAAATTATTGTTATTGCTGAAGAATATCTCAGATCAGCCAAGTGCAACTGCTGAACTGCAATGTTGTTCAATCTGCATGTTGACATGTTATTTTATAGCTGTAAAGATCACCGACATTATATCTGGTTCTGTCTTGGATATTGTTGTACATGCCTGTTACAGATGGTTCCAGGACACAGCAGTAAAAATAAAGAAAAGGTCTAATCTAGTTTTTCTGGAATTTTTTCCAACCTGGTAGAGCTGGGTCCTTTTGTGAGACGTTTTTGCATTCCAATTGATTATAAAAGAGGTTTATATTGCAGCATTATTTTATACTGGATTTTGTTTTGTTCACTAGACATTACTGTCAACACCTTATGAAAGATACTGCCATAGATGTGAGGAAGAACCAGACATGAATGATGCACCATTTTGGCAATAACATTGATTTTGCAAACAAAACATAATTAGAATTAGAAGGCACCAATTACCAGGATGCTACCATTTTTTCATTATAAACCACTATCAGCATCTGCAACTACAAGTCCCCACAAGAAAACAAACTTTTCTCAGTATGAAAGACATTTGCATGAGAAACTGTCAAGTAGAAATTTATCATCTCGTTTAAAACTAAAGGGACCACAGCATTCACAAGATGTAGAGGGAGTTGCTTCATCCATAAGCAACAGTCAGGGTGATGCAAGAGATATTTGGATTTTTGAGCAGCCTCATCGTAATGGGCATAATACAAGCATAATCAGCGAGGGCGCCAAACCCAGTGGGCATTCGGTCATCCATTTAAATAACAGATTTCTACAGACCAAGAATAGACAACAACGTTATGTATTGATGGAGTCAGAGAAAAATATATTAGAGACAGAAGAAAATAAATTGGACAACAATCATGATGATCCAGGTACTCTTTGAAATTAAGATAACTAAGAAATTAAATTTTATCATTTTGAAATATAAATCTTGTACTTAGTTACAGGTCTTTGATACACTGTGCCAATGATACCACCTTTCAGCCCACAATCTTTATTTCATTGGCTTAAGTTAGCATTGTTGTAAATTACTTTGCCCTAGCATTTGATTGGTTCAATAGGAATGGAAGTTCAGGACTGTTTGTTTATGATTAAGATATTTTGAAATAATGATTTAATTGTTTAAGACATTATTATAATCAGATTTTGTTTTTTGGTATTGTAATGTGCAATAATTAATGACCATACACACCAAGTATTATATTCAATTTTATTGCCAGCTTTGTAAGAGTCAAAGGAAATTGGGATTTGTATATATGTTCATCGGAAATAGTAGAGTGGATAACCCTTAATTAAAATATTAGTACTCTGGAAGTATGTGAATATATTCACAGGCTTGAATATTTAATCTGAGCCCCAAGTGGCCGAGTGGTCTAAAGCACTGACCATTACGGATCACTGCTATCTCCCCTCTGTCTGTGTGAGTTTGAGTCCAGACTCGGCTAACGTGGGTAAAGTGAGAAAGCCTGCCAGTAGCTTCTCGTGGGTCAGTGGTTCTTTCCAGGGTTTTCCAGGGTTCTTCCTCCACTAATAATACTTACCGCCATGTATAGCTTATCTTGTGCTGAAAAATGGCGTTAAAAAGTAGAAAAAAAGAAAAGAAAGAATATTTGATCAATTCCATCAAATTAATGTAAAACGTTCCAGGACATAAGTGATATTCTACATTCATGAGATTACACTGAATGTTTGGTTATACCTGGTCTTGTTGCTGATATTTAAGCCCCTAGATATAGATATATATTGCCATTTGTTGGCCAAGTGCAATATATGTATTTCATAAAATGTGTGGTCTTCAGATCTTGACTTTATAAATTTATTAATTGTTGTTCTTTTTATAGATTGGATTGGAAATAAAAAATGGTACAGAATCCTATGGAGGAAATTTAAAAAGCAGGCTAAAAATATAGTCAATTCTGAAGCTGATGCAGACAGCTCATTTGATGAGGCCTTGTAAGTTGTAATTGATTTGAGTCTCTGGTACTTTGTACTTGGTTTAGTCATTATTTTGATTCCCTGTTCTTTATGAGCATTTGGTAATGTTCACTTCATAACAAATGTTCAACCTTGAATAGTTAATAATAACAATAGACTTATGATATCTGATTCTGTTCATCAGTATAATAGATATAAATATATGTATTTCAGTGGTCTGGTTCCAGCAAATGTTCTACAGACATATAAGTTCAGGCCTTGAAACCTTATGCCCCCAAAAAATCATATCCTGTTTGCTGACCATCTGTTTGTTGTTGCCAACCCTAGCACTCTTTTCCCCCTGGCAAAAAAAAAATTATAAAAAATCTAGAAATTATTTTTTGCATCTGATTGAGCCAGATTTGCCCAGTACTTGAAGTACCAAGTACATTATACTGTGTGTGTGTGTGTGTGTGTGTGTGTGTGTGTATGTGTATATATATATATATATATATATATATATATATATATATATATATATATATATATATATATATATATATATATATATATATATATATATATATATATATATATATATATATATATATATATATATATATATATATATATATATATATATATATATATATATATATATAATTATAAAAAGGATATATATAGTAATTATAAAAAGGATGTATATATGTATATGTTTCTAAAAACCTAGCTACCAACCTATCCTAATTCCCTAATTTTAAAACCAATGTTCATGTTTCCTTTCGCCTTATGATTTAATCACAAGTATTTCTGAAATGATCCTTAAATTACCGAATTGCAGAATAACAGCAAACATTATGAAAAATAGAATTGTTCCAATCAGATCCAGTTACAGGATTAGGTGAAGTTTATTAGGGAGTCCATCTAATTTTACAGTAATTTGGATGTGCCTGCATGATCAAGCTGTTGTTTAATATATAATTTTCTTCAAATGGAGTCAAAAAAACAAAATCATTTTGCAGATGAAGCAGACATTAAATCTCTTAGAAAGTTTAAACCATCAGCACATAAGTATAAAAATGATTATTCAGATTTTTGGACAAAAAAAGGCAGAACTGCGACAGCTAGTATATTGGACACCATGTGTTGATTTGAATATCTCTTGTGGCAGGATATCCCCTGTGAATTGGAGTTCATAAAATCATGAACAGTTCATGAACGTTATGAACTTCTCTTTGAACTGAAAATTAAATTTCTTGAAATTTTAGTTTGGCAGCTTGTGAATAACTTAAAGAACAAATTGAGTATGGTGCAGCTCACACAATTTTCCTAAATCCCACAATGATCTGGATATTTTAACTGCCTCTTGTATACTGCTTTGCCATAAAATTAATTTGAAACTATAAGTGACCTGTAACAGGTTCATAATGGCAGACATTGCTATGTCAGGGATTTTCTGTTTTTGTAAATCATCAGGCAAATATCTTATAGTTCATAGAAAGTGAAGTCTATGTGTTATGTTATTTAAGATGTAGAATAAAAAATGCAATTACGAAGGTTAGAAAGGTATGGGACAATGCTATGTTGTGGAATTCGTGAGAATAGAGAAGTTTTGTAAGGTTCAAGTTGTTTTCTGACTTAACACTTGTATCTGTGAAAATATGGAAAAATGCAGTGAAGCAGATACTGTTTGACCAATGTTCTAAAATTACTGCAAGTACATATCTTTTGAGACTTCATCATAAATGATATCAAAATGGAAAATCAGCATTGACAAATGTACGTATATTTCTCTTTTTCGTTACTTAGAATTATCTTGCCATCAGAGAAAGAGAGATTTGATAATTGTATATATATGTGTTACTGACAAGGGAAAACCTCAACTGATGTTACTTGATAATTATACAACACAGAATTATACTGACCACTCCACTGTCATGTTTTAAAATTTGATTTTATTTAATTGTATATATGTATTCTCTGTAGGTGAGTGTGTTTTTGGGACAGTCTGGTGGTGTATTTTTCCGACAGCTGTCTTAGAGTATCTTGAGGTCTTATATTTGGTAGTTACTGACAGGAGGAAACATTTATGTTACTTGATAATTATACAATGCAGAATTATTCTAATCATGGTTCTTTAATTTGCTTTGATTTTGCCTAATTGTATTTACATATCGTGGGTAGATAAGAGTGTATTGGGACAGTCTAGTGGTGTTTTAGTGAAGTCTTGGGATCTTTCCTTTGGCACTTACTGACAGGGGAAAAACTCAGCTGATGCTATTTGATAATTGTACAATACAGAAGCATACTGATTACTTTTTATTTAATTTACATATATATATATATATATATATATATATATATATATATATATATATATATATATATATATATATATTCTGTGTCGATTGAGTGTTTTGTAACACTCTTAGGGTGTCTTAGGGTATTAATTTATCATGTGCAGAGAGTGCTCAGCCATTTAACTTCATCATCAGCAAGGTGCAGAACCATAGGGTAGATATCAGTGTTCTCATTGCATAGTAGTGTCATTATTTTGTGGATTATAAATTCATTAATATTCATAAGTTATCAAAAGTACATGCAATTATTTAGGTGTATATTATCAAAAAAAATTAAATATATAACAGTATCCACTGTGCTCCTGCATAACTCCCTAGGATTCTAGGATTGATGTACTAATACAATAAAAAGTTTAAACAAAATAATAGACAAGGAATTTCATTGCCTTTCCAGACAGGTAAAGATTATTAATTTGACATGCAAATTAATGATTTTACAGACAAAATATGTTACATTATTTAGCAAATTTGTCACAATTTCTCACCATCACTATATATCCAGTTTTATAGATTAATATTTTATGTACGAGGTTTGGTAGCAAGATCATGCAAGCAACTGTTCTTGGCTGTTGCCAAATTTTTGTATGGGATTTAATTGCAATTACCACAGGTTTTTTTTAAATTTTCACTTTATTTTCTGGGAAATAAATTATTTGTTGCTTTCTACAAAACTTCTTGGTTTTGATCCTTTTTAATTAATTAGTTTAATGAAATACAGTATGAAGAATCGGTGTGAGGAGTGTAAAGAATGAATGTGTACATAAAGTATGTACATGGATTTGCATCTGTCTCTCTAGGCAGTGTCATTTACAAACTAAAATGTTTTGGACTTTATAACCTTGCTATACAAAACAAAAGAATATATTGTGTAATTATACAGTGTTGTATTTGAATAGAACTTAATTTCATTCTTTAAAAAAAATATGAAGTTGTTTTTGTGAATGAAGATAATATTACAAAAATGTTTATCTCCCAATTGTGCCATTATTTTCTCCCCATTTTGTTCTATTCACCCATTATCTTTTCTTTTTATTTGCACTTCAGATCCTTTGATTTTCATGGTACAAGAAGACCTTCAGACTCAACATGGTGTAATTTTAAAGAACACTTGTGGAATGAAAATTTAGCATTTCAAAGTTTAGATGGTGTTGAAATGAGCATTGAGAACCAAAAAGGAGATATATCTCATAAAATAGAACCATCAGTCCAGGCCTGCATAATTCTAGATTCAGACTTTGAGTATACAAATCCACTGATACCAGCTGTTTCTTCAAATTCCAGCATTCTGAATCAGGTAAGGTAACTGTTATTCATCACTTTCAAGAGACATTATCGTGATGGATTTGGATTTTATATGCAGTTTAGAATTTCATATGCAAATTTAGGCATTTCATTTAGAAGTAAAGTAGTCTTCACATACATGCCAATCTCACGAGGAAAAAGAGTAATCCAAGTGGACAAAAAGAGTAATCCAAACAGAGAAAGAGTAATCCACATAAAACATGCTAAAAATTCAATGAACAATAATTATTTATCCCTTCAGTCATGTTACATCTTTTATTGCTTCAAGTTTTCATATGTGCACTTTTCGCTTTACTAAGATCCAGATTATCATGCTGAATTTTCAAAATACTTTGTTCCAGATGAGACTGTGAATGTTTTGCACACTAGTAGAGCACTAAGAACAGGATTATTAAGCCTGGATCTGAATTAGGCTTTTATTTTTGTTAACAATACTGAACAATCTTTTACAGTCAGCATTAAAATGGTAAAGAACCAATATTCCTTTCATAACCTGACAAAGAAGAGGAAATTTATATCTTCCAGTTTTCATGGTTTCTGCAATTTTATGTGAAGTATCTTCTACTAAACACCAAACAATATTAGAGGATTTTGTTCTTGCACAAGCATATTTTTCGGCAGTTTTTGAATCAGGAAACATCTGTTTGAACAAAGGACCAACATGGTCTGTTACCGCTAAGGTAATCCGTGTACTACTAAGAACTCAGTAAATAACACCTCTGCATTTATAACATTCATGTCCGCACTTGGGTTCTACTGTATATAAGAAGTTACCTCAGCATTTGAGTTAGTAAGACGAGCAAATTCAACATGTTTCTTTGTTTTCATTGCTTACCAACATAAAATTTACCACCATGACCAATATTAAAATCATTTCCTCAGTCTGCAATGGGCATGATGCTGCCCAAGAATGGAATGCTATATTATGCCTTTCATATATTCATCTTTGAATCTTTGGAGGATTCATGATTTTGTATTTTTTTGATCCCACTCATTTGTGAAATTATATTTAAAAAATATTTGTGACCTAACGCACACAACGGCCACCAAATGCTAAAATTCTTTCCACACAGCCTCCATCGAATCTGCTTCTCCCCTCTAATGGAATGTTGTATGTTGTTCATGTCTTCATCGCTGGATGATTGTTGTTTTTTGTTTCATTTATTTTTTGCCTTTTTCTAATCCATTTGTAAAATTATTTGATAAAGAATATTTTATGTTTGAACACATGCATCAACTAAATTAAATTAGACTTTATAACGCCATGGACCTATAGACTGGTTCTATACAAAAGATGAATTAGAACAAAAGAATCTGTGAGTAAAGATTACAAATACAAAAACCAGTCTGTTCTATTCACTCTAAGACTTACAGCTGTCATAAATAGAATCTGAGGTCAAAAGTTTGAAAGGAAATAGGACAGCTTCTATAAATAGAACATAATACTGCACTGCTAGGAACGTATATGCAAGCATACGGACAAACATACTATTTTGTAGTTACATAGAAGCCATCTGTTCTAGAATACGGTCTGTGGGATTATTGTAATGTTAATAAAACCAAGAAAAAATTTTTTTTGGAAAAGTGGTATACTGAAAAAGCGTAAACCATATACAATTTTACATAAAGCGTAATTTAGTTGAAAAAGCGTAATGATTATGCCAAAAGCGTAATGGTTGGCATTTATGTCTTCACCTTATGGTTCACTTACAAGTGACATATAGGTCAATGATTATCATTTTATATGCAAATTATGCATTTCATGTATAAACAAGGTTTACTAGTGAAATTTAAATCATTCACCTATGCACTTACTCAATCCTTGGTCATTGTGCTCCCCAAGAAAGGAAACCTGTAGCTATGCCAATACTACAAAACCATCAATTTGATCAGTCACCCAAGCAAAGTCATGCTGAAGATAATTCTCAACAGACTAAAGCCTCAAGCAGAGAAAATTATTGCTGAAGAGCAGGTAGGCTTCAGAGCAGGAAGGAGCACCACAGAACAAATTTTCAATCTCAGACTCCTTTGCAAGAAATAACCTTCAGCATCAGCAGAATCTATGCCATGTCTATATAGATTTCAAAAAGGCCTTTTATAGGGTATAGAATGCAGCCTTATGAGCAACTATTAGAAATTACAATTACAGCTCAAGCCTGGTGCATGTTTTTGAGCACCTATGACAAAGCCACCAGTACTGTCCTCATCAATGGTCGCAGAGGAGATTGGTTTCGAACAACAGTTGGAATCAGACAGAGATGTGTACTGTCACTTACAACATTTTCCTGGAAAGGATCATAGAGGATGCCTTGCATGACCACAAGGGCACTGTCCGTTTTGGAGGAAGAACAATCACTGACCTTTGCTTTGCAGATAATATTGATGGTTTAGCAGGAGATGAAAAAGAACTGGATAACTTGGTTGAGTGCCTTGACACAATCTCCACAGCATACGGTATAGAGATTAGTGCCAAAGAAACCAAACTGATGGCAAACAACACCAATGACATATGTGCAGAAATAAAGGTCAGTGATCAGAAACTGGAATGAGTCGCTTCAAGTACTTGGGATCAATTATCACAGAACACGTCTTCAAACCAGACAAATATGGAAAGATGCCAACATTGCTTTTGATTCCAAAATAAGGCTGATGTGCACGATTGTCATATCCATCTTTCTGTATGATTGTGAAACATGGATGTTCACATCATATCTACAAAAAAGGATCAAAACCTTTGAAATGAGATGCTACTGCAAGATCTTGGCCATCTCATAAATTGACCATGTAACCAATGAAGAAGTCCATACAAGGATCCAATGAGTCTTCAGATGCTATGAAGACCTCTTGACCACTGTATAAAAAGCATAAACTGAATTGGCACCAGGATGTCAGAATATCATCTGGACTGGCAAAAGCAATCTTGCATTACTTAGGCAAGGCACAGTATGATGTTGCAGAAGAAGAGGCATACAGAAAAAGAGGATGTTAAGACAACATTAAGTAGTGGACAGGCATGGGATTTTGGAGATTGCAAAGGGCAGTAGAGAACAGATTTTGGAGATTGCAAAGGGCAGTAGAGAACAGAGATAGATGGAGAGAATTGATTGTAAAGTCAACTGTGGTGCCCCAACAACCTTTTGGGTTAAGGGATTGAAAATAATCATGATGATGACATACAAGAGTCATAGAAGTAAAATCTTGCTGAATACATTATGGTGAAATACATTACAAGATTTTTATACACCTACCAGAACCCTTGAAAATCACTCTTTTTGAAATATTAAATGATATATGGACCACTGGTAACATACCAGACACTTGGAAAGAGGCTAGTGTAATACCTGTTCTCATCCCAGGTAAAGAGATCATAGATCCTATTAACTACTATGATCTCATTGCTTTGGTGAGTTGCAAAACAATGGAATGAATGACAAAAGCAAGTCTTGTTGATATTGGGAGAGTGGCAACTTAAAATTTCCTTTCTAAAGTGGCTTCTGACATAGCTGTAGAATCACCTATCCAAAATCTAAATTTATATAAATAAAATATAAAATCAAGCAGAGTGAAAGAATTAAAAAAACTTAGCATGTGAATTCTTTGAATGTAATCTTAATAATACTAATAATATAAAATCATTTCTCATTAATTCAAAAACTTGTTCTAATTTATTCTGAGCAAAACTTTTATATTGCTTATGTGTTACCATGATAACACTGAATTCAACAGACTTATTATTCCTTCTCGTGGGTCGGTGGTTCTTTCCGGTGATATCCCGGTTTCTTCCTCAACCATTAATACTGGCCGCCATGAATAGCCTATCGTGAGCTGAAAAATGGCGTTAAGCTCAACAACAACAACAACAACAATAACAACAACAACAACTTATTATTCCAAATGTTGTTACACATACTTCAGTGTAATCTTGAGAACAAATTGTATCACTGAAGTCCTGAAAAGTTGCACACAATCTGATATTCCAGTTCTTAGATATTCAAGTCGTTGAATATAATCACTAAATCCTCAAAGTACTGTTTGTTTAAATCAAAGTTTATCTGCTCTGCTGAATCCAACATGTCAGTCACAAATTCCTCTCTGACTCTGTGTATAACTGAAGTAACCAGCATGGTGCTTGTATCTTCATTATACAATGTCCTTTTGCATTTCCAATAAACTAATTTGATACACTAGAATTTCTTGAATTAAGTCTTATAATTTCAATGTAACTCAAACAGTCATAAGCAAAAATTGTCCTGTTCTGACCTTGAAATCTCATTGGACCAATCAAATGCTAGAGCATGTGGTTTAGGGCAATGTCATTTTCAATTCCCATAATTCTATTTCCTAATATAGTATTTTTTGAAACACATGCATACAAATGGAAGACAAGTGCAACAAAATATAAATAAGATTAAAAGTTGGGCCACTATTCTCTAAATTCAAAAATTTATAAAGTGTGTCTGTTAAAATATTCTTTTTGTCAAGGAAAGGGAAGAAAGTTCTCATTGAATGGTCATTTCTCCAATTGAAAGCAAACTTTCTGTTCCAAGTTTGGAAGATATCTCTTATGCACTTGTTAGCCTAAACATCAATCTACCATTTTACATTTCGCCTATCAGAGGTCCTGGGTAGTTGACACTTTCAGTCTAAATTAGTACCATCTGTTTGCTTACACCTTTTGATGTTTCAGGATCTACTGTTCAGCTGCTTTTGATTGACTCTCTTTGGCCTCATGGAATGTAATTCATTGATCTTCTTGATCTGCTGATGGACTATCCCTGTATCCTACCATTAGAGAAGGGACCTCTTATCACAGAACAGGGGCTCCTTCTTTCACAGTAGCCAACATATTCTCCACCCTGATGCTTGATTTGTCTCATTTGTCTCAAGCACCCTAATGCTTGATTCATCTCAAGCAATCTCTCCACCAAGAATTTTTTTTTATTACATCTATCATTTGCATCTAAGATGTATCATGTCAAACAGAAACTCTTTGGTGATTGGTTTATTAGACAATGCCTGTCTGAAGAATTTCCATGGTATGTTCCAGGAAAAACCATAGAAATTCTAGCATGGAAAACAATGGAGTATTTGGACTAATATTCTGGGTTTCTTCCATGGTAGGCTGGAAAACAATGGAAAAGAAGACATGGAAAAGCATGCAATATTGGTATATAAAACCCTGGACAGTTCTAGCATGGAAAACCATGGAGTATTTAGACAAATATTCCAGACTGTCCAATGTAGAATGGAAAACCATAAAAAAAATTAACGGCATGGAAAACGCTGGACATTTCTAGCATGGGAATCTTTAGCATGGAAAACCCAGGGCAATTCAAGCATAGATAACCATGAAATATTTTTACCAATATTCCAGGGTTGGCTGGAAACTCTGGAAAATTCTAACATGAAAAGCCATTGAGTATTTGGACTAATATTCCAGGCTTCATCCACACTAAGCTGGAAAACTCCTGAATATTTTCATGGAAAACCCTGGAGAGTTTCTGCATGGACAACCGTGGAGTATTTGGACTAATATTCCAGGCTCTTTGAGGCTAAGCTGGAAAACCCTGGATTATTGCATGGAAAATCCTGGAATATTGGCCTCAACAAAACTAATATTTGGCAGGAAGATCATGAAGATTTTCGTGGAAACATTAGATTTCCCTTGAAAGTAATTTTCATTTGGCTGAGACCCTGACAGGATTCCTACCCAGCTGTTAAAATCATACACTATTAGGTGAAAAACAAGAATATTAGCCATTAGAATTATGTTCAGAGTTCAAAAAGTTGGATATTCTAATGTCTGGGGCCCATCTAGTGTCAGATAAACTCTTCTGCTTTCTAATTGAGGTGCCCATTAGGCTTGTTTGGAAAAAATAGCATGCTGATGAAATGTTGAAATTTTTAATTTCAAGATGCTGATTCAGGGCTTGATTCCTGGGAGCCTGTGTCTAAAAATTGTTCTTTGAGCAATATTAACATTTAAATTCCTCTTCAGAACAAATCCTATCAGAGTAAAATCCTGCATCCTCCCCTGCTTTTTTTGCATGATTTTTGAAATAGATTACAGCAGCATGTACTATACTGTATTATCCTGAACAAAATATCTATTTACTTGTTTGCCAAAAATGAGTCATTTTTTTAAATTTCAACATTTTAAATTCACTTCAATAGTCTTAGGAACATCTCTAAGTGTTATTCATGATCATTATTTAAGAAATTCTAAATTTCATCCATTTTGAAATGACTACATGTCAAACGATTGGTGCTTTAGGTTTTATCTGTAAAAAACACAAACCAAAACAATGAAATTTTCATGTGATACTTTTGAAACAGATTTACTTCAATTTTGTTTAAAAATGAAAACAGTAGATGCATTGACCTCTGAACAATTGCCAAAGATTTATCCAGGAAAATACAAATTTAACAGAAATTAGAATAACAAGCATGGATGGAATTTGATTATTTCATCAATGAAATATGAAAAATGAAATAACCTCTGTTAAGATCTCAAAACTAGGCATCAATTGTGGAAAAATAAATTTTGTCATGCATGATTGTATTATTTGATTTCTTTTTTTTTTAAGAAGCAAACTTGATTCTTTATAGAATGCTGACAGAACGTGATGGGTTTTTCTTAAGGAAAGCAAAAATGGTATACATTTTAATGTTTGTAATAAGTATGAAAATAACTCTTTTTCCAGTAAACATCAACAACAACAACAACAATAATAATAATAATCACCATTGTCTAAATAATACTATTTCACATTAGTGACAACAACTCTTACTGTAATAATAACTGGGACATGTATAATATGCATAATTATTAGAGCAAAAGATTCAGAAGAATGTAATTTTTTTAAATGATTGATATTTGTTACCCCCCTTCTTTTGTAAAAATACTCATTATTTAAGTATTGATATGGAAATGTACAATACCGGGAAGAAAATCATATGTGAAAATGTGCTTAGTTTTTCCTTGGTTCACAAGATTTAACTGCACATTTGAGGTGCAAAATCTGTCCTATTTGCTTACATTGTTGACAAGGTTTTCATGTGCAGCTTATGAGAAGCTCATGAGAATGGGAGAGGTTTTAGTGCATGCTAACCCTAATCAATTGAGTAGAAGAAATGAAAAATAATACTAAGTGCCAATCTTGAAAATTGACTAAGTTTTTTTCCAGGATTTTCCATGCTGAACAATATAAAAATATTTCAAGTCCAAACTGTCCACACTTTAAAGGTTTTCCATGCTGAAAAAAATATTTAATCCAAATTATCCATCATTTTCCAGGCATTTCCAGCCTTTTCCATGTACAGTGTCCAGTGTTGTCATGATAAATTCTGCAAATATTTCATTTACCCACTATTTTCCATGGTTTTACATCCTTTCCTGGGTATACAGTACTATTGAAATAGTAAAGCCATGCACATCAATCCATAGACTACTCATCTCTCTATGAGCACAATACATGATGTTCTTTTTGTTTTTGATTTCCACTAGTGTTGGCTATGGCAATTATATGACGGTCATAACCACAGAAGTTACGTAAAACTACAGGAATCAAATCTTGAGTATGAAATTTTCAATTGCAAAGTTATGAGCTGCTCCACAATATTGGTCAGTCAGATGACAGTGATCTCGTACCTTATTGCAATTTCTGTTGGAGCCTACCAGGAACTTTTCACAAATATGACAATTAACTGTTACATCAAAATCGAGCTGTTGTTTGGAGCTCTTTTAAATAATCTATTAGAAATTTTAATAACTTTGTCTATTCGATTTTTTTAATTTCCATGCAG
Source organism: Potamilus streckersoni (assembly GCA_016746295.1). Lineage (NCBI taxonomy): Eukaryota > Metazoa > Mollusca > Bivalvia > Unionida > Unionidae > Potamilus > Potamilus streckersoni. The sequence continues at coordinate 1,865,716 of JAEAOA010001155.1, forward strand.
CTTGAATTTTCACCTATATAAATTTATCGGAGTTGAAAATTTATCGTTATCGCAACAAACTACTTGATAAGCTAATCTGCAAGGAATATTTTGTATTTTTCTAGTACTTGATTTATTCTAATTATTTTCAGCTCCAACCACAGAAACGAGTATGCACTCGAAATCAGCATAAAAAACTAAAGGAATATTTAGCTTATTATCATAATTTTTAAATCTTAATTTTTCTTTCTTTTTCGCAAGGCATAGTTATCCTTTGAACGTTTACACAGTATTTGAGATGTTCTGCCAGCATTCAAATGCCAGAAAAACATTGTAGACATCTATAACAGAAGTATTTTTTATTTTTACTATACTATCTGCCAACTAGGTTGTTAAACTTTTTTATCAAACAATAATGTCCCTGATAAAGTAATAAATTTATTGTATCTTGTGTAGAATTTTATGAGATATATCTCGGGTAAACATTTTCTTTCTCATTAGTCTGAAAATATTTACCATGATTGTTTTGTTTTTAAAATTTTGGTATATGATTTTCAGCTACTGTAAAGTTAATGCCATTTAAGTTTTTAGTTCACCTTTGTACAGAAAATTACTTGTTAACGTGATTAGCATTTGTTTTTTCTCAAAATATCACAAAAATAGACCAAAGGAAACATTTGTTGTCATTGTTTTTTATATTTATACAGCATTATTTGTTTTTAATTTTTTGAGAAAGAGCGATGTTCAGAATTCTGCGAAGTACGTTATATCGTTATATTTTGCTGTGTGAAATAAAACTTTTATCATTTCAAATTTCCAACCTGATCCTGATGCAGTAAATTCTTTTAATTTATTTGTATATTTATTTATGTATTTCTTTGGTGAGCATGGCAATGTTTGTTCCAGTTAATATTTTTCTTGATTTACTTGTTTTAAATGGTTCAGAAAATTTGCAATCAAAACTTTTTTTCAAAAATTACATCAAGTACATGCTCAACTGTGTGTAATTTTGATAAAATTGTATGATATTTCAATACTTTTATGAACAGCAAGTTCTTTTGATATAATAATGTGTAAAAGATGAAATAAATTTGTGTAGCTAAAATTTGCTAAAAAAGCTTGATCATCAAGTTTGTAACTAATATTGTATCTGGAAAATGCTGCAGTGATTTTTTTCAGATCTGATGATGTTCATTTTATCAATATTTGGCAATTTTAACATATCTATCTATCTATCTATCTATCTATCTATCTGTCTATCTATCTATCTATCTATCTATCTATCTATCTATCTATCTATCTATCTATATATATATATATATATATATATATATATATATATATATATATATATATATATATATATATATATATATATATATATATATATATATATATAAAATTGAAATTTTTAATTAGAGATGTGAAATTCTATAGTATAATGACAGAAATTTTAAGATATCTGAGATTGACGGCGGAAGAGCAAGATTTTTATACTTTACATCCAAAGTACAAATTATATGCAGCAGATATGTTAGATTCTGTTATTAACTTGAAATCTAAAAAAAATCTGTTGGTACACAATCACCAGCTGGAATGATACTTTCAGTTAAAGGTGATAATACAGAAAGAATTAAAATGTTTAGAAAAGATTTTATTTATACTTTGTTTTGCGACGATATTCCGAAAAGACAGCAAGATTATCAAGTAAATAGTGCAGTTGCTGCTGATAAAATTGAACATTAGCATTAAGAGAAGAATTTCAACTTCATTCAGTATTTGATTTTATGAGGCAAAATGACCTAGAAGTTATTAGACATGAAAAGCAATAAATGTTGGAAATTTAAATAGAGATGGATACCTTAATACACAAGTTAGAGGAATCAAAACTGATTTTGTTCATTATAATGCCCATCGTTTTGTGTTTGAAACTTTTAATGGTGCTCTTCTAGCTGGTTTAGTCATAGATCTTATTAACAAAATTAAAACAGACAATTGCATTCAAAATTTAGATTTAGTAACAATATAAGAAAATACTAGAAGAGGATCTAATTCTGATGGTTGTAAGAATCCAAACAGATGAGCTATTTCAATAAATTTAGAAACTGGAGAAACAAAATGAGATTTAAATCAATTTATTATATAGCAAAACACTTTAAAATTAGTCCAGCTGGAATTAAAGATGTCGCCGACGGTAAAAGAAAATCAGCAACGTCAATGTTGACATTTGATAGATTTAATTTTAGATATGATAACTAATGATATTTTCTAGATCATAACATCATCATTATTAAGTTGTAATGTCATCATTTTATTTGTGTAATGTTTCATTTTTTCTGCTGCTCTTAATAAAAATGTCAGATTCACTTAATGCTATAATAACATCAATAAAATAAAAACTGTTTCCTAACAAACAATTTTAATTTCCCTTATCTAATTCTTTGTGATTTAATATATTAACTCTGATATTTTATTTCTTAATTCTTATTATTTATTAATTAGATAAAATATTATAATAATGAATTTAAGTGAAAGAATAGCTAAACTATATTCGGGACATTTTGTTTCAGTTTCAAATTTTACATTAAAAAGTTATAATAATGAGAGATTTTCTAGCTATACTGAAAAGGATATTTTGCATAATGATAACAGTGAAGAAGAAGATGGTGTTGTTGTTAGTAAACAAAATTTAAGCAGACCAACAACTGGACAAAATGATATTAAGTATCATATTGCTAAAAATAATAAAATTTAATTTGCTATCACAGGGCATCAGTTATTTTGGTAGCTCATTAAACCTTTCTTAAAAAATATCCAGAGAACAAAACAATGTAAAATACAATTTTATTTTTGTTAAAATATTGAATTTATTGTCATTTGATGTCGCATGAAAGTGACGTTTAATTTCTCTATGTAAACCAGTAAAATGTCAATCCATACTAATAAATGCAAATTAATTTATATCATTATTCAATCATTATAGACTTTGTTATTACCCAGCTATTAAATCTATTGCTATTGCCCTCACCATTTGAATAAACTTTTGTTTCTGCGCTTTTTAATAACTTTTTCAATAGCAATATCTTGTTATTTTCTGAAGTTCTTGCTTGTAAAACTACCAGTTATAAGCTCACCTAATAAATCTTTCAACAAGTATGTATCTGGTATTGTTAAAAGTACTTTATCAACAACAAATCTTAGCTCCAATATATCCTTTCTCATATTTATTTTTTGTCAGAAAAATTCTAACTTTATCACCAACATTAAATTTATGTCTACAGTACATATTCTCATTTGCTGTTATTGGGTTTGCAATGGCGTTGTTTGGTGATATTTTTCTTTTGCCTAGCGAAAGGAATATGTTTTGTGTTATTATACTCATTAATAAATTTTTGGTAAGTTGTCAACAAATTTACTCCTGTTTTTAGCTGTTAAATATTTGTGAATTTTTTTTGTTGAGCATGCAATTAAATCTTTCAATGATGACAATTTTCCCTCATTTCCTGCAACATATTTTTAAAATGTTTTTTTGCTCAAAAACTGTTCAAAGGTTTTATTATATATATAATTCTACTCCATGATCAGTCAAGATTCTATTTGGTTTTCTTTTTGTACTTGTTTTTATTTGTTTTAATGCTTCAGTCATTGATGTCCCTGCTTTATCTGAAACGGGTATACTAAAAGCATATTTGCTAAAAGCATCTGTGCCATTCAAAAGCTATCTCTTATCATTAAATTCAGCTAGATTTGACACATAAACTAAATCTATTGATCCTATATCATCAATGGCATTTGCAACAACTTTATGTTGCCGAAACTTTCTTTTTTAGGTTTTAGTAGCTCAAACAGGAGATCATTTTACAATTCTTTTTTTTTTACAGAGACATAATTTATATTTTGCTCCAATAAAATACTGGAACAGACTTTGGTCAACACGTTCTCGCATATTTATTAGACAAAAGTTTCTTTATTCTATGACTCTCAGCTGCCTTTTTCATTGCTTGTCTCATTTTTTCCTTGCATTGTTCCACTGTGTTTGTACTAAAGAGACACTTTTAAAAAAATTTAGAATTTTTTTCTTAGCAAGCTCAAATAGTATGCCACTATAAAAGGTCCAGGGAGGAAATTTGTGGGTCCCTCTCCCTTCCTAACAAGGGTAAATAGCTCTTGAGTTTCACTTTCACTCCTGAAGAGTGGAATTCCTACGTGACCAAGGAGACTCAAGCACTTGCCTGTACAGATGACACCTGTTTTGCAATGGAATCGCCTAAAAAACTAATGGCAAATTTCAGATTATTAACTAGTTTGCTTTCAGGACATGCAAAGTTACTAGTAAACAGTTTTAAACTCAAGTTTTAGTATATACCTGAAAAAGATTGAGAAAAGTCAGGCAGGTCAGAAATTTGCCCTCAGTAATTGGAAAGGGTCAGTTACACAATATCAATTAAATATACATAGCACACTTAATATATAAGTGTGTATATAGATATAAACAGTTGATGTTTTGCAGGCATTACCAAACTAATTATGTAATTATTTAATAATTACTGCACATATTTTATCATTGTCAAGATCTGTTTGTACTGCCTATAATTTTGGAATACTTTTGAGAGTAAACATTTTTGGCATCACTGTCATTTGTAGTACTGTTACTTGTATGTACATGATGAAAACTAACATTTACACATGTATCTTGTGACAGTAATATGTACTTAGATTTTGAAGCAGATGATTTAAATAAATTTTATATGAAATAAATGCAGATGAATCAAAAGGCATATATGTACAATATTCCACTTGAATAATAATCATAATAATACTAATGAGGCCTTTATATAAAGAAGAAAAAAAAGAATATTGATCTGAAAAGTAATCCATCACTAAATTTCATTGTGTATTATGGTCAAGATGATTCTATTTTTTGACAGAAAAAGTTAGCCTGCAGGCTACTGTATGTCAGAATTAATAATGCACCACTCATTCAGGGTTTAGAAAACTTTTTGCATGATGTTTTATATTTTTTAATACTTTTTTCAGGTTCCTACTACTAGAGACAGGGAACAATTAGTGGCAAAAGCATCATCTAATACATTCGAAGATATTGTAAGTTTTACACCTTCACAAATCTATAAAATAAATGTTAATTAGACAGTCATGTACCATCTTTTCTTATATTTACCTATAAGCTTCCTTGACAAGTTCCTTTGTCATTTGTCAGTAACTTACTTGACTTTGAAAGCATGCTTTCAAGTTTTGCATGTAGGATATATCCATATCAGCATCAGGCCAGTAATATTGAACCTAACAAAGTCTGACATTTCAAAGTCAGATGGACTGAGTGATTGTATAGACTCCTTCTTGGCAGTCATTATTGCATCTGCACAAAGGTTTGTGTAAATTGACATGAAGAGCATTCTTAATAGGACTGCTTTATCAACAGTATATAAGCAATGTCATTAATGTATCAGCAAATTTATTATGTATTCATTTTAAAATAAAACTCAATAAAATGCTGTCTGCATATTTGTAAATTTCAGCCTGTACTCTATGTACTTTCCACCTCTCATTAGCGCATAGTGTAAGATGATGAGAGAATGACACCTCATGTTTCATGTGTGACATTATTTTTTTAATCTTTAAAGGGAATGATAAAAGCAAAATGATAAATCTATGTCCTTAAATGAATCCTCAATAATCCCAAAGTAGTGTTTTAGTCCAATGATAAATTTTCACTTAGACTATATCTGAACACAATCAGAAATAATTCTACCATCTGATTTTAACGTATGATTGAAGATTTTGTTTCAAAAACCCCTTTCTATACACCCTGACTTACCTCTTTTGCACTGGGATAGCCTGAAAAAATAATGGCAAATTCCAAGTTATTATTAACTAGTTTGCTTCCAGAACATGCCAAACTGGTAAACAACATCAGGTTTTGAACTCGGGTTGTAGTAAATACATCTGAAAAAGAATGACAAGTGATTCAGGCTAAATTTGCCCTCAGTAATTGGAAAAAGATCAGTTACACAGTATAAATTAAATATACATAACACACTCATATATATATATATATCTCTGTGTGTGTGTGTGTGTGTAAATAGATAGAGAAATAGAGAAATAAAGACAGTCAATGTTTTCCAAGCATTACCAATCTAAACATGTAATTGTTTCAGTAACTGCATATATTTTACCTGTGTTAAGATGTAGTTTCTACTGCATATAATTATTGTGGTATATTTGTAAGATTAGACATTCTTGCGATCATTGAAATTTGTTGTACTGCTACTTGTACGTACATAATGAAACTAACCAGAGACATTTAAATGTAAATATTGCAACAGTAATATATAACTAGACGTTGAAGCAGCTGAATTGAATGACTTTCATATGAAATTAATGCAGATGAATTGAAAAAAAATAACTTCCTGGCTGCTGTATGTACTGGGCACTGTCATATGGGTGCCAATAGGTGGGTATTGGATACATGTTATGGGTCACATGGCAGTGAGTTTGGAAGAAGGCCAATAGTAATGGTCAATGGGCACTGGGTGTAAATACAAGATTTGAACTTGGGAGCATCCTGTCCCATACAGAAATAGAGCTGATTGAAAATCTTTATACTCCCTTTATTTCATTCTGGAAAAATACATGAATCTGCAAGCATCTAGGCTTCTTATTTGCATACACTTATTTTAGGTATGCACATGCCAATCAGATGCTGTAATATTAGTTTATTTGACAGTTAATGGGATGAATTTTAATACAACATATGTTTTCTATAAACCAGGGCAAATTTGATGGACTGATTTAAGGTTAGAGTGTTTGAAAAATTAATTGTTTTTCTAGCTTAAGATGTTATACTTTTTCCATTCAAGATTGCATTTGATAAACTAGTATTTTAGTTTGAAAATTTATTGAAGTTACCAGAGTCGTTTTGTTTGAATTGAATTGCCATAATTAATGATCAGTATTATGCTGGATAGAATAGTATCAGTGTTTAGTTCTGCTGATATTTACAAACCGATCTGTATTCATGAAACACTGCAAGAAATTTTCCTTTTTCAAAATCAGTATGAATATGCTTTATTATTTGACTTAATGTGTATAATTTATGCAAATATACAATCATGTTCACCCTTAACTTTGATGCCCTTTAATCCTATGCACACCAGGACAATGCTATTCAACTTTAATCCATCCTGTGTTTTTGATGAATTTTCTGTATAAGACCAATAAATGGTCTCCTGACAGTTTCATTTTAAACAGAGTCCATAAATATCATTTTTTGTTAGTGGATAGGTAGGTAATGAAATGTTAGCAAAACTTATAATTCATGCAAAATAAAAATTGCAAATTGCAAAGTAGACGCTTTTGTTGATGGTGTTGTTGTTGTTGTTGTTGTTGTTGTTGTTGTTGTGGGGCTTAACACCATTTTTCAGCACACAATAGGCTATAAATGGTTGCCAGTATTCATGGTTGAAGAAGAAACCGGTAAATCACCAGAAAGAACCACCGACCCACAAGAAGCTACTGGTAAGCTTTCTCACAAAGTAAATGCATTATACAACTTAAAATAAAATCATGAGTTCTTAAGATTTAGAATCCTACCAAGAAAATATCTAAAATTATCTCTAAGATTTTGTATGTACAAGTATTCAATTAAAACTTTAAAAACTTTAAAATATGTCTGATAACAGAATTTCTTACCCATATGACAGAGAAATCCAACCATTTTTTTAATGTTGATTTTCTCGTCTCATTATAAAATCAAACACAACTATATATATATATATATATATATATATATATATATATATATATATATATATATATATATATATATATATATATATATATACACAGACATACATATTTGCTCATAAAGCAACTTATAGTTTTTCCAACATTGACAACACACCATAGACAATATTTTGTCAGAGAGAGACATATACTGATCTATTTGGTAGAATTCCAGAACCCCATAGGCAATACACATATATATATATATATACAACATTCCAATCTCTCCCTAGAACTGTTGTAAAACCAGGAACAACCAGAAATGTGTTATGTAGGACTTTTTTGTTGTTTCTGTTCTAAACTTGTCTAACACTCAAATCTGCCCCAGTTCAATCAACATCATAATGTGATTGCAAATGAAAACTCATGCACTTGCTATTTCACAAGATTTTCATGTAGTGTGCCACTACACTAGTAATAGTAATATTGTGACATTTCCAGGACAGAATATGTCAATTTCCAAACAAGTCCTAAATTCAAATTCCTCACAGATATTACATACTTAGAACCATGCACCCAGTATTGTACTGAACAGTGTCATGCATTGTGATTCACCTCCTGGTCTTGGAAGGCATCCTTATTGCTCTTTTGATGAGCCATTTTTTACTTTAAAGACCATATTGGGTGTTTTAGGCATTTTGGAACCAATAGATTATCTTTTTCTTCCTTTGTCGTATTGGTTATGCATTAATTCAACATTATGGAAAAGTTGACATTAAAATAAATCATACATTTAAAAGTCTTAATACAAAAGCTAACTGTATTGGTAAAACAAGACATGTTTACCTTCAACTGTTAACACTGACCTCAACTGTAATAGGCACATCTGTCCTGCTAAATGATGGTCCGTGATTTCCTCTTACTCTCCTTTGCCTTCCTCTACCCTATTAACAGACTCTTTTCCTCTTGTACCTCCTCTTTTGCTAACATCTCTTATTTGATGTTGGTCTGGGCTGGTGAAGTGATGATGTCTGAGATATTGATTCACATACCCATTCCAAAACCTCTTTCTATACATACACACTTAGTATTTTGCATTGGAATTGCCTGAAAATTAAGAGGCAAATTTCAGATGATTAACTAGTTTGCTTCCATGACATGCAAAACTAGTAAAATGTTTTGAACTCAAGTTTTAGTATATACCTGAAAGAGATTAAGAAATGTCAGGCAGGCCAGAAATTTGCCCTCAGTATTTGGAAAAGGTTGGTTACATAATATCAATTAAAAATACATAACACACTATATGTATGTATGTATGTATGTATGTATGTATGTATGTATGTATGTATGTATGTATGTATGTATGTATGTATGTATGTATGTATGCATGCATGCATGCATGCATGCATGCATGCATGCATGCATGCATGTATGTATGTATGTTGAAAGTTATAAGCAGTTGATGTTTTGCAGGCATTGCCAACCTAAACATGTAATTGTTTCATTTTGTGCACATATTTTATCATTGTCAATATCTGGTTTGTATTGCATATAATTCCGGAATACTTGTGAGAGTAAACGTTCTTTGCATCACTGTCATTTGTAGTACTGTTACTTGTATGTACATGATGAAAACTAACCCACAATATTTACACATGTATCTTGTCACAGTAATATGTAATTAGATGCTGAAGCAGATGATATGAATGAATTTAATAAGAAATAAATGCAGATGAATGGAAAGGCATATATGTATCAAAAGGCTTATAAAGTGTTCCACTTGAATGAAAATCATAATAATAATAATAATACTGAGGCCTTTATATAAAGAATAAAAAACATATATAATGATATGAAAGGTAATTCACCACTAAATTTCATTTTGTATTCTGGTCAAGATGATAAAGTTTTTTGTCAGAAAACGATAGCCTGCTTGCTGCTGTATGTGAGAATTAATAATGCACTACTCATTTGTAGTACTGTTACTTGTATGTACATGATGTAAACTAACCCGAAACATTTACACATATATCTTGTGACAGTAATATGTAATTAGATGTTGAAGCAGATGATTTGAATGCATTTGATATGAAATAAATGCAGATGAATGGAAAGGCATATATGTAAAATAGGGCATATAAAGTGTTTCACTTGAATAATAATAATAATAATAATAATAATAATAATAATAATAATAATAATAATGATAAGGCCTTTCTATGAAGAATAACAAACAGATATAATGATATCACATGGAATTCACCACTAAATTTCATTTTGTATTCTGGTCAAGATGATAAAGTTTTTTGACAGAAAATGTTAGCCTGCTTGCTGCTGTATGAAAGAATTAATAATGCACCACTTCTTCCGGGTTTTGAAAAGTTTGTGCATGAAGTTTCACATTTTTTAAAACTTTTTTCAGGTTCCTGTTGCTAGAAAAATATTGGAAAAATCAGTGGCAAAAAAAAAGTCATCACTCAAAGATTCTGTAAGTTTTACACTTTCACAGATCTATAAAATAAATGTTAATTAGACAGGACAGTCCTTATCATGTACCATCTTTACAGATATTTACCTATAATCTTCCTTGACAAGTTCCTTTGTCATTTGTCAGTAAATTACTTGACTTTGGAAGCATGATTTCAAGCTTTGCATGTAGTATACATCCATGTCAGCATCAGGCCAGTAATATTGAACCTAACAAAGTCTGACATTTGAAAGTCAGATGGACTGAGTGATTGTATAGACTCCTTCTCAACAGTCATTAGTGCATCTGCACAAAGGTTTGTGTAAATTGACATGAACAGCATTCATGATAGGACTGCTTTATCAACAGTATATAAGCTGTGTCAGGAATGTATCCGTAAGTTTATTATTATTTATTTATTTTAAAATAAAACTCAATAAAATGCTGTCTGCATATTTGTAAATTTCAGCCTGTACTCTATGTACTTTCCACCTCTCATTAGCGCATAGTGTAAGATGATGAGAGAATGACACCTCATTTTTCATGTGTGACATTATTTTTTTAATCTTTAAAGGGAATGATAAAAGCAAAATGATAAATCTATGTCCTTAAACTAATCCTTAATAATCCCAAAGTAGTGTTTTAGTCCAATGATAAATGTTCACTTAGACTATATCTGAACACAATAAAAAATAATTCTACCATCTGATTTTAACGTATGATTGAAGATTTTGTTTCAAAAACCCCTTTCTAGACACCCTGACTTACCTCTTTTGCACTGGGATAGCCTGAAAAAATAATGGCAAATTCCAAGTTATTATTAACTAGTTTGCTTCCAGAACATGCCAAACTGGTAAACAACATCAGGTTTTGAACTCGGGTTGTAGTAAATACATCTGAAAAAGAATGACCAAGTGATTCAGGCTAAATTTGCCCTCAGTAATTGCAAAAGATCAGTTACACAGTATAAATTAAATATACATAAAACACTCAAATATATATATGTGTGTGTGTGTAAATAGATAGAGAAATAGAGAAATAAAGACAGTCAATGTTTTCCAAGCATTACCAATCTAAACATGTAATTGTTTCAGTAACTGCATATATTTTACCTGTGTTAAGATGTAGTTTCTACTGCATATAATTATTGTGGTATATTTGTAAGATTAGACATTCTTGCGATCATTGAAATTTGTTGTACTGCTACTTGTACGTACATAATGAAACTAACCAGAGACATTTAAATGTAAATATTGCAACAGTAATATATAATTAGATGTTGAAGCAGCTGAATTGAATGACTTTCATATGAAATAAATGCAGATGAATTTAAAAAAAATAACTTCCTGGCTGCTGTATGTACTGGGCACTGTCATATGGGTGCCAATAGGTGGGCATTGGATACATGTTATGGGTCACATGGCATTGAGCTTGGAAGAAGGCCAATAGTAATAGTAATGGTCAATGGGCACTGGGTGTAAATACAAGATTTGGACTTGGGAGCAGCCTGTCCCATACAGAAATAGAGCTGATTGAAAATCTTTATACTCCCTTTGTTTCATTCTGGAAAAATACATGAATCTGCAAGCATTTAGGCTTCTTATTTGCATACACTTATTTTAGGTATGCACATGCCAATCAGATGTTGTAATATTAGTTTATTTGACAGTTAATGGGATGAATTTTAATACAACATATGTTTTCTATAAACCAGGGCAAATTTGATGGACTGATTTAAGGTTAGAGTGTTTGAAAAATTCATTGGTTTTCTAGCTTAAGATGTTATACTTTTTCCATTCAAGATTGCATTTGATAAACTAGTATTTTAGTTTAAAAATTTATTGAAGTTACCAGAGTCGTTTTGTTTGAATTGAATTGCCATAATTAATGATCAGTATTATGCTGGAAACAATAGTATCAGTGTTTAGTTCTGCTGATATTTACAAACCGATCTGTATTCATGAAACACTGCAAGAAATTTTCCTTTCTCAAAATCAGTATGAATATGCTTTAATATTTGACTTAATGTGTATAATTTATGCAAATATACAATCATGTTCACCCTTAACTTTGATGCCCTTTAATCCTATGCACACCAGGACAATGCTATTCAACTTTAATCCATCCTGTGTTTTTGATGAATTTTCTGTATAAGACTAATAAAAGGTCTCCTCACAGTTTCATTTTAAACAGAGTCCATAAATATCATCATTTTTTGTTAGTGGATAGGTAGGTAATAAAATGTTAGCAAAACTTATAATTCATGCAAAATAAAAATTGCATAATGCAAAGGAAATGTTTTTGTTGTTGTTGTTGTTGTGGGGCTTAACACCATTTTTCAGCACACAATAGGCTATAAATGGTTGCCAGTATTCATGGTTGAAGAAGAAACCGGTAAATCACCAGAAAGAACCACCGACCCACAAGAAGCTACTGGTAAGCTTTCTCACAAAGTAAATGCATTATACAACTTAAAATAAAATCATGAGTTCTTAAGATTTAGAATCCTACCAAGAAAATATCTAAAATTATCTCTAAGATTTTGTATGTACAAGTATTCAATTAAAACTTTAAAAACTTTAAAATATGTCTGATAACAGAATTTCTTACCCATATGACAGAGAAATCCAACCATTTTTTTAATGTTGATTTTCTCGTCTCATTATAAAATCAAACACAACTATATATATATATATATATATATATATATATATATATATATATATATATATATATACACAGACATACATATTTGCTCATAAAGCAACTTATAGTTTTTCCAACATTGACAACACACCATAGACAATATTTTGTCAGAGAGAGACATATACTGATCTATTTGGTAGAATTCCAGAACCCCATAGGCAATACACATATATATATATATATATATACAACATTCCAATCTCTCCCTAGAACTGTTGTAAAACCAGGAACAACCAGAAATGTGTTATGTAGGACTTTTTTGTTGTTTCTGTTCTAAACTTGTCTAACACTCAAATCTGCCCCAGTTCAATCAACATCATAATGTGATTGCAAATGAAAACTCATGCACTTGCTATTTCACAAGATTTTCATGTAGTGTGCCACTACACTAGTAATAGTAATATTGTGACATTTCCAGGACAGAATATGTCAATTTCCAAACAAGTCCTAAATTCAAATTCCTCACAGATATTACATACTTAGAACCATGCACCCAGTATTGTACTGAACAGTGTCATGCATTGTGATTCACCTCCTGGTCTTGGAAGGCATCCTTATTGCTCTTTTGATGAGCCATTTTTTACTTTAAAGACCATATTGGGTGTTTTAGGCATTTTGGAACCAATAGATTATCTTTTTCTTCCTTTGTCGTATTGGTTATGCATTAATTCAACATTATGGAAAAGTTGACATTAAAATAAATCATACATTTAAAAGTCTTAATACAAAAGCTAACTGTATTGGTAAAACAAGACATGTTTACCTTCAACTGTTAACACTGACCTCAACTGTAATAGGCACATCTGTCCTGCTAAATGATGGTCCGTGATTTCCTCTTACTCTCCTTTGCCTTCCTCTACCCTATTAACAGACTCTTTTCCTCTTGTACCTCCTCTTTTGCTAACATCTCTTATTTGATGTTGGTCTGGGCTGGTGAAGTGATGATGTCTGAGATATTGATTCACATACCCATTCCAAAACCTCTTTCTATACATACACACTTAGTATTTTGCATTGGAATTGCCTGAAAATTAAGAGGCAAATTTCAGATGATTAACTAGTTTGCTTCCATGACATGCAAAACTAGTAAAATGTTTTGAACTCAAGTTTTAGTATATACCTGAAAGAGATTAAGAAATGTCAGGCAGGCCAGAAATTTGCCCTCAGTATTTGGAAAAGGTTGGTTACATAATATCAATTAAAAATACATAACACACTATATGTATGTATGTATGTATGTATGTATGTATGTATGTATGTATGTATGTATGTATGTATGTATGTATGTATGTATGCATGCATGCATGCATGCATGCATGCATGCATGCATGCATGCATGTATGTATGTATGTTGAAAGTTATAAGCAGTTGATGTTTTGCAGGCATTGCCAACCTAAACATGTAATTGTTTCATTTTGTGCACATATTTTATCATTGTCAATATCTGGTTTGTATTGCATATAATTCCGGAATACTTGTGAGAGTAAACGTTCTTTGCATCACTGTCATTTGTAGTACTGTTACTTGTATGTACATGATGAAAACTAACCCACAATATTTACACATGTATCTTGTCACAGTAATATGTAATTAGATGCTGAAGCAGATGATATGAATGAATTTAATAAGAAATAAATGCAGATGAATGGAAAGGCATATATGTATCAAAAGGCTTATAAAGTGTTCCACTTGAATGAAAATCATAATAATAATAATAATACTGAGGCCTTTATATAAAGAATAAAAAACATATATAATGATATGAAAGGTAATTCACCACTAAATTTCATTTTGTATTCTGGTCAAGATGATAAAGTTTTTTGTCAGAAAACGATAGCCTGCTTGCTGCTGTATGTGAGAATTAATAATGCACTACTCATTTGTAGTACTGTTACTTGTATGTACATGATGTAAACTAACCCGAAACATTTACACATATATCTTGTGACAGTAATATGTAATTAGATGTTGAAGCAGATGATTTGAATGCATTTGATATGAAATAAATGCAGATGAATGGAAAGGCATATATGTAAAATAGGGCATATAAAGTGTTTCACTTGAATAATAATAATAATAATAATAATAATAATAATAATAATAATAATAATAATAATGATAAGGCCTTTCTATGAAGAATAACAAACAGATATAATGATATCACATGGAATTCACCACTAAATTTCATTTTGTATTCTGGTCAAGATGATAAAGTTTTTTGACAGAAAATGTTAGCCTGCTTGCTGCTGTATGAAAGAATTAATAATGCACCACTTCTTCCGGGTTTTGAAAAGTTTGTGCATGAAGTTTCACATTTTTTAAAACTTTTTTCAGGTTCCTGTTGCTAGAAAAATATTGGAAAAATCAGTGGCAAAAAAAAAGTCATCACTCAAAGATTCTGTAAGTTTTACACTTTCACAGATCTATAAAATAAATGTTAATTAGACAGGACAGTCCTTATCATGTACCATCTTTACAGATATTTACCTATAATCTTCCTTGACAAGTTCCTTTGTCATTTGTCAGTAAATTACTTGACTTTGGAAGCATGATTTCAAGTTTTGCATGTAGTATACATCCATGTCAGCATCAGGCCAGTAATATTGAACCTAACAAAGTCTGACATTTGAAAGTCAGATGGACTGAGTGATTGTATAGACTCCTTCTCAACAGTCATTAGTGCATCTGCACAAAGGTTTGTGTAAATTGACATGAACAGCATTCATGATAGGACTGCTTTATCAACAGTATATAAGCTGTGTCAGGAATGTATCCGTAAGTTTATTATTATTTATTTATTTTAAAATAAAACTCAATAAAATGCTGTCTGCATATTTGTAAATTTCAGCCTGTACTCTATGTACTTTCCACCTCTCATTAGCGCATAGTGTAAGATGATGAGAGAATGACACCTCATTTTTCATGTGTGACATTATTTTTTTAATCTTTAAAGGGAATGATAAAAGCAAAATGATAAATCTATGTCCTTAAACTAATCCTTAATAATCCCAAAGTAGTGTTTTAGTCCAATGATAAATGTTCACTTAGACTATATCTGAACACAATAAAAAATAATTCTACCATCTGATTTTAACGTATGATTGAAGATTTTGTTTCAAAAACCCCTTTCTAGACACCCTGACTTACCTCTTTTGCACTGGGATAGCCTGAAAAAATAATGGCAAATTCCAAGTTATTATTAACTAGTTTGCTTCCAGAACATGCCAAACTGGTAAACAACATCAGGTTTTGAACTCGGGTTGTAGTAAATACATCTGAAAAAGAATGACCAAGTGATTCAGGCTAAATTTGCCCTCAGTAATTGCAAAAGATCAGTTACACAGTATAAATTAAATATACATAAAACACTCAAATATATATATGTGTGTGTGTGTAAATAGATAGAGAAATAGAGAAATAAAGACAGTCAATGTTTTCCAAGCATTACCAATCTAAACATGTAATTGTTTCAGTAACTGCATATATTTTACCTGTGTTAAGATGTAGTTTCTACTGCATATAATTATTGTGGTATATTTGTAAGATTAGACATTCTTGCGATCATTGAAATTTGTTGTACTGCTACTTGTACGTACATAATGAAACTAACCAGAGACATTTAAATGTAAATATTGCAACAGTAATATATAATTAGATGTTGAAGCAGCTGAATTGAATGACTTTCATATGAAATAAATGCAGATGAATTTAAAAAAAATAACTTCCTGGCTGCTGTATGTACTGGGCACTGTCATATGGGTGCCAATAGGTGGGCATTGGATACATGTTATGGGTCACATGGCATTGAGCTTGGAAGAAGGCCAATAGTAATAGTAATGGTCAATGGGCACTGGGTGTAAATACAAGATTTGGACTTGGGAGCAGCCTGTCCCATACAGAAATAGAGCTGATTGAAAATCTTTATACTCCCTTTGTTTCATTCTGGAAAAATACATGAATCTGCAAGCATTTAGGCTTCTTATTTGCATACACTTATTTTAGGTATGCACATGCCAATCAGATGTTGTAATATTAGTTTATTTGACAGTTAATGGGATGAATTTTAATACAACATATGTTTTCTATAAACCAGGGCAAATTTGATGGACTGATTTAAGGTTAGAGTGTTTGAAAAATTCATTGGTTTTCTAGCTTAAGATGTTATACTTTTTCCATTCAAGATTGCATTTGATAAACTAGTATTTTAGTTTAAAAATTTATTGAAGTTACCAGAGTCGTTTTGTTTGAATTGAATTGCCATAATTAATGATCAGTATTATGCTGGAAACAATAGTATCAGTGTTTAGTTCTGCTGATATTTACAAACCGATCTGTATTCATGAAACACTGCAAGAAATTTTCCTTTCTCAAAATCAGTATGAATATGCTTTAATATTTGACTTAATGTGTATAATTTATGCAAATATACAATCATGTTCACCCTTAACTTTGATGCCCTTTAATCCTATGCACACCAGGACAATGCTATTCAACTTTAATCCATCCTGTGTTTTTGATGAATTTTCTGTATAAGACTAATAAAAGGTCTCCTCACAGTTTCATTTTAAACAGAGTCCATAAATATCATCATTTTTTGTTAGTGGATAGGTAGGTAATAAAATGTTAGCAAAACTTATAATTCATGCAAAATAAAAATTGCATAATGCAAAGGAAATGTTTTTGTTGTTGTTGTTGTTGTGGGGCTTAACACCATTTTTCAGCACACAATAGGCTAAATATGGTTGCCAGTATTCATGGTTGAAGAAGAAACCGGTAAATCACCAGAAAGAACCACCGACCCACAAGAAGCTACTGGTAAGCTTTCTCACAAAGTAAATGCATTATACAACTTAAAATAAAATCATGAGTTCTTAAGATTTAGAATCCTACCAAGAAAATATCTAAAATTATCTCTAAGATTTTGTATGTACAAGTATTCAATTAAAACTTTAAAAACTTTAAAATATGTCTGATAACAGAATTTCTTACCCATATGACAGAGAAATCCAACCATTTTTTTAATGTTGATTTTCTCGTCTCATTATAAAATCAAACACAACTATATATATATATATATATATATATATATATATATATATATATATATATATATATATATATATATATATATATACACAGACATACATATTTGCTCATAAAGCAACTTATAGTTTTTCCAACATTGACAACACACCATAGACAATATTTTGTCAGAGAGAGACATATACTGATCTATTTGGTAGAATTCCAGAACCCCATAGGCAATACACATATATATATATATATATATATACAACATTCCAATCTCTCCCTAGAACTGTTGTAAAACCAGGAACAACCAGAAATGTGTTATGTAGGACTTTTTTGTTGTTTCTGTTCTAAACTTGTCTAACACTCAAATCTGCCCCAGTTCAATCAACATCATAATGTGATTGCAAATGAAAACTCATGCACTTGCTATTTCACAAGATTTTCATGTAGTGTGCCACTACACTAGTAATAGTAATATTGTGACATTTCCAGGACAGAATATGTCAATTTCCAAACAAGTCCTAAATTCAAATTCCTCACAGATATTACATACTTAGAACCATGCACCCAGTATTGTACTGAACAGTGTCATGCATTGTGATTCACCTCCTGGTCTTGGAAGGCATCCTTATTGCTCTTTTGATGAGCCATTTTTTACTTTAAAGACCATATTGGGTGTTTTAGGCATTTTGGAACCAATAGATTATCTTTTTCTTCCTTTGTCGTATTGGTTATGCATTAATTCAACATTATGGAAAAGTTGACATTAAAATAAATCATACATTTAAAAGTCTTAATACAAAAGCTAACTGTATTGGTAAAACAAGACATGTTTACCTTCAACTGTTAACACTGACCTCAACTGTAATAGGCACATCTGTCCTGCTAAATGATGGTCCGTGATTTCCTCTTACTCTCCTTTGCCTTCCTCTACCCTATTAACAGACTCTTTTCCTCTTGTACCTCCTCTTTTGCTAACATCTCTTATTTGATGTTGGTCTGGGCTGGTGAAGTGATGATGTCTGAGATATTGATTCACATACCCATTCCAAAACCTCTTTCTATACATACACACTTAGTATTTTGCATTGGAATTGCCTGAAAATTAAGAGGCAAATTTCAGATGATTAACTAGTTTGCTTCCATGACATGCAAAACTAGTAAAATGTTTTGAACTCAAGTTTTAGTATATACCTGAAAGAGATTAAGAAATGTCAGGCAGGCCAGAAATTTGCCCTCAGTATTTGGAAAAGGTTGGTTACATAATATCAATTAAAAATACATAACACACTATATGTATGTATGTATGTATGTATGTATGTATGTATGTATGTATGTATGTATGTATGTATGTATGTATGTATGTATGTATGTATGTATGCATGCATGCATGCATGCATGCATGCATGCATGCATGCATGCATGCATGTATGTATGTATGTTGAAAGTTATAAGCAGTTGATGTTTTGCAGGCATTGCCAACCTAAACATGTAATTGTTTCATTTTGTGCACATATTTTATCATTGTCAATATCTGGTTTGTATTGCATATAATTCCGGAATACTTGTGAGAGTAAACGTTCTTTGCATCACTGTCATTTGTAGTACTGTTACTTGTATGTACATGATGAAAACTAACCCACAATATTTACACATGTATCTTGTCACAGTAATATGTAATTAGATGCTGAAGCAGATGATATGAATGAATTTAATAAGAAATAAATGCAGATGAATGGAAAGGCATATATGTATCAAAAGGCTTATAAAGTGTTCCACTTGAATGAAAATCATAATAATAATAATAATACTGAGGCCTTTATATAAAGAATAAAAAACATATATAATGATATGAAAGGTAATTCACCACTAAATTTCATTTTGTATTCTGGTCAAGATGATAAAGTTTTTTGTCAGAAAACGATAGCCTGCTTGCTGCTGTATGTGAGAATTAATAATGCACTACTCATTTGTAGTACTGTTACTTGTATGTACATGATGTAAACTAACCCGAAACATTTACACATATATCTTGTGACAGTAATATGTAATTAGATGTTGAAGCAGATGATTTGAATGCATTTGATATGAAATAAATGCAGATGAATGGAAAGGCATATATGTAAAATAGGGCATATAAAGTGTTTCACTTGAATAATAATAATAATAATAATAATAATAATAATAATAATAATAATAATAATAATAATGATAAGGCCTTTCTATGAAGAATAACAAACAGATATAATGATATCACATGGAATTCACCACTAAATTTCATTTTGTATTCTGGTCAAGATGATAAAGTTTTTTGACAGAAAATGTTAGCCTGCTTGCTGCTGTATGAAAGAATTAATAATGCACCACTTCTTCCGGGTTTTGAAAAGTTTGTGCATGAAGTTTCACATTTTTTAAAACTTTTTTCAGGTTCCTGTTGCTAGAAAAATATTGGAAAAATCAGTGGCAAAAAAAAAGTCATCACTCAAAGATTCTGTAAGTTTTACACTTTCACAGATCTATAAAATAAATGTTAATTAGACAGGACAGTCCTTATCATGTACCATCTTTACAGATATTTACCTATAATCTTCCTTGACAAGTTCCTTTGTCATTTGTCAGTAAATTACTTGACTTTGGAAGCATGATTTCAAGTTTTGCATGTAGTATACATCCATGTCAGCATCAGGCCAGTAATATTGAACCTAACAAAGTCTGACATTTGAAAGTCAGATGGACTGAGTGATTGTATAGACTCCTTCTCAACAGTCATTAGTGCATCTGCACAAAGGTTTGTGTAAATTGACATGAACAGCATTCATGATAGGACTGCTTTATCAACAGTATATAAGCTGTGTCAGGAATGTATCCGTAAGTTTATTATTATTTATTTATTTTAAAATAAAACTCAATAAAATGCTGTCTGCATATTTGTAAATTTCAGCCTGTACTCTATGTACTTTCCACCTCTCATTAGCGCATAGTGTAAGATGATGAGAGAATGACACCTCATTTTTCATGTGTGACATTATTTTTTTAATCTTTAAAGGGAATGATAAAAGCAAAATGATAAATCTATGTCCTTAAA
This sequence comes from Potamilus streckersoni, assembly GCA_016746295.1. Lineage (NCBI taxonomy): Eukaryota > Metazoa > Mollusca > Bivalvia > Unionida > Unionidae > Potamilus > Potamilus streckersoni. The sequence goes on from JAEAOA010001155.1 coordinate 1,886,727, forward strand.
CTAATCCTTAATAATCCCAAAGTAGTGTTTTAGTCCAATGATAAATGTTCACTTAGACTATATCTGAACACAATAAAAAATAATTCTACCATCTGATTTTAACGTATGATTGAAGATTTTGTTTCAAAAACCCCTTTCTAGACACCCTGACTTACCTCTTTTGCACTGGGATAGCCTGAAAAAATAATGGCAAATTCCAAGTTATTATTAACTAGTTTGCTTCCAGAACATGCCAAACTGGTAAACAACATCAGGTTTTGAACTCGGGTTGTAGTAAATACATCTGAAAAAGAATGACCAAGTGATTCAGGCTAAATTTGCCCTCAGTAATTGCAAAAGATCAGTTACACAGTATAAATTAAATATACATAAAACACTCAAATATATATATGTGTGTGTGTGTAAATAGATAGAGAAATAGAGAAATAAAGACAGTCAATGTTTTCCAAGCATTACCAATCTAAACATGTAATTGTTTCAGTAACTGCATATATTTTACCTGTGTTAAGATGTAGTTTCTACTGCATATAATTATTGTGGTATATTTGTAAGATTAGACATTCTTGCGATCATTGAAATTTGTTGTACTGCTACTTGTACGTACATAATGAAACTAACCAGAGACATTTAAATGTAAATATTGCAACAGTAATATATAATTAGATGTTGAAGCAGCTGAATTGAATGACTTTCATATGAAATAAATGCAGATGAATTTAAAAAAAATAACTTCCTGGCTGCTGTATGTACTGGGCACTGTCATATGGGTGCCAATAGGTGGGCATTGGATACATGTTATGGGTCACATGGCATTGAGCTTGGAAGAAGGCCAATAGTAATAGTAATGGTCAATGGGCACTGGGTGTAAATACAAGATTTGGACTTGGGAGCAGCCTGTCCCATACAGAAATAGAGCTGATTGAAAATCTTTATACTCCCTTTGTTTCATTCTGGAAAAATACATGAATCTGCAAGCATTTAGGCTTCTTATTTGCATACACTTATTTTAGGTATGCACATGCCAATCAGATGTTGTAATATTAGTTTATTTGACAGTTAATGGGATGAATTTTAATACAACATATGTTTTCTATAAACCAGGGCAAATTTGATGGACTGATTTAAGGTTAGAGTGTTTGAAAAATTCATTGGTTTTCTAGCTTAAGATGTTATACTTTTTCCATTCAAGATTGCATTTGATAAACTAGTATTTTAGTTTAAAAATTTATTGAAGTTACCAGAGTCGTTTTGTTTGAATTGAATTGCCATAATTAATGATCAGTATTATGCTGGAAACAATAGTATCAGTGTTTAGTTCTGCTGATATTTACAAACCGATCTGTATTCATGAAACACTGCAAGAAATTTTCCTTTCTCAAAATCAGTATGAATATGCTTTAATATTTGACTTAATGTGTATAATTTATGCAAATATACAATCATGTTCACCCTTAACTTTGATGCCCTTTAATCCTATGCACACCAGGACAATGCTATTCAACTTTAATCCATCCTGTGTTTTTGATGAATTTTCTGTATAAGACTAATAAAAGGTCTCCTCACAGTTTCATTTTAAACAGAGTCCATAAATATCATCATTTTTTGTTAGTGGATAGGTAGGTAATAAAATGTTAGCAAAACTTATAATTCATGCAAAATAAAAATTGCATAATGCAAAGGAAATGTTTTTGTTGTTGTTGTTGTTGTGGGGCTTCACACCATTTTTCAGCACACAATAGGCTATAAATGGTTGCCAGTATTCATGGTGGAAGAAGAAACTGGTAAATCGGCGGAAAGAACCACCAGCCCACAAGAAGCTACTGGCAAGCTTTCTCACAAAGTAAATGCATTATACAACTTAAAAGAAAATCATGAGTTCTTAAGATTTAGAATCCTACCAAGAAAATATCTCAAATTATCTCTAAGATATTTTATGTACAAGTATTCATTTAAAACTTTAAAATATGTCTGATAACAGAATTTCTTACCCATATGACAGAGAAATCCAACCATTTTTTTAATGTTGATTTTCTCGTCTCATTATAAAATCAAACACAACTATATATATATATATATATATATATATATATATATATATATATATATATATATATATATATATAGGCTCATAAAGCAACTTATAGTTTCTCCAACGTTGATAATACACCATACAAAATATTTTGTCAGAGAGAAACATATACAAGAGGCTGATCTATTTGGTAGAATTCCAGAACCCCACAGGCAATATACATCACAATACACATACAATATATATATATATATATATATATATATATATATATATATATATATATATATATATATATATATATGCAACAATACAAGCTCTCCCACGAACTATTGTAATTCCAGCAACAACCAGAAATGTGTTATGTCAGACATTTTTGTTGTTTCTGTTCTAAACTTGTCTAACACTCAAATCTGCCTCGGTTCAATCAACATCATAATGTAATTGCAAATGAAAACTCATGCATTTGCTATTTCACCAGATTTTCATGTAGTGTGCCACTACACTAGTAATAGCAATAATTGTGACAGTTCCAGGACAGAATATGTCAATTTCCAAACAAGTCCTAAATTCAAATTCCTCACAGACATTACATACTTAGAACCATGCACCCAGTATTGTACTGCACAGTATCATGCTTTGTGATTCACCTCCTGGTCTTGGATGGCATCCTTATAGCTCTTTTGATGAGCCATTTATTACTTCAAAGACCATATTGGGTCTTTTAGTCATTTTCGAACCAATAGATTATCTTTTCCTTCCTTTGTCATATTGGTTATGCATTAATTCAACATTATGAAAAAGCTGACATTAAAATAGATCATACATTTATAAGTCTTAATACAAAAGGTAACTGTAATGTTAAAACAAGTCATGTTTACCTTCAACTTATTATCTCTGGCTTCAACTTTAATAGGCACATCTGTTATGCTAAGTGATGGTCCTTGATTTCCTCTTTCTCTCCTTTGCATTATAACTCTTCCTCTACCCTACTAACAGACTCCCTTTCTCTTGTACCTCCTCTTTTGCTATTATCTCTTATTTGATGTTGGTCTGGGCCAGTGAAGTAATGAAGTATATATATATATATATATCTGTGTGTGTGTGTGTGTGTGTGTGTGTGTGTGTGTGTGTGTTTGAACTTTTGTCAGTGGATAGATATAAGCATTTGATGTTTTGCAGTCATTACCAAACTAAACATGTAATTGTTTAATTTATTGCACATATTTTATCTGTGTCAATATCTGGTTTGTACTGCACATCAATCCCGAATACTTGTGAGAGTAAACGTTCTTTGCATCACTGTCATTTGTAGTATTATTATTTGTATGTACATGATGAAAACCAAGCCAAGACAATTACACATGTATCTTGTGACAGTAATATGTAATTAGATCTTGAAGCATATGATTTGAATGCATTTTATATGAAATAAATGCAGATGAATTGAAAGGCATATATGTAAAATAGGGCATATAAAGTGTTTCACTTGAATAATAATAATAATAATAATAATAATAATAATAATAATAATAATAATAATAATAAAAATAATAATAATAATAATAATAACAATAATAATAATAATAATAATACTGAGGCCTTTATATAAAGAATAAAAATCATAAATAATAATATGTAAGGTAATTCAACATTAATTTTCATTTTGTATTCTGGTCAAAATGATAAAGTTTTTTGACAGAAAATGTTGACCTGCTTCCTGCTGTATGTAGGAATTAATAATGCACCTCTCATTCAGGGTTTTGAAAACATTTTGCATGAAGTTTTATATTATTTAATACTTTTTTTCAGGTTTCTACTACTACTAGAGAAAGAAGGGAACAATTTATGGTAAGAGAAATGTCAAATGATACTCTCACAGAAATTGTAAGTTTTACACCTTGACAGATCTGTAAAATAAATGTTAATTAGACAGGACAGTCCCTGTCATGTACCATCTTAACTGATATTTACCTATAATCTTCCTTGACAACTTCCTTTGTCATTTGTCAGTAACTTACTTGACATTGGAAGCATGTTTTCATGTTTTGCATGTAGTGTACATCCATGTCAGCATCAGGCCAGTACTATTGAGCCTAACAAAGTCTGAAATTTCAAAGTCCGATGGACTGAGTGATATACCTGAAAAGGATTGAGAAAAATCAAGCAGGTCAGAAATTTGCCCTCAGTAATTGGAAAAGGTTAGTTATAGAATATCAATTAAATATGCATAACACACTTAAGATATATATATATATATATATATATATATATATATATATATATATATATATATAGATGCAATAAACTGACGACGAACAGTACGAAACTAGTAATCAACTAGCCTAAGCGCTTTCGACTCTTAATGAGTCTTTTTCAAAGGCAAATACAAAACATAGTTACGACAAACAAATAAACACAAAACGTTGTGTTTGTAAACCTCTACATTTCTGTCTTCACATGTGCTAAAACTATAAATACAACCAGCTTGTATAGACTCGTTGCGGAAACTGAAAACGTTGTATAATTCCCTAAAAGTCTACAAGCCAAAGCGACATCTATTTTTACTTTGTGTACATATGTAACGCAGATTATATCCCAGATATTTGATTCTATACCGGTTATTCTTATTGTAAAAATTGAAGGATAATAAGAAGATTTAGAAAATGTTAAATTCTACTAGTGCATAGTTTTCATTTTCTAGTCTTCTTGGTTTAGACCGCTTGGTTTCAATGTTCTAAGGCGGCGTATCCAGTATGATTCCTTTTCCTTCCTGGTTTCGGAACTCCAGCTGTGGTTGTTAGCAATAGCGATAAGTATTATATCACTGAAAGTGTGGCCAGGGGAGGAGAAGTGTTCTGCGACCGGACTTCTGTACAGCTTTTTTGTCATCCAATCAGATCTATGAAGGTTTATCCTATCACCCAGACAATCCCAAAGTAGGTAAAATCATCGCAAACCACTGGCCAACCGTGCAATCGTCAGACATACTAAACCTAATACTTCCGAAGAAACCTGTAGTAGCTTACCGGAGACCAAAAAACCTAAAGGACATCCTAGTCAGGGCCAAGCTAACAACAATCGCTAGTCAAAACCAACCTAGTCAATCTGGACCCTGTGGCGATAAAAGATGCAAAACCTGTCAACATATGATAGAGACCAAGACATTCACTAGCACAGTGACTAAAGAAAAACTAAACATACATGGTCCAAACAAAACGTGCAAAACAGAGAATGTGATTTATCTCATCACATGTAAGATCTGTGGCCTTCAGTACGTGGGAGAAACTGAAAAGCTACACAAAAGGATAAACCTTCATAGATCTGATTGGATAACATAAAGCTGTACAAAAGTCCGGTCGCAGAACACTTCTCCTCCCCTGGCCACACTTTCAGTGATATAATACTTATTGCTATTGCTAACAACCACAGCTGGAGTTCCGAAACCAGGAAGGAAAAGGAATCATACTGGATACGCCGCCTTAGAACATTGAAACCAAGCGGTCTAAACCAAGAAGACTAGAAAATGAAAACTATGCACTAGTAGAATTTAACATTTTCTAAATCTTCTTATTATCCTTCAATTTTTACTATAAGAATAACCGGTATAGAATCAAATATCCGGGATATAATCTGCGTTACATATGTACACAAAGTAAAAATAGATGTCGCTTTGGCTTGTAGACTTTAGGGAATTATACAACGTTTTCAGTTTCCGCAACTAGTCTATACAAGCTGGTTGTATTTATAGTTTTAGCAGATGTGAAGACAGAAATGTAGAGGTTTACAAACACAACGTTTTGTGTTTATTTGTTTGTCGTAACTATGTTTTGTATTTGCCTTTGAAAAAGACTCATTAAGAGTCGAAAGCGCTTAGGCTAGTTGATTACTAGTTTCGTACTGTTCGTCGTCAGTTTATTGCATCTATTTTAATTAATCCCTTGGTGGATCCAGTACGCTTGAGAGGGTTGTTATTCGCCATATGATTTGTATTCTTTATATATATATATGTATGTATGTATGTATGTATGTATGTATGTATGTATGTATGTATGTATGTATGTGTGTGTGTGTGTATTTGAGCATGTGTTTGGAAAGTTATAAGCAGTTGATGTTTTACAGGCATTGCCGGGGCCCCAAGTGGCCGAGTGGTCTAAAGCGCTGTCCGTTACGGATCACTGCCATCTCACCTCTGTCTGCGTGTGTTAGAGTCTAGGATTCGGCTAATGTAGATATGTGAGAAAGCTTGCCAGTAGCTTCTCGTGGGTCGGTGGTTCTTTCCGGTGATTTCCCGGTTTCTTCCTCCACCATTAATACTGGCCGCCATGAATAGCCTAACTTGTGCTGAAAAATGTCGTTAAGCCCAACAACAACAACAACAACAGGCATTGCCAACCTAAACATATAATTGTTTCAGTTACTGCACATATTTTATCATTGTCAGTATCTGGTTTGTACTGCATATAATTCCGGAATACTTGTGCGAGTGAACATTCTTTGCATCACTGTCATTTGTAGTATTATTATTTGTATGTACATGATGAAAACCAAGCCAAGACAATTACACATGTATCTTGTGACAGTAATATGTAATTAGATCTTGAAGCATATGATTTGAATGAATTTTATATGAAATAAATGCAGATGAATTGAAAGGCATATATGTAAAATAGGGCATATAAAGTGTTTCACTTGAATAATAATAATAATAATAATAATAATAATAATAATAATAACAATATTAATAATAATAATAATACTGAGGCCTTTATATAAAGAATAAAAATCATAAATAATAATATGTAAGGTAATTCAACATTAATTTTCATTTTGTATTCTGGTCAAAATGATAAAGTTTTTTGACAGAAAATGTTGGCCTGCTTCCTGCTGTATGTAGGAATTAATAATGCACCTCTCATTCAGGGTTTTGAAAACATTTTGCATGAAGTTTTATATTATTTAATACTTTTTTTCAGGTTTCTACTACTACTAGAGAAAGAAGGGAACAATTTATGGTAAGAGAAATGTCAAATGATACTCTCACAGAAATTGTAAGTTTTACACCTTGACAGATCTGTAAAATAAATGTTAATTAGACAGGACAGTCCCTGTCATGTACCATCTTAACTGATATTTACCTATAATCTTCCTTGACAACTTCCTTTGTCATTTGTCAGTAACTTACTTGACATTGGAAGCATGTTTTCATGTTTTGCATGTAGTGTACATCCATGTCAGCATCAGGCCAGTACTATTGAGCCTAACAAAGTCTGAAATTTCAAAGTCCGATGGACTGAGTGATATACCTGAAAAGGATTGAGAAAAATCAAGCAGGTCAGAAATTTGCCCTCAGTAATTGGAAAAGGTTAGTTATAGAATATCAATTAAATATGCATAACACACTTAAGATATATATATATATATATATATATATATATATATATATATATATATATATATATATATATATATATATATAGATGCAATAAACTGACGACGAACAGTACGAAACTAGTAATCAACTAGCCTAAGCGCTTTCGACTCTTAATGAGTCTTTTTCAAAGGCAAATACAAAACATAGTTACGACAAACAAATAAACACAAAACGTTGTGTTTGTAAACCTCTACATTTCTGTCTTCACATGTGCTAAAACTATAAATACAACCAGCTTGTATAGACTCGTTGCGGAAACTGAAAACGTTGTATAATTCCCTAAAAGTCTACAAGCCAAAGCGACATCTATTTTTACTTTGTGTACATATGTAACGCAGATTATATCCCGGATATTTGATTCTATACCGGTTATTCTTATTGTAAAAATTGAAGGATAATAAGAAGATTTAGAAAATGTTAAATTCTACTAGTGCATAGTTTTCATTTTCTAGTCTTCTTGGTTTAGACCGCTTGGTTTCAATGTTCTAAGGCGGCGTATCCAGTATGATTCCTTTTCCTTCCTGGTTTCGGAACTCTAGCTGTGGTTGTTAGCAATAGCGATAAGTATTATATCACTGAAAGTGTGGCCAGGGGAGGAGAAGTGTTCTGCGACCGGACTTCTGTACAGCTTTTTTGTCATCCAATCAGATCTATGAAGGTTTATCCTATCACCCAGACAATCCCAAAGTAGGTAAAATCATCGCAAACCACTGGCCAACCGTGCAATCGTCAGACATACTAAACCTAATACTTCCGAAGAAACCTGTAGTAGCTTACCGGAGACCAAAAAACCTAAAGGACATCCTAGTCAGGGCCAAGCTAACAACAATCGCTAGTCAAAACCAACCTAGTCAATCTGGACCCTGTGGCGATAAAAGATGCAAAACCTGTCAACATATGATAGAGACCAAGACATTCACTAGCACAGTGACTAAAGAAAAACTAAACATACATGGTCCAAACAAAACGTGCAAAACAGAGAATGTGATTTATCTCATCACATGTAAGATCTGTGGCCTTCAATACGTGGGAGAAACTGAAAAGCTACACAAAAGGATAAACCTTTATAGATCTGATTGGATAACATAAAGCTGTACAAAAGTCCGGTCGCAGAACACTTCTCCTCCCCTGGCCACACTTTCAGTGATATAATACTTATTGCTATTGCTAACAACCACAGCTGGAGTTCCGAAACCAGGAAGGAAAAGGAATCATACTGGATACGCCGCCTTAGAACATTGAAACCAAGCGGTCTAAACCAAGAAGACTAGAAAATGAAAACTATGCACTAGTAGAATTTAACATTTTCTAAATCTTCTTATTATCCTTCAATTTTTACTATAAGAATAACCGGTATAGAATCAAATATCCGGGATATAATCTGCGTTACATATGTACACAAAGTAAAAATAGATGTCGCTTTGGCTTGTAGACTTTAGGGAATTATACAACGTTTTCAGTTTCCGCAACTAGTCTATACAAGCTGGTTGTATTTTTAGTTTTAGCAGATGTGAAGACAGAAATGTAGAGGTTTACAAACACAACGTTTTGTGTTTATTTGTTTGTCGTAACTATGTTTTGTATTTGCCTTTGAAAAAGACTCATTAAGAGTCGAAAGCGCTTAGGCTAGTTGATTACTAGTTTCGTACTGTTCGTCGTCAGTTTATTGCATCTATTTTAATTAATCCCTTGGTGGATCCAGTACGCTTGAGAGGGTTGTTATTCGCCATATGATTTGTATTCTTTATATATATATATGTATGTATGTATGTATGTATGTATGTATGTATGTATGTATGTATGTATGTATGTGTGTGTGTGTGTATTTGAGCATGTGTTTGGAAAGTTATAAGCAGTTGATGTTTTACAGGCATTGCCGGGGCCCCAAGTGGCCGAGTGGTTTAAAGCGCTGTCCGTTACGGATCACTGCCATCTCACCTCTGTCTGCGTGTGTTAGAGTCTAGGATTCGGCTAATGTAGATATGTGAGAAAGCTTGCCAGTAGCTTCTCGTGGGTCGGTGGTTCTTTCCGGTGATTTCCCGGTTTCTTCCTCCACCATTAATACTGGCCGCCATGAATAGCCTAACTTGTGCTGAAAAATGTCGTTAAGCCCAACAACAACAACAACAACAGGCATTGCCAACCTAAACATATAATTGTTTCAGTTACTGCACATATTTTATCATTGTCAGTATCTGGTTTGTACTGCATATAATTCCGGAATACTTGTGCGAGTGAACATTCTTTGCATCACTGTCATTTGTAGTATTATTATTTGTATGTACATGATGAAAACCAAGCCAAGACAATTACACATGTATCTTGTGACAGTAATATGTAATTAGATCTTGAAGCATATGATTTGAATGCATTTTATATGAAATAAATGCAGCTGAATTGAAAGGCATATATGTAAATTAGGGCTTATAAAGTGTTCCACTTGAATAATAATCATAATGATAATAATAATAATAATGAGGCCTTTCTATGAAGAATAAAAAAAGAATATTGATCTGAAAAGTAATCCATCACTAAATATCATTTTGTATTATGGTCAAGATGATTCTCTTTTTTGACAGAAAAAGTTAGCCTGCTGGCTACTGTATGTAATAATTAATAATGCATCACTCAATCAGGGTTTTGAAAATAATTTGCATGAAGTTTTCAATTTTTTATACTTTTTTCAGGTTCCTGCTTCTAGAGTAAGATTGAATCAATTACTGGCAAAAGGAAAGTCATTACTCAAAGATATTGTAAGTTTTATACCTTCACAGATCTATAAAATAAATGTTAATTAGACAGGTCAGTCCCTCATAAAATCAAACACAACTATATATAATTTGCTCATAAAGAAACTTATAGTTTCTCCAACTTTGATAACACAGGATAGAAAATATTTTGTCAGAGAGAGACATATACAAGAGGCTGATCTATTTGGTAGAAATCCGGAACCAAACAGGAAATATACATCACAAGCTACAACAATCCAAGCTCTCCCCAGATCTAATGTAAAGCCAGCATCAACCAAAATGTGTTATGTCAGAATCTTTTTTTTTTTTGTTTCTCGTCTAAACTTGTCTAACATTCGAATCTGCTTTGGTTGAATCAACATCTTAATATGATTGCAAATGAAAACTCATGCACTTGCTGTTTCACAAGATTTCCATGTAGTGTGCCACTACACTAGTAATAGCAATAATTGTGACATTTCCAGGACAGAATATGTCAACTTCCAAACAAGTCCTAAATTCAAATTCCTCACAGACATTACATACTTAGAACCATGCACCCAGTATTGTACTGCATAGTATCATGCTTTGTGATTCACCTCCTGGTCTTGGAAGGCATCCTTATTGCTCTTTTGATGAGCCATTTATTACTTTAAAGACCATATTGGGTCTTTTAGGCAGTTTCGATCCAATAGGTTATCTATTCCTTCCTGTGTCATAATGGTCATGCATTAATTCAATATTATGAAAAAGCTGATGTTAAAATAAATCATATATTATAAGTCTTAATACAAATGCTAACTGTAATGTTTAACACAAGTCATGTTTACCTTCAACTGATTATGTCCAGCTTCAACTGTAATAGGCATATCTGCCCTGCTAAGTGATGGTCCTTGATTTCCCTTCTCTCCTTTGCCTTATAACTCTTCCTCTACCCTACTAACAGACTCGATTCCTCTTGTACCTCCTCTTCTGCTAACATCTCTTAATTGATGTTGTTCTGGGCTGGTGAAGTGATGATGTCTGAAGTGATGATGTCTGAGATACTGATTCATGTACCCATTCCAAAACCTCTTTCTTTACCTACCCACTTACCTATTTTGCAATGGAATTGCCTGAAAATTAAAAGGCAAATTTTAGATGATTAACTAGTTTGCTTCCATGACATGCAAAACTAGTAAACAGTTTTGAAGTCAAGTTTTAGTATATATCTGAAAAAGATTGAGAAATGTCAGGAAGGAAAGAAAATTGCCCTCAGTAATTGGAAAAGGTTGATATATATATATATATATACATACATACATACATACATACATACATACATACATACATACATACATACATACATACATACATACTTGTATGTTTGTGGAACAATAAAAGCAGTTGATGTTTTGATGTTTTGCAGGCATTACCAAACTAAACATGTAATTGTTTCAGTTACTGCACATATTTTATCATTGTTAATATCTGGTTTGTACTGCATATAATTCTGGAATACTTGTGAGAGTAAACATTCTTTGCATCGCTGTCATTTGTAGTACTGTTACTTGTATGTACATGATGAAAACCAAGCCAAGACAATTACACATGTATCTTGTTACAGTAATATGTAATTAGATGTTTAAGCATATGATTTGAATGAATTTTATATGAAATAAATGCAGATGAATTGAAAGGCATATATGTAAAATAGGGCTTATAAAGAGTTCCACTTGAATAATAATCATAATAATAATAATGAGGCCTTTATATAAAGAAAAAAAACACATATAGTGATATGAAATGCAATCCATCACTCAATTTCACTGTGTATTCTGGTCATGTTTTTCGACAGAATAAGTTAGCCTGCTAGCTACTTTATGTAAAAATTAAAAATGCACCAGTCATTATAGGTTTTAAAAATATTTTGCCTGAAGTTTTAATTTTTTTATACTTTTTTCAGCTTCCTGCTTCTAGAGACAGAAGGAAGCAATTACTGGCAAAAGGAACATTATCTAATACACTTAAAGAAATTGTAAGTTTTACACCTTCACAGATCTATAAAATAAATGTTAATTAGAGAGGACAGTCCCAGTCATTTATTATCTTTACTGATGATATTTACCTATAATCTTCCTTGACAAGTTCCTTTGTCATTTGTCAGTAACTTACTTGACTTTGGAAGCATGCTTTCAAGTTTTGCATGTAGGATACATCCATGTCAGCATCAGGCCAGTAATATTGAACCTAACAAAGTCTGACATGTCAAAGTCATATGGACTGAGTGATTGTATAGACTCCTTCTTGGCAGTCATTATTGCATCTGCACAAAGGTGTGTTTAAATTGACATGAACAGCATTCTTAATAGGACTGCTTTATCAACAGTATATAAGCAGTGTCAGGAATGTATCAGTAAGTTTATTATTTATTTATTTTAAAATAAAACTCAATAAAATGCTGTCTGCATATTTGTAAATTTCAGCCTGTACTCTGTGTACTTTCCACCTCTCATTAGCACATGGTGAAAGATGACGAGAGAATGACAGCTCATTTTTCATGTGTGACATTATTTTTTTAATCTTTAATTGGAATGATAAAAGCAAAATGATAAATCTATGTCTTTAAATGAATCCTCCATAATCCCAAAGTAGTGTTTTAGTCCAATGATAAATGTTCACTTTGAAATTCTAGTGTATTTGTTTAATTAGTCCACTTAGACTATATCGGAAAACAATCAAAAATTGTTATACCATCTTATTTTTATGTATCATTGAAGATAGATTTTTTTTAAAAAAAAAACTTTCTATATATCCTGACTTACCTCTTTTGCACTGGGATAGCCTGAAAAATTAATGGCATTTTGCAAATTATTACTAACTAGTTTGCTTCCAGGACATGCCAAACTAGTAAACAGGGTCAGGTTTTGAACTAAGGTTTTAATAAATACATCTGAAAAAGAATGACAAGTGAGGTAGGCTCTGTAATAATAATAATGCACCACTCATTCAGTGTTCAGAAAACTTTTTAAATGAAGTTTTATATTATTTAATACTTTTTTTGTTTATGCATGAAATTTTATATTTATATACAACAATCCAAGCTCTCCTAAGAACTATTGTAAAACCAGCAACAACCAGAAATGTGTTCTGACTTTTGTCAGACTATTTTGTTGTTTCTGTTCTAAATGTGTCTAACACTCAAATCTGCCTTAGTTCAATCAACATCTTAATGTGATTGCAAATGAAAACTCATGCACTTGCTGTTTCACAAGATTTCCATGTAGTGTGCCACTACACTAGTAATAGCAATAATTGTGACAGTTCCAGGACAGAATATGTCAATTTCCAAACAAGTCCTAAATTCAAATTCCTCACAGACATTACATACTTAGAACCATGCACCCAGTATTGTACTGCACAGTATCATGCTTTATGATTCACCTCCTGATCTTGGAAGGCATCCTTATTGCTCTTTTGATGAGCCATTTATTACTTTAAAGACCATATTGGGTCTTTTAGGCATTTTCGAACCAATAGATTATCTTTTCCTTCCTTTGTCATATGGTTTATGCATTAATTCAACATTATGAAAAAAACTGACATTAAAATAAATCATACATTTATAAGTCTTATTACAAAAGGTAACTGTATTGGTAAAACAAGACATGTTTACCTTCAACTGATTATCTCTGGCTTCAACTGTAATAGGCACATCTGTCCTACTAAGTGATGGTCCTTGATTTCTTCTTTCTCTCCTTTGCCTTATAACTCTTCCTCTACCCTACTAACAGACTCCTTTCCTCTTAAACCTCCTCTTTTGCTATCATCTCTTATTTGATGTTGTTCTGGGCTGGTGAAGTGATGATGTCTGAGATACTGATTCACGTACCCATTCCAAAACCTCTTTCTATACATACCCACTTACCTATTTTGCATTGTTATTGCCTGAAAATTAAAAGGCAAATTTCAGATGATTAACTAGTTTGCTTCCATGACATGCAAAACTAGTAAACAGTTTTGAACTCAAGTTATAGTATATACCTGAAAGAGATTGAGAAATGTCAGGCAGGTCATAAATTTGCCCTCAGTAATTGGAAAAAATCGGTTACATAATATCAATTAAAGATACATAACACACTATAAATATATATATATATATAAGTGTGTGTGTGTGTGTGTGTGTGTGTGTGTGGAAAGTTATAAGCAGTTGATATTTTGCAGGCATTACCAAACCGAACATGTAATTGTTTCAGTTACTGCACATATTTTATCATTGTCACTATCTGGTTTGTACTGCATATAATTCTGGAATACTTGTGCGAGTGAACATTCTTTGCATTACTGTCATTTGTAGTACTGTTGCTTGTATGTACATGATGAAAACCAAGCCAAGACAATTACACATGTATCTTGTGACAGTAATATGTAATTAGATCTTGAAGCATATGATTTGAATGCATTTTATATGAAATAAATGCAGATGAATTGAAAGGCATATATGTAAATTAGGGCTTATAAAGTGTTCCACTTGAATAATAATCATAATGATAATAATAATGTAGCCTTTATATAAAGAATAAAAAACATATAATGATATGAAAGGTAATTCACCACTAAATTTCATTTTGTATTCTGGTGAAGATGATAACGTTTTTTGACAAAACTATAGCCTGCTTGCTGCTGTATGTAAGACTTAATAATGCACCACTCATTCGGGGTTTTGAAAACTTTTTGCATGAAGTTTTATATTATTTAATACTTTTTTCAGGTTCCTGTTTCTAGAGAAAGATTGGAAAAATTACAGGCAAAAGAAAAGTCATCACTCAAAGATTCTGTAAGTTTTACACTTTCACAGATCTATAAAAAAAAATGTTAATTAGACAGGACAGTCCCTATCCTGTACCACCTTTACTAATATTTACCTTTAATCTTCCTTGACAAGTTCCTTTGTCATTTGTCAGTAACTTACTTGACTTTGGAAGCATGCTTTCAAGTTTTGCATGTAGGATACATCCATGTCATCATCAGGCCAGTAATATTGAATCTAACACAGTCTGACATTTGAAAGTCAGATGGACTGAGTGATTGTATAGACTCCTTCTTAACAGTCATTAGTGCATCTGCACAAAGGTTTGTGTAAATTGACATGAAAAGCATTCTTAATAGGACTGCTTTATCAACAGTATATAAGCAATGTCATTAATGTATCAGTAAGTTTATTATTTATTTATTTTAAAATAAAACTCAATAAATTGCTGTCTGCATATTTGTAAATTTCAGGTTGTACTCTGTACTTTCCACCTTTCATTAGCGAATAGTGTAAGATGATGAGAGAATGACTGCTTATATTTCATGTGTGACATTATTTTTTTAATCTTTAATTGGAATGATAAAAGCAAAATGATAAATCTATGTCCTTAAATGAATCCTCAATAATCACAAAGTAGTGTTTTAGTCCATTGATAAATATTCACTTTGAAATTTTAGTGTATTTGTTTAATTATTCCACTTAGACTATATCTGAACACAATCAAAAATAATTCTACCATCTTATTTTAATGTATGATTGAAGATTTTGTTTCAAAAACTCCTTTTTATACACCCTGAATTACCTCTTTTGCACTGGGATAGCTTGAAAAATTAATGGCAAATTCCAAGTTATTCTTAACTAGTTTGCTTCCAGGACATTCCAAACTGGTAAACAACGTCAGGTTTTGAACTCAGGTTTTAGTATATACATCTGAAAAAGAATGACAAGTGATTCAGGCTAAATTTGCCCTCAGTAATTGGAAAAGATCAGTTACACAGTATAAATTAAATATACATAACACACTCATATATATATATATATATATATATATATATATATATATATATATATATATATATATATATATATATATATATGTGTGTGTGTGTGTGTGTGTGTAAATAGATAGAGAAATATAGAAATAAAGATAATGTTTTCCAAGCATTACCAATCTAAACATGTAATTGTTTCAGTAACTGCATATATTTTACCTGTGTTAAGATGTAGTTTCTACTGCATATAATTATTGTGGCATATTTTTGAGATTAAACATTCTCGCGATCATTGCGATTTGTTGTACTGCTACTTGTATATACGTGATGAAGCTAACCAGAGACATTTACACATAAATATTGCAACAATTATATGTAATTAGACATTGAAGCAGCTGAATTGAATGACTTTTATATGAAATAAATGTTGATGAATTGAAAGACATAATTGTCAAAAAGCACTTATAAAGTGTACTAGTTGAAAAATAATCATATATATCATAGAGTTTAAAAAATGGACAGTTTTAGACAGAAATGGGAATTCATCACTAAGTTTCTTTGTGTATTCTCATCAAGATGATTCAGTTTCTTGACAGAAAAAAAAATAACATCCTGGCTGCTTTATGTATTGGGTACTGTCATATGGGCACCAATAAGTCTGAATTGGATACAAGTTATGAGTTACATTAAAGTGAGCTTGGAAGAAGGCCTTGAGTAATGGTCAATGGTCACTGGGTGTAAATATCAGATTTGGACTTGGGAGGATCCTGTCCCATACAGAAATAGAGCTGATTGAAAACCTCTATACTCCCTTTATTTCATTCTGGAAAAATACATGAATCTGCAATCATCTAGGCTTCTTATTAGCATACACTTATTTTAGGTATGCACATGCCAATCAGATGCTGTAATATTAGTTTATTTGACAGTAAATGGGATGAATTTTAATACATTATGTTTTCTATAAACCAGGGCAAATTTGATGGACTGATTTAAGGTTAGAGTGTTTGAAAAATTAATTGGTTTTCTAGCTTAGGATGTTATACTTTTTCCATTGAATGTTGCATTTGATGAACTAGTATTTTAGTTAAAAAATTTATTAAAGTTACCAGAGTCGTTTTGTTTGAATTGAATTGCCATAATTAATGACCAGTATTATGCTGGATAGAATAGTATCAGTGTTTAGTTCTGCTGATATTTACAAACCGAACTGTATTCATGGAACACTGCAAGAAATTTTCCTTTCTCAAAATCAGTATGAATATGCTTTATTATTTGACTTAATGTGTATAATTTATGCAAGAATACAATCATGTTCACCCTCATTTTTATGCCTTCTGTCCTATGCACACCAAGACATTGCTATTCAGCTCTGATTCATCCTGTGTTTTTGATGAATTTTCTGTATAAGACCAATAAAAGGTCTCCTCACAGTTTCATTTTAAACAGAGTCCATAAATATCATCATTTTTTGTTAGTGGATAGGTAGGTAATAAAATGTTAGCAAAACTTATAATTCATGCAAAATAAAAATTGCATAATGCAAAGGAAATGTTTTTGTTGTTGTTGTTGTTGTGGGGCTTCACACCATTTTTCAGCACACAATAGGCTATAAATGGTTGCCAGTATTCATGGTGGAAGAAGAAACTGGTAAATCGGCGGAAAGAACCACCAGCCCACAAGAAGCTACTGGCAAGCTTTCTCACAAAGTAAATGCATTATACAACTTAAAAGAAAATCATGAGTTCTTAAGATTTAGAATCCTACCAAGAAAATATCTCAAATCATCTCTAAGATATTTTATGTACAAGTATTCAATTAAAACTTTAAAATATGTCTGCTAACAGAATTTCTTACCCATATGACAGAGAAATCTAACCATTTTTCTAATGTTGATTTTCTAGTCTCATTATAAAATCAAACACAACTATATATATATATATATATATATATATATATATATATATATATATATATATATATATATATATATATATATATATTTGCTCATAAAGCAACTTATAGTTTCTCCAACGTTGATAATACACTATACAAAATATAGAGAAACATATACAGGAGGCTGATTTATTTGGTAGAATTCCAGAACCCCATAGAAATTACACATCACAATACACATACAATACATTTAGAAGCCAAAAATATATATCATCAATGTCATATTACCATGTTCGTGCCAATCTGACACTGGGTCAGATTAAATGATTAAAATCACCGTTAGTATCACGATGCGGAACATAATATATTAAAACAAGAACAAATAGGTGGTGCATATAAATTATCGTTGACCCAATGTCAGTGTAAGAGATTCAAGGAAACTAAACGGGCCAATAAAATAATACGATTAAATATGTCCGTGGGCGCTATTAAAAATGCTATTAAAACCGGAGGCATGTTTCCGTTTCTCTCAGCTATCCCAGCGTTGATTGCTGTAGCAGCTTCAGCTATTGCAAAAGTTTCTGCGTTAGGTGCAGTTGCAACCACGTCCGGAATGGCTCTGAAGAAAGCAACCGGACTAGGTTTTAAAAAAGACGATGATCCCGTAGGGTCTTGGCCTGAGACTTCCAGGATCTCGACCAAACAATGTTTGAGGAAGCGGATTAAAAATTTCAGAACTGAACGATGCAATCGTCGCCGACACAATCCGTTCTGTTCCTCTTAAAAATTGTGATTTTACTCGATGCTGCTGCGCGATTGTGTGTAAAGAATTTCAGAGGAGTTTTTAAGCGTGATCAATTATCCAAAAAAACAGGCATTATTAATCTCGATAAAAGTTCTGGTCGTGGCACTCACTGGGTCGCGTAAGCGATTGAGCTACATGGAATTGTTTTTTTTTTTATTTGTATCGGTTGTCTCCATAAAAAGAATTTTTATAGTATGTCACTGCCGACTATCACTGGCAATCCGATCTGGTATTCGATGCTACCAACACAAGCATTAACGGATCCGCCAATATTCGGCCGTTTTGCACTAGAAGTACTTGATACTGTATCAAGATCAATGAAATTACCTCATAACCCAGTACACGAATATACATTAAACACAGTAAATAATAATGGTTGATCAGGTAAAACCAAATCGCAACAAGCACCAGGTGAAGACTTACTCGTGCAAGTAAAAAAAAATAGATCAGCGATGAATTATTTGACATTATCGATCTTCCCGACATTGATCCAAACGAATTTGATGTATTTCAAAACCGTGAATGAAATTTAAAAATGTAATATTTCCATCAACGACTTTATTATTCGTAATGTAGGAAAACCAACAGATAATTTTGACGCTGCAACAAAAAACAGAGAACGAAATTCCTGTCACATCTAAACTATCAATCAATGATGGAATGACCAGACTTAAAAACGATTTTAATAGCTAATCACAGCTGCTTTTAAATTTTTGTAAAAACATAGACAGAACCATTAATGCCGTTGACATAAAACTTATCGACATTAATATAAAATTAACGATATTATCAGTGGAATTTCTAATATCGTTCAAGAAATTAATCTCGTTAAAATACCTCACGCGCGAGTTAACAATATCGTATACACAGTATCAGAATCATCAACGTGGACACCAAGCGATAATACTATCAACATACCGAAGTCACTGGCGTGTACAGGTTGTCCGTGTTCAGTTCTGCAAAATGTATAATATTTACTTTATTTTTATGGCGTTATTCAACCGATAGTTTTTATGAGATTTATGTCTGTAGTGTTAAATAAAGATGACGAAGAAATAGTTATGCTGGTAGCAGATAAAGGATTATTCTCGGCATCTTGCTGTTGGTGTATAGAATTCGTAGCTGAAACACCTCCCGTTGTCTAAAGGACAACAACGCCGTCTTAGACAATGACAGAACTAAAGTATAATGATAGACGTTAAGCGATACAGATACGATCAAGTAATAATTTGGCATAAATTAAAACCCATCATTGATGATTATACAGCATAAATAAAAGAAATATTGTAGACGTGTTGCCGTCGTTGATAACTTCGATTATTCGGTTTTCACGCTTTTTACCTGAGTCTGTATAATATTAGCATCACTGACGAGAATGACCTCGCCGATCATTGTAACAATCATTATTTGATCGTCAATGTCGTTCGTTGGAATATATATCACGAAAAAATACATTCTCGAAATAAAAAATTGAACGAGTATATGATGAAATTATACACAGCAACGACCGCATACACTAAATTGGCATCGTTGATTTCTTCGTCGCGTAATGATGGTATGATATCCGACGAAGAATCCAGAAAAGCAATAAAGATATACATTGAAGTATTCGACGATAACGACGTTGTCAGTGACTGCCCTGGCACCTTCAGTGATGTCGGTGATTTAAAATAAAAATGGTATAACGTTCGATCTGCGATTGCAACAGATTGTTGTTAATACAGCTCTAGTAAATACCACGATGATATCGGCGACATCAGCTTCGCCCGAGTTTAGCATTAATTTTCAATCGCAATTTCAGCTTCCGAGATAGGATTGACTCAATTACGTTTTTATTATAGTTGACCCAACGTTAGATCGATGTCATTTCGTGGGTTACAATGGAATAACTTGCTGGTGTTCGCGAATAAAAACCGCGATGACAGAAATCCAGACTGGCAAGTAGTCAGTATTTCAGCAGGCAGTTATCAAATAGAACATATCAATGTAGAATTCCAACGCAGAATCAAGTAGGTTATCGGACGCGAATCCAAGATTGATATTACCGTCCCAGAGTCTACGCTGTCATCGGTGCTGGAAATATCACCGGATTACGCCGTGGACATTTATCGCTCCACGATCAAGTCTGTGTTAAGTTGCCCTGATATTCCGCCGCGTTATAAAGGCCTGCCAGAGCCACGCTTGGAGGTTTATAATAACACCCAAGTATAGAAAAAAAATTTCCATGGACTGATAAACTGATTATAAAATTATAATTAATTTATTACCAGATGTCTTTCAGATGGAATTTAAGGGTGACGAAATAAATATCGTCACCGATAAGGTTAATGAATATTTTGACCCGATCATAGACGAATTTAACATAATGCATGAATATATAAAAAAATCTCATCTTGATTATGACAACAAATTAAGATGATGCTATAAAGAATGTTGTTAACTCAATAAAGCATCTTAATAATGTGTTAACTGACTTTAAACATTTAGTAGCGTTTTATCTTGAAAGTTATGCAAATATTATTGCTAGATTTATAAAACAACATAATCTTCCCAATCATACTTTTTATCATAGTAATCGAGATGATAGACTTAAAGTTAATTTATTTTTTAAAAATCAACCATGACACTATAAATTTATCTCCAAAATTCCTAGATGCGTGGAAAAAACAGCAGCACCGCCATGTATTTTCCGTCACAATAATGACCCATATGGGGGTAATCGTCATAGCTCACCAGGTATCGTTAATATCACATGAACGGTCGCGGTCAACTTAGTATGTGATGTTATTGCCTGTAGTTATCAAGTCGATAACGAAGTTACAGGTGATGAATCCAATCAGGCTCAACAAGGGTACATTCTCTATTCATTTACCCCTCGAAACCCGCCAGGTTATTTGATCGTATCTGAACCAATCAATGTTGTTTATCTTCGCTGTCATAGTCGTCTCTTATCATGGATAAATTTCAAACTTACTAACCAATTTGGCCACTTGCTCGAAAATAGGTTGGAGTCGCTAAATGTAATTATGTATGTGCGCTCGTAGAGCTCCATCGTAGATCTCGCACTCGTAGAGCGTCATCGTAACGACTTCGTCATCATAAGATCTTAGTTCGTAATTGCATCATCGCCGAAAACAGCTAGCAAAAGTATCAAATAATCTTTCCCCGTGATTTTATCCTTGACTTAGTGACTGTATCAAGTAAATGAGAAATTAATTATTCTGATACAACACCGTTATTTTCGTTGTCATTGGTGACACACGGGATACACGGTCACTGGTGACACAGTTACAACACTCATTCTCCACGTCTTTATTTTAGCCAGTAACTCTTCCGCGTCTTTGTTTATAAACTCAATCATCGACATATCTTTCAACTGTTTTACACGAGTGTGTACGAGTCGCTTCGTTTCGTATTCGCGAGATAATTCTGACGTAACCCGTTCGATGGCCCGTGATAACGGTACAAATAATTTCACTTGCTTCTCCGTGATTGCTGCCAGCGATCGTAACATTACCTGCAGAATCAACTTTGCGAATCTACAATCGGAGGGCAAGGTATATATATATATATATATATATATATATATATATATATATATATATATATATATATATATATATATATATATATATATATATATATATATATATATCTTCTGACCTCCGAAATTGTAATGATTCAAAATCACTCATTATTTTTTCAGGATCAAGTTCAGATATTTTCATGCTGCTGTTTTGTAATTTCTTAATAGCAGTAATAATTGATGTGATGCTTTCGTGATTTATTATATAATAAATATGTTTTAAATAAAAATAAAATATTTCTGAATAGATTTTTTTAAATAGAAAATCTGACCAAAGTCACACATTTGATGGGCATATTACCTTTCAAATTCAGAAAAGGTGATTTGATGGGCATATTACCTGTCAAATTCAGGAAATGTGATCAAAGTCACATTCAGAAATTCTGACCAGTCACAATTTATAATAATAATAATAATAATAATAATAATAATAATAATAATAATAATAATAATAACTACTTTTATTGATATGCAAATGAAATAAAAGTTTGTACATAATTCATTCCTTAACACATAATTTAACTACATGGTCTTAACACTTTCTCCCATAAAGAAAAAAGGACGATTAATGTAATAAAGCTTTTTTTTTCACTAGATGTAAATTATACACAAGATAAAATAAATATATGAGAACTTATGAATTTACACATACGTATATATGAACATAACATTTCTATATACGGGAAAGTGCATCTGCAATCAAATTATCTTTACCTTTCATGTGCCTGATGTCAAGATTGTACTCTTGCAAAAATAAACTCCATATCAACAGCCTCTGATTTTTATTTTTCATTCTGCTGATGAAAGTGAGGGAATTGTGATAACTAAACACAACAACAGGAGAAGTTTCTCTGGTGTTTTTTTTTTAAATTCTTAGAGAAATAACATACTGGGTGTTCAAAACAATTTTTGTAATCGTGAAGCACAACTGCTCCAACCCCAACATCACTTTTATCCACAGATAGTTTGAACGGCTGTCTGAAATCTGGAGCTTTCAATACTGGTGCACTTTCAAGTATGGCCTTTAACGTATCGAAAGCCTCTTGACATTTTTCAGTTCAAAGAAATTTTTTCTTTCTCAACAACTTTATCAGAGGTTCTATAATATCAGACAAATTAGAACAAAATTGGCGATAGTACCCAGCCATAACCTAAATCGCATCAATTGTTTTCTATTGACTGGCACAGGAAATTCAGAAATATCCTTGACCTTAGCATCTATAGGTTTGATCCTACAATATGTATTCGAAAAGTAACACGCGCGGCAGAACTCTATTAGATAAATTATTAGTCTAATTTGCATCTGTGAGTCTGTTGAACTTCCGAATCGTGGCTAGATGTTCTTTTCAGGTGTTGTTGTAAATGATGACACATCATCAATATATGCACCACAGTTGTCTAGACCAGAAGTAATTATATTCATAAAGCGTTGAAAAGTACTTGGTAACCCTTCATCCCAAAAGGCATTACTTTGTACTGGTAGAGTCCATCTGGAGTCACAAATGCCTAAATTTATTTTGCTCTTTCCGTTAGTGGAAATTGCCAAAAATCCTTCAGAAGGTCGAATTTAGTGACGTATTTGGCATTTGCAATTTTGTCGATAGTCATCGATTCTTGGCAATGGAAATGAGTCTGTTTTTGTCACACTGTTCACCTTTCTATAATCTGTACACATTCTGAAAGTTTTATCCAGTTTCAGAACAAGAATGTACGGTGAATTCCAATCACAATTCCTAGGCTCTATATAATCATTTTCCAGTATTTACTGACTCTTTTTTTCAAGTATTCCTGTTTAAAAGGATTCATCCAGTATGGGTGTTGTTTCATGGGTTTTGAATATACTATTTCAACGTCGAGAAAAATATTATTCGTCTTTGTAGGCACATCTGGAAACAAGTGCTTATATTCAAACAATAATTGTTCAAGTTCACTTTTTTTTCTTGATTTTGCAAATGAGAAAGTTCCTGGTCTTAGATTTTCCTTAACTCCCGAATTCCGAAGACTCATTGTTCCAAGATTAGTAGAATCCAACTGAATTCCTTCATTCAAATCTTCAGCTGGTGGGACAGGAATAAATAAATTAATTACATGATTTATTTGGCTATTTCTTTTATACTACTCCAATAATTTACATAGACTTAAGTACTAATATTATGATTTGGCTCATTCATTTTCTTCTTTACTTTGCAAGTGCTATATAATCTTAATTGAAGAAAAATCTGCAAAATGAGAGAGTGGACTTTATTTCAGGAATCAAATATTCTCTGTAGAACACTTTAGTGAAACCATACTTTCACATTTGACTTGAACTGCTGAATGCCAAATTCATGTGTAACAAGCTGGAACATTCCAGACATGAAATTTGACCTTTAACCAGATTGATCATATTTTAGAAGGCCAAATTGAGCAACATTCCTCAGAGGAATTGCTTCTAGAAAACTTGTCGACGCACACTTGATGGTCGACAAAGTTTGGTTACCTGACTTGGTATTTGGTAAGGGATCATCACAATCTGTCCACAGTTTTTCTGAATGGTTTGTCAAATGCAGGAATTGGTTGCAAATGAGCTTTAGGTATCATTTGATTTGGTTTTCCCACTATTTGACAAGTGACAAGATCACAAAACTTGCAAACATCACTTTTGAATTTAGGCCAATAGAAGTGAGTCAAGATCTTGTGATACGTTTTATTTACCCCTAAATAACCAGCCATAGGAGTTTCATAGGCCAAGCAAAGTATTTCCTGTCTGTAAGGTTTCGGAACCACAATTTTATATTTTACTGAGCATTTGTCACTAGCAAGTACTTCAGGAGTTCTATATTTTCTCATATAAACAATATTTTTAATGAAGTAACAGACAGGTACTAAAGTTGCTTCAGTTTTACTAACAGCCCGCTGAAACAAAGAGGAAATCTCAGGATCCTTCTCCTGTTCAACTGCATGTGATTGTCGTTTGTCACCCTGATCAGAAAAAAGAGAATGAGTATCACTATGAGCAATATCTTTTGACTTATCCAAATTAAAAGCGAAGGTGACTTTATCAAAACCAATACATGTGTCAGCTAAAGGAGCACATTCCTTATCAAAATCATTCTCAAGAGCTTTCGTTGCCGTAGCTCAGGTAACTGCACAAGCTAGGAATAAATCAGGGATTTCATTTTCAATAAGATCAACTTTCTGATCCAAAGAAGGCATGTCAGTTACAAGTGGATTAACCACAAACTTGTCTCCAGCTAAGCCATTGCCTAGCAATAAATGAATGCTCTCAATGGGTAAAGTTAACACTACACAGATGGTCGCATGTCCTGAAACTAAGTCTGTTGACAGATTAACAAAATGGAGAGGAACATTAACAAGGCCGCACTCTACTCCCTGAATGAGAACACTCTCATTAGAACAGGTCTCCACAGAAGAAGGCAAAATACCTGAAACTTAAAGACTATGTGAAGCTCATGTATCCATTAAAATTTTAATAGGGATAGAATTGGCCAAATCACCCAAGAGTGATATAGAACAATTCGATATGAATGGTTAAAAATTCTTCAAAACACAATCAGACTGTGGCTTTTCAAACCCTATAAATGTATTGTTTTCAATACTAGACCTTGACCTCTTAAAAATAAGAGCAATTCGGATAGGTCTATCTAGATTATGATGTCTGTTTCAATTTGAAGCAATCAGAAATGACACGTCCTTTTTCTTACAATAGGTACATGTGGGTAGACACAATGATTTTGAATCAATTCTCTCATAGACTTGATTTTTAGAATTTGTGCCAGATTGAGTTTAATGAGAGTCGTATTTGATTGAAACACCCTTCTATCAGTATCCTGCTGAATGAAAAGTTTAGCTTACAGTGGGAACTTTATGAGTTAAGAAATGCTCATAAGCAGCAGTAGCAGTGTTTTCCAAGGTTTCAAATTTATGCATTTTGAGATTATTCTTATTGTTAGTATGAACACAGTTCTTGAACTCTTCAAGTAACATTAAGTGTTCAAAACTTTCAAAATCATGATCGACCTTCTTGGCTAAGCACGATCTCTTGAATAACTGTTCTTTTTCCCTAGCAACTTCAACATAAATTTGCATAACATCTTTCCTATAGTTTCTTAACTTTTGTCAATAAGACTCAGGAATTAATGTATAACCTTTCTAGATGCATTCCTTAACCAAATCTTAATTTGAACTTTGTTCTTTTGACTGACAGAGATATGGAGATATGTTTGGCTTTCCCATAAAGTACACTCTGCAATAATTGAGTCCAAAACTCTCTTGGCCATTTTGAATTTTCAGCAACTTTTTTAAAAAGAATAACATTTGTCTACTTCATTTTCACTAAAAATGGGGGAACTAATTTGATATTTCTCAAAATGTTAAAATTTGTATTTGCATGAGAAGTGGAATCATGCCTATATCTTGCCAGATCCAATTCTTTAATTTTCATTTGATATTCTTTTTCATCTCTTTTTTGCATCTATCTCCCTTTCTTCTAATTGCATTTAATTATCTTTATTTTTCTGTAAATGCATTTGTTCTTTTTGTTATTTCATTTGTTCTTTTCGTAATTCATTTTGTCTTTCTTTTTCCTTTCTTCTAAATGTGTTTGTCTTTCTCTCTTTCCTGTCTATTTTTTTTTCCTTATTTCAAATTTTAATCTCATTTGTTCCTTTTGTAATTGTATTCGTTCCTTCTAAAACTCCAATTTATATATAATTTTAGTTAAGCCATTTTAAAGTTAGCATCTGTTATAGGCTTAGTGACCGCTCCAGTGGCCTAGTGGTTAGAGCGTCCACCTCGGATGCTGGAGGTCATGGGTTCAATCCCCGATCGAGTCATACCAAAGACTTACAAAAATGGTACTAACAGCTGCCTTGCTTGACGCTCAGCATTAAGAGTCCTAGTGTTAGGACTGGTCAGCCTGGTGTCATGATAATGTGACTGGGTGCGACATCATGCTACATGTCTGCGGCATGATACCCCAGTGCTAGACATCACTATAAACTGCCACACTGCAGACATTGTAGCGATATGACTGAAACATTGTTAAAGCTACGTAAAAACAAATCACAAAATCACAATTCATTTTGTCTTTCTTTTTCCCTTCTAATTGTATTTGTCTTTCTCTTTTTCCTGTCTATTTTTTTTTCTTTTCTTCAAATTTTGATCTCATTTGTTCCTTTTGTAATTGTATTTGTTCCTTCTGAAACTCCAATTTATATATCATTTTAGTTCAGCCATTTTAGTGTTAGCATCGGTTATAGGCTTAGTGACAGACACCAAAACACTTTTGTCAAAAATATTCTTCTCTACCAAATGCTGAATTAAAATATTTTGATTTCTTGTTCAGTTAAGGAAGCCTTTGCTTCAGATAGTTAATGCTTTCTGGCAAGTTCAAGTATTTCACCCTTCTTAAACCTATCCAACTGTTCTTGAGCTGGAGTAGAAAGAAAACTCTCCACTTTTGACATTCTTAAAAGAATGCCTGTTTTCACTAAGATTCCAAGTAAAATGAACTATAGGAATTATAATATTTAAATTTTTAACCAATTTAATGTAGCCAGGACGACAAGTCCCCAGTTTATTTATGTTCAATATCAGTTCGTTTGAAGTAACACAATAAAAGAGTGAAGACAAGATTTGTAAATTTAACAAAAATATTCTTCTCACTAGAAAACACAGAGAAAATGTAAATATATGAAACAATACTTACGATTTACGAAAGAGATACAAAAATTTGTTTTAATATTTTATCAGATTCTGAATAAATTCTGCAATTGTATATATTTATGCAGCTTCTGAGTTATTAAAACACTGTAACACTATTACGGTAAGAACTCTGTATTAGTAATGCACTGGATTGATATTGTTCAGATGCGATCTATATGTGGAGAATATAATATCATGACTGGAGGTTTATATTCTGTTTGAGGAAATATTTTGTGCAAATGATACTTCCACAACGTTGAGATGTCTGGATTGAAGGGACTTTTAAACACTACAAATACACATTAACTATATGTGCATGATTTACATCAACATATTTCAATGATATCATACAGTAAAAACAAAATATCTGCTTCGTGAACTTCATTGGGGACACCAATATCAAAATACATGTACTGGATTTTTTTTAAGTGAATGTAGATATATTTGCCATATTGCCTGTAGTGCTAACCACACTGCAGCAAAAGCATATGAGAATTTTACTGTTTCAGCAAGTTTACTAATAGCTGCTCTGCCCTTCCAATATCATCTCGAGGAGAATACAATTAATTACCAGCCCCTAACATAATGTTACTTTTCATACATTTCTTTGCCAGAAAAGCAGCTAATTTATCTCAGTGTGATTTATTTTTTTTACATTATTTATGACGTGAATTAATTTTATATCGGCAAGATGTCGTTGTTGTAAATCTTTATCTTGATAAGCAATATCATGAACATAACATGTTTGATCATTTCTATTTACAGTATATTCACCAGGCAGAAGTTGATCCTGATGGGCAAGACGAATATCTAAACAAGTCCCCAGCCCACATGGTAATCATTATTTTCCCAATGGAACAGCAATATCACCTCCTGTCTTTATACTTTAAATAAATTATTTTTTTTTTGTGCCTCGTTTTTCACACTTAACTGTCAGTGTACATTTTTTTTTGTTGTTATTGTTGTTAATGTAGTGGTGGATGAGGCTGCCTTGAATAAAACACAATATAGATTTATATTATTTATCATATGGATATAATTGATTTTTCGGCAACATGAAAACAAGAGCCAGTAAAACATCACACAGTGCTACCAAATTCTATCAGAATGATAATAATAGGTCCATCTGGATCTGGCAAAACATTATCATTGATTAATCTGATAAAGAGATGGCTGAAGTGGGATAAATTATATTTAGTACTACCATCCTTGGATAATCAGTGATGCTATGAAGTACTTGAGGAGTTTAATAAAAATGCAAGACCGTTAAATGAAGACTATGACATTATTGATATTATCACTGATATTGATGAAGCACCATGTGTTGATGATCTTCATAGAAGTATTAATAATTTAGTAGCATACATATGTTTTTTATGCTAACTGCAACATTTCAGTTGTGTTCAATGGAGTTGATAATCATGCGCTGCAAAATATTTATTATATATGGTGTTCAGGGGATATGGACATGAATATATTGAAAAAATTCTTTGCACACATGCAAGGTCTTCGTTTGGTTTTATAACAACAAATTTACATGATGCCAGGTCAAGATATGTTAACAGACTTGATACAATATTTGGATAAAAACCACATTAGTAGAGGGGTTGCGACCAACAAAAGTGACCAACATGTAAATGAAACCACGTTTCAATAAAACAGAAAAGTCATCAAAGTTACAACCCAAGGTAATCCAAATGGGTTGCCTATGTGACAACATTAGAGGTGCTGGTTTAACGTCACTGATGTTCAGATTTCATCACCATACAAGGCCTTAACTTTCAACAGTGAGGTCTCAGGCAAATTGTCTGTTTAGTCCCTCTGCTGCAGCATATGTTCAGCAGAAATCAAGGCAATTGCTAATTTAAACACTGCTATAGACTGTTAGCATCAACAGATGATGTCAATTTCACCTTGGAAAACTTGAGTTTCTATCTCACATTGCACATAATACATGTAGTTCACATTGTGGTCAAGTTATTAATAGCAAACCTTTTACTGATTGGCATTTGAACAGCCAATGAATGAAGACTACCTAGAAAAAGACCAAGATGTCATATGTGATTTACACTCAGACACCATTTCAAGAACCAAATGATCTTAATTTCTATCAGTTATATTGTGACAATACAAAAGACAAAATAAAGTCTTCTATATTCTGTATATATTTGGAAAATATTGATAAATATGTTTTGCAGTATATTCATGCATTTACTTTATTTTAAAAAATTGAATGTTATTAGTAAAAGCAAGACATGAAATGGAAATTGAAAATGTACGATTCTTTGATTTTTGAAATTCATATTCTTTGAAGAGGGACATTAATTACCCATCTCTGTTGAGAGCCACAGTGACTCAGGTATTAACATAAATAGGCCTGGGATAGTGGGACTTATAAGTGGGTCAAAATTCTGGTGACAGGTTGAATATTTTAAAGTGTCTTTGGGCAAGACATGTTAGTCAAATTGCCTCCACAAAATATAATCTTTCATGTGTTAATGTGCTGTTAACCCCAAATAATAAATCACATTGCAGTCTTTTCAAGGCCATCACATTATATCCAACATGGATTGTATTTCCATTCAATAACTGGTGAACTCGGATAGTTTCACCTGTTTGTTTATTGTTTTTTTTTAGGTGGGCGCTTCTTTTTTTTTCAAAATCTGACTCGTGCATGGCCCTTGTATAACTTGCAAACTTGCCTTTGTATCACAAATACTAGTTTTATTCAGTAACTATGGATGGACTTCATTTATTTTAATACTATAAAATCTGACTTGTAACACCACTAGCATGGAAATGCCACATTTCATATATAAGTCATGCATAGAATGGCCTGTAATAAGATGTCTCCTGCCTTGAAAGAAGATATTTTGGTGGGAGAAGGGATGGTTTTTTGACAGGTTCATTAAAAAGGGTTTTATATTGAAATAATGTAGATCATCAAAAGTATTTCATTTATGTCAGAATTTGCCAAGTTTGTCTTGAATATTTGAATAATTATGATATGTTCAGCAGCTTTTGATGATAGTAAAAGAATAAAGCCAAATTTGCTATAAGGGTTGATTTTATGAGAACTAAGGTTCCCTTTGATTATCTCCTACTGTATTTCAAAATTTGACTTTGAAGTTTATCCTTGCATTGTAAATTCAATTTCCACTCAAAATATTTTGAATAACTTCACAAATAGGAAATTAATATATTATGATCCCATTTTTATTGTCAAGACCTTGGATGTATATTTTTATTGCCCTGTCATGTTTTAGAATTTGTTTAGACATTTGTTCAAATGCACATTACTGGTGGGGACATCCTCGTCATTTTTGGAAAAAGTTTTGATTCCATATTTTTTGTAATTATCATGGTTTCCTCTTTTATTTGCAGCATAAAAATGCATCAGCTGGAGAAAGGTATGTTGAGCTCTTCAGGTCACAGATGATTTTTGTTCTGTTTTAAAGTAGTATTCCACTTTTCTCATGGCCTGAATCTGGTTTTCCTCAATATGGTCCATTTTGTATATCATCTCCAAACCAGTTTTTACTTAATGGTCTGTCCAACACTATTCTGCAATAATAATTTAACTGCATAAAGATGATAATTTCAATAGTATTTGTTACATATGCTATTTGAATGACAATCTTTGTAAGGAGCATTCTGACGGGTCAAATGTTTCTACTCGTCCAATGAATATTTGTGTCAGAAATGATGGAAATAAGCAGTACTTGCTTAGCATTGCATTTCCAGTTTTGATAGAGGCACACAAACAAAACATTTGGATAAAGGTTAGAAAATTTGTGTAAGTGGGAATGACTTTTACGTAGTGTCAGTAAGAAAATAGTTGGTAGCAGATTGTGATCTTTGTGAAAAAGATCTCACCATCTGTTGCTTATTATACATTAGCATCTTACAAGTTAAATGAGAAGGGTCAGAAGATTCAAAACTTATTCTCATCCATAATTTAAGGAGGGAAAATATATTGATTACTGGTAGCGATGTGATGATATAGTTACCACATACCCTTGTATATCAAAGATGGTCATGTCTACTGAGTTGTTTACTTGATCCATATATAGAGTCATTCTTTAGTTTCATGAATAGTATTATTGATTCCAGGTCAGAATCATTGAATAAGCATTAAAACCTACAATTCAGTACAGAACATCAGATATGGTGTGATGGCATCGGGAGAAAGTGGATTACAGTATTTTAAGAATGATTTCAAATATGAGAGGGCAGATGTAAGTCAGTAGTAGAAGATAAAAATGGCATATAGACAAAACACAGAGAAGTTTGAAAAGAATAGAAAATTCTTGCTTAAAATGACTGGAAAAAAAAAATTGAAGATTTAGCCCACAAAATGAATGCTTACAAAAAGGAAAGAAAACCTCTTACCATATCTGCAAAACAGCAATATATGGCACAGTGGACATCTGAGATCTTTTTATCTCTTCTCTAACAGAATTGATTGTCATAACAACATAATGTTTTCACTAAAAGACTTATAATCTTGGCTGATCCAAAATGAAATTGGTGCCAATCTGAGGTATTCATCAGAAAATTTCTGATGTTTCATTGGACCTAAAAGAAATGGTGCTGTTTGTACATCCACTATGGCTGACTTTACATTGTCTTTGCAAAATTTGTAGCAGATTTTGGTTTGTTTGTTTTACATCCACTATGGCTGACTTTACATTGTCTTTGCAAAATTTGTAGCAGATTTTGGTTTGTTTGTTTTAGCATCACTTTTAACATAATTAGCTATTAGTACCATTTTTTAAAATCATTGGTATGACTCAGCCAGGGATTAAATCCATGACCTCCCGCTTCTGAGGCAGACACTCTAACCACTAGGCCACTGTTTGATGGGAAGGTGTGACACAATTGGTTGTATTCAATTTGTACAGGCCATGCTTAATTGAAAAATTTATAAAATTACTCACATTATTCCAGTTTTGCGATTGCAAGCTTAATGGAATTCTGATAACAGTCATCAGTATTCCAATTTTGGAGATCTTGTTTAATGGAATTATTTTTATAAAATATCATTATACCTTTATTACATGTCTTGTTTCATGGAAATCTTATAAAAATTATTATCAGCATTGAATTATTGCAGGCTATGTTTAATGAGAAATTCAGATAAAACATTCAGTATTCCTTTATTGCAGGTCTTGTTTAATGAAAGTCTGATTATTAATTCAAATTATTTACAGTATTCTATTTTTACAGGTAATATTTACAGGGAAAAGTTTGATAAAACTTTTAACAGTATTAATTTAGTACATGGTTGCATGGTCATTAAGGATCAGTGAAAGCAATTGAGAAATGAATTCCTCTTTCATAGTTTTGAAAGTCATCTATTGTTCATCTATGTCAATAAAAGTCTTTTAATTTGAGAATATTTGCTTAAAAATCAAATATGATTGTCAATGAATAGTTTGTTTTATAGTCATTTATTTTACAGTGTGTGTGTGTGTTTGTTTGTGGGTGTGATTTGGATTTTTAATGTAGCTTTAACAGTTTTTCAGTTATAATTACTAGGATGTCTTCAGTGTTGCAGCTTATGTTGATGTCTAGCACTGGGGCATTATGCTGCAGGCATATAGAATGCTGTTCCACCCAATCTCATTGTCCTGACGGCATGTTGACCATTCCTAACACTATCCTGTTTATGCTGAGTGCCTAGACAGGCAGCTATTTATACCATTTTT
The DNA here is from genome assembly GCA_016746295.1 of Potamilus streckersoni. Lineage (NCBI taxonomy): Eukaryota > Metazoa > Mollusca > Bivalvia > Unionida > Unionidae > Potamilus > Potamilus streckersoni. The sequence goes on from JAEAOA010001155.1 coordinate 1,920,407, forward strand.
AAGTCTGGTATGACTCAGCCCCAGTTTGAATCTAGAACCACCAGCATCTAAGGTGGATGCTCTATCCACTTGGCCATGGGAATGGTCTGTATTACATTGTGAAGTTTGGAAATACTACTTGATTTTTATGTCATCTGCACAGCCATTCAGCCATTATCAGAATCCATTGGAAGTAATCAGACAATGTGCATAGATTGATTTTCAGGTGATGTAATTAATGACTTTTTTCCACTCAGTGCAAACAATCTCATTTTTTTCTTTGTCATTGCTGTTATCAGTATGATCAAAACCAGTTTCAACCTCATCAGGGTGTTCTTCAAATTCCTTGACTGACAATTGGTGTACAGTTTATGTGATGGGCTTCATACAAAGCAGTGATGTGTTAAGAGATGAAATATTATGGATATCAGCACTTTTCCAGGCAGCAGCTAGACTGACAGATGAAGCAGAAGTGGAAGAAGTAATCAAACTCAGAAGAAAATAATGAGAAAAAGAAGACCATGTTAAGCATTGTATTTGTAGCAGGAGAAGAATGTATAGTACTTAAAGAGCAGTGTTTAATATTTGGGTCCAATTACAATGAATTTTTTATCATTTGCCTTTCATATTTCTTTGTGTTTCTTTTTGTTCTTATTTTTGTTTCTTGTATTTGTATTTGAATTTTTTAGTAGAAGATGAACACTGATACAGAGTGTAGTTGAAATGGTCAGTACAAATCCATTCAAAAGTCAATGAATTTCAGTTCTCCTGATTTGTATGATTCAAGCATTATTGGAGGTCCTTTCTAATTGAAAAAACTAATAAAATTATTAACAATATTCCATTATTACAGGTCATGTTAATTGAAATGTCTGATGATATTATTAACAATATTCCATGGAAAAACTTGATAAAATTACTCACAGTAATCAACTATTGTATGTTGTGTTTAATTGGAAAGTCAGATAAAATTGTTCACTATATTCCATTATTGCATGTCATGTTTAATTGAAAGGTGTGATACAATTAACTGCAGTTTTCCATTATTGCAGGTCCAAACAGGAATCAACACCAGTCAAACTCTATAGAAATGTCATGCAAAATGAGACATGTAGAATGATGACGGGTATTGACATGGTAGTGTCTGAGGCAAATCGTTTGTTTGGAAATGAAAGAACACAGATTTTCTTTGACTTACTGGATGATGAATTGTTTAATTTTGGATTATCTGGAGCTGCTCCAGGCTTTATACCTAACATGACACAGTCCACTGTCAGGCAGCATGTTATTTCTTTCTTTGAACATTCATGTGACACAATGAATCGATTGATGACATTATTATTAGGGTAAGTATAGTCTTTCTACTCTTGCAATTTTAGGCCCTTTTCAAACTAAATTGTCCCATTATTGTTCAGTGGTGTTGAGCTGAGTTATTGTGGTATTTGATGTTTCTCTGATACATTAAGTGTTAACCATTTGTTATTTCATGATGAACATACCCCATACTTAGACAAATTTAGCTGTTTTGGTAACCTTACTTTTCTTATCTCAGTCTGGTAGTCTCTGCCATGGTGTCCACATACAAGGAACCATTTTTAAAAAGAATAAACCATCTTATGTTGTGCCTGATGGAGGTGTTATAATCTTTTTTAAAAAAGAACAACAACAACATATAACAAAAATAACTTCACTGGTAAAGTAACCTAAGGTCTCTCCTACTTTGATAGCACACCATAGAAACAATTTGAGAGAGATACACACATGCACATGAAGTCAAGTTATTTGGTTATAGGCTAGAAACTATAGTTCATTCCACATAACATGGCAGATTTAGTCCTGTCCATAATAGCAAATTTTCATGTCAGCATCATGAAATGTAGATAAAAATACATAATTCATTTTAAATTTTATGTGTGAAATTAATTAAATAATTTTAGCTACATTTAGTGACACTAACCTGAAGTTTTACTGAGTTACAGATATGATAAGATTCAAAATACTGTGTGGAACAAACTAGAACAGAAAACACTGTTCCAGACATATAGGCTATACACATAACATTTTCAAAATGCACACGTCATTAGAGCTGTATAGCCAGTATTATAATGTACCATTGACTATCATATAATTTTTCCAAGTTAGAAGTGATGAAAGTGAAAAGTTTTCATTATTAAAGATACTAATTACTAATAAAAGATACTAATTACCGTTTTTTAATTATCATCTGACATTGGTTGACTTAATTTGATAATACACTAACAAGATTATGTTTTCCCATGCATGGAATTTATGTACTTACGGTCAACAGCTAAACCCACTGAAATCATTAACATAATTGTATTTAACATATTTATATTAATTTGCAGTGTTCGCAAGCAATAGCACATGGATCAAGATACTCATGGTGCAATACTTACAACATAAAACAATTATAACTTTTTTCTTTTCTAAGAGTGGCATTGATAGCGAGACACTAACAAGATAGATATTTAGATTTTCTTGAAACAGTACAAGATTTGATAAGCTATATAAAAAGTGAGATTCAATAATATGCCATGATAAATACTGTATTTGTTGAATCTGCTAACTATATTGCAAAAGTATAAGGTTATTTTAATTTGAATGGAAAAATGGATGAAAATAATAATCTGTATTGGTGTTTGTATCAAGTCATGGAAATTCCAGTTGCAGGGTTACATTATTCGTCTCTCCGATAGGCAGAGCCTCGTTGGAAAGATGATACATCCCCTTGACAGATTTCCTTGTTTCTGTGCAATCCCCAATATAGATTGTATTATTTTTTTTAATTTTGGAGAGTAGATATTTTACAATTAAACTGGAATGGAAACTTCACTACTACTCATTAATTGTCTTTTTCCACATCAAACTTCTAGACATATATATATACACACACACACACATACACATACACATATATATACACATAAATATACACACACACACACACACACACATATATGTATATATATATATATATATATATATATATATATATATATATATATATATATATATATATATATATATATATATATATATATATATATATAGGAATAGAGTAAATTGATGCTTATTTCACAATTATCTGCTAATGTGGTTTAGTGTTCAGAATGAGACTTACAGCTTTATTTCTACTGGAATTAAAACAGTATCCAAAATTGTATGTATATATACAGGAATAGAGTAAATTGATGCTTATTTCACAATTATCTGCTAATGTGGTTTAGTGTTCAGAATGAGATTTATAGCTTTATTTCTACTGGAATTAAAATAGTGTCCAAAATTGACAGTAATCACCTTATGCATCATGCATCGAATATGCAGAATTTTCTCATATGATGTACAAAAGTCAACAACAGTACATAAATTGACACAGCAGCCCTCTCCAATGGGGAAGGTTATATGACATTTACTCCAAACTGTTACCTAAGACCTAGGAAGAGGAATGGTTGACTGTCAGTGTGAGTCTACATAGGTATATACTGTTATCTGAATAGAAGCTAACATCTACACTGAAGATTGTACTTTGTAGAGGTGAGCAAAGAAGTCTTTTTACAATGTTTCATTGGATGTGAAATTTCTAAATAGTTTTTTGTGATTGTTATCTATACAATTTTGGACTTTCTTTTCTCACCTCTACACAATACATACAAGCTTCAATGTAGATGTCAGCTTCTGTGCAGATAACAGTATACACTTATCTAGACTCCCATTGACAGTCATCTATTCTTTCTTACTAGATCTAAGGCAACAGTTTGGAGTAAATGTCAATTAACCTTCCCCATAGAGAGGGCTGCTGGAATTACTCTGTACATAAACATTAGTTGTGCATTTGTAGGTTTCATACAAATATATAAATATGATTTTACCTGGAACCTTGCAATTTAGTAAAGGCTGCATCTTGATGAGTACCACTCCTTTATTACAAATGTAGGTCACTGTGATCCATATTACACACTTTACAGTAAAATTTTGTTTTTTAACTGTTTATGTCTCTATCTCTGCTCCTGGTAGAATTATCATACTGGTTTGAGGTGTCTGCTAGTACCTTATTTCAAAGACTGTTACTATGACCTACAGTCACAATTTACTGATATAGGTGAAGGATTACATTTAGCCCATGACCAGAATGTTTTTTACCCTAGTACATAAGATCAAAAGAAGCTCATGTCAATGTATATTGCTTCATGTATCGGCTCTGGTAAAGATTTTGCATTTTATTCTTGATTATATAAATCTTAGACATGTCATGATTATTATTTGATCTAGATTAATGCGACTCTTGAGTGAATTCACCTTGATAGATTTTACATCCATACTACAAAAAGAGGTCTAAGTGATATATTTCATGCTGATGTGACTTTCTTAAAATACTGTTTTAAATTCATTACTTGGTTGAGCTTTATCATGCACTCATTAAACTTGATAATTGGATGCATCTGTTACTACTACAATATACTTACAACCAAAGAAAGTCATCAAGACCTATATTTTATGTTTTCCTTAGTTTGGTTTATACTATTTGTAATAAATTTATCCATGCTAGACCTATATACAACCTAGACTACTCAGAAAAGCTTTTCTTAAAAGTACATTATAAGTAGGAATAAGCTTGCACATTTAGTGTGTAACTTCCATATTTATGAATATGCATTTTATGTTGCATTAGGTTTTAGTTTTAATATGATACATAGGAATTTAATTAGAGAACCACATGCTGCATGTTTTTCATGTGAGTCCTCTTCAGTGGTTGTAAATCAAGGTAATTAATGATGAATGGGCTGTTTGTAATGCTGAGTATCACTCCAGGATTATCTAAACTCAACCTTCAGATTTTTGCTGCTGAGGAGAAAACCTTTATTATATTGTCTCAAGCAGTTATATTATTTTCTCAAGCAGTTATATTATTGTCTTAAGCAGTTATATTATTTTCTCAAGCAGTTATATGATTGTCTTAAGCAGTTATATTATTTTCTCAAACAGTTATATTATTGTCTCAAGCAGTTATATTATTGTCTCAAGCAGTTATATTATTTTCTCAAGCAGTTATATTATTGTCTCAAGCAGTTATATTATTGTCTCAAGCAGTTATATTATTGTCTCAAGCAGTTATATTATTGTCTCAAGCAGTTATATTATTTTCTCAAGCAGTTATATTATTGTCTCAAGCAGTTATATTATTGTCTCAAGCAGTTATATTATTGTCTCAAGTAGTTATATTATTGTCTCAAGCAGTTATATTATTGTCTCAAGCAGTTATATTATTGTCTTAAGCAGTTATATTATTTTCTCAAGCAGTTATATTATTGTCTGAAGCAGTTATATTATTGTCTCAAGCAGTTATATTATTGTCTCAAGCAGTTATATTATTTTCTCAAGCAGTTATATTATTGTCTGAAGCAGTTATATTATTGTCTCAAGCAGTTATATTATTGTCTCAAGTAGTTATATTATTGTCTCAAGCAGTTATATTATTGTCTCAAGCAGTTATATTATTGTCTCAAGCAGTTATATTATTGTCTCTAAGATTTTAAGAACAAATGATTTAGCTTTAGTACTCTGCCTTGATATAATGGATAAGAATGTACGTTTCATAGTTTTATTGTCTTTCATGTCCTGTCACAGTAGATATATAAGTGGGTGGGTTGGTGAGTGTATAAGTGGATGAGTCGATAGCTAGCTAGCTAGATGTTTTCATGGTATATCACAACAGTAATGGTTACATATTAACAATGAAAAGTTATAACTTTTAAGTTCCAGTGTATGAGATGCATTCAAAAATTTGGTCAGAAAAGTGGTCAATATTTCATTTTCAGGATCACTGTAGTCTAAATTTATGTATGGTAATATTTACATTGACTTCTGGAGACTACTCAGGGCTGCACACAAGTGAGTTATGAAATGATTGGTTACACTCCAGTTGCATTATGCCATGGTAGAGTTGGCAAAGCATAGCATTATGTGGAATTTTTGTTAAGGGTAGATATGACAGTGAAAATGCCTAATAACCATAATCATTGTATTGTTATACAGTAACATTAGTCAATAATTTTATTAGCCCTTGGTATGTTTATATGTAGATTTGCCTTGCTTTTACTCCAGTAATTTTGTCTACGTTTTTGCCCAAAGAATTGTGAAAATACATTTAATAGCTAAAATTGCAATCACATGTTTTCAGATTGAATTCCCTAGATCAAGCTTTTGTAACAGAGAAAAGGCTGGTTTTGCTAAAATGATATAGAAGCTTATGCAAACACAATGGTAATACAAGATCAGTGTTGATACTTATGCATTGATCAATGTTTAAACAAGAGTATCTGATAATATGATCCACAATTAAATGACTGAAAGCATTTGATCAAAATATTTGGTATCAAGTTGTTCAGGCTGAACATTATGGTCAGCCTAGAATTATGTCAATAATCACATGACATAATATAATTTTTATCTGAAGGTGCAGACTTGAGAGGAAATGAAAATAAATGCTAATTTACTTGTCTTTAATAACAGATACATTTCAGTTTGAAAGTTTGGTAATGTAGCAGTCTTAGGTTAGGATCACAAAAATATGTTTATGATTTTCCTTTCCAAGAATAAAATACAGTGTATAAATTAAAACCATCAAATTTTACATGCTCCTAAAAAGTGACTCCTTTAAAATTTTGATACAAGCAATGGGATATATACCCATGTGACATGTTTCTGCTCATATCCTTGACCTTTGAGAAGTTAAGTGTTTGTTGTATTTTGTGATTTATACTGTGAATTAACATATTAGGCATACTTAACAAAAATTAAAAGAATTATAAGGGTACTTTACAGATTCTGGTTGCACACAAGGTGCATGTGGGTCTGTGTGGTCATTCATGATTTACATGTCAAGACATTATTTTTATAACGTTTATTTTCCATTGTTTGTCAGTTTACCATTTTACTTAAGTCAGTTCTCATTTAAGTCATAAAATTTATTCAGTATCTTATATTCATTAATCTTTTTCTTCTTCAGTTGTCCAGATAGAAAATTGCAGCAAATGCCAGAGCAAAATTTCATATCCTTAATGCAGTCTGTCATTGGCTTCTCACTAAAAACTACAATCAAAGGAGGAAAAAGGCCAACATCAAAAGGAAGCACATTTGTCATGGTTGACTCAGAGGAGTTTGAGAAAGCACTGGGAAATGAAATTCCAGACAATGTTTTAAATAGGCTTAGTCGTGGAGATGAAATGGTTGTCCATCGATTTGATACAAGACTTGAGAGAACTCGAGACCCACAGACAAGAGAGAACAGGCCCATTCTATCAATTTTCTTTCCTTCTGACCGTAAAATTTTCATATACATTCCAACAGAAAATGGAAGCTACTGGCATCAGGCAGACATGCAAAGAGCCAGTAGGATATGCCGAAATAATAAATAATTGTTCTAATGTCTCCAGCAATTAAAAGCTTATAGTCATCAAGTGCAGGCAATAGTATTAGAGAGAGGCCAGCTGTGAATGATACATCAAACAACGAATTATCTTCTTTCATTCAGACAAGGAGAAAATGTGGCATATTTTAGGTTGTGAGACTTATTTACTTACAGTCATGAATTGATTTACATGCATTCAGATGCAACTTACATGAACTGTGCATTGGTAATTTCAAGCCAGCATTTGAATGTTAAGATTGTTACAAGGTTCCCACACTACCAGAAAATTGGGAAAAATATCTGAATTATAGAATTGTATTATATTCTGCAAATGTTGATGAAAGCCTTGGAAAATTGGGGAATTTCCCAACTTCACTTGAGAATAGAAACATTTACATAATTGAGTTATAATAACTGAACTAATTTTGGCAGTTGCTGTACAGATCATTTGGGTGCTTGATATAAACATATTTGTATAGTCAATTCAAATGCTCAGTGGATTAGATTCATCTAATAGACTGGTTAGTTCACAGATAGCATCATATTGGCATCTTTTCTTATGTGGAAGGTGTGAAAACCATAACTGCATCACAATTAGCCAACATGGAGGCAGCACTGTCTAGCCACTTTCCAGTGGGCCTAGCAACATTAAAAACAGTAACATTGAGTCATTCCTGCATGAAATTGATAGAAAAGTTATTCATTTTCTCAGAAATTGTGAATATTACAATTCTTACATCATTAATCAGCTGACATACAAGATGAAATTACATTGTTGATGAATCTTAAGCTGGCTGTTGCCATTTGGATCACTAGTCAAACAAATCTTGCAACCTACATGTTCATGAGTTAATCATTGGTCATGTGATGTCAACAACAACCTGTTTCAAATGTAGAAAAAAGGAAACAGCATGTGTCAGTGATGGTTTTGTTGTATAAACTTGACTACCAGGTTGACATGCTGTTTGCTTGATTAATCTAACTTCTTCCAGATTACTGTGAAAAAGACAGGTTTCTGTTAGCTGTTCTCAGAATAAATACATTGAGAATTATGTGTTTTCGGGTTTTCATAAAAGGTATGTAACTTTCATTTAATATGTTTCATATTTTGCACAGTAACATTACAAAGGAGTTTATTGTTGATATCACACTTGACTTCTGATGTCAAGAACATGTAGGTTGTGAGATAAGTAGTCATTTGACTAGCAACACAAATGGTGAGTACCAGGTCAAGTTTCATCAATGTGGTAGTTTTGTCTCCTGTCAGAGGATGGAAGACAATGATTTTATTACTTGCAATTTCCTAGAAAATAAATTATTTTCCTATTAATTTCATGCAGTTGTGACTCGATGTAATGGCGTTTAAGTTTGCTAGGCTTACCAGTAAGTGGCTAACATATGCTGCTACAGCATGGTGGTGGAGAATTCCGACTTTTTGATAGGCGATTGGTTCAGACACTAGACCCCAACATAAATGTCCAAGTATGACAAGTATGACAAATGGACTAGCAGCAGGGAGGGTGAATCCTACAACATTTTGCCCGAGCCCCTACCCCCTCAAAAAAGGTTCCTGCAACTGGCTGAAAAAAATTAGGTCAATAATGCTAAACCAAAGTCTCTAACTTTTCTATTTCCATATGGTTGAGAACCGGTAATATAAATCGTTTAGGTTAGCCCAGTTTTGTTATCCTATTGTTGATGTATTTTTTCATGATTTCATTACTTGCAAAGCAGCTCTCAATTGTTGTCGTTCATCAATATGCTGCTGTGAATTAACCAGACCAGTGCTTTGCATGTATAAAGCAAGGTAAATCCACAAAGTAAATTAAATGATTTCCCCTGCCCAATGCATTTTTATCAACTAAACATATCCGTCTGTCTGTGATTAACTGAGTATCTGTAAGTTTATTAAATTCCACTGTAAACTTAAGACACATATCATAATATAAAAACAAGGTTTCAGTTTTTTCCCCATAGCATAACAGTCGCTGTTACCGTTACAAATAATCCTTTAAGCTAACTGTACAGTGTGAGTTAATATACATGTATATGTTCGCTATAGGCTTGCCTATGCTTATCGATATTTCATGACGCAGCAGTTATTTCCATCTTCATGTCTGTTTTCAATTTTATACATACAAACTGTGATATATTTTAGTTGTAGACTTATAGTACTCCAAATTTAAAGGGTCATAAGAGGAAAATATTACATTTTAGCAATGCTAAAGAAGGAATTACACCCCCCCCACATTATGCATATACATCTAGGCTTTCAAACAACAGCTTGTGCCTAGCAGATGTGTTTATCAATTGTCCAGAGATTTGTACGCAGTGGTTATTTCCGTTTTCATGCTTGTAATTTAAAATTGTTTTGTTTTATATATACAAATTGTGATATATTTTAATCGGTTAATACATGTAAATGGTTAAATATCTTAATAAAATTATAAATATTTAGATTCATTTATTAAATCAGAGATCTAATGCTATTGTATAATGATAACCATATAATAATTTCTGAAACATATTATTTCTAGGCGAGAGCGTTAGCTTAGTGGTAGAGTGTTTGAACTCTGGTACTAAACTTCTGCATTCGCCTATCATGGCCACCGGGTGAGTATTTGGTCCAGGGGTTGCCAAGGTTTTTTATAATGGGGGTGTGGACATCCCTGAGATTTCGATAAAATCCTTACCTCCTCGCCGCGTGGTAGGATGCGTTTTGGCATCTTACCTCAGGGTGATTCGGTAGAGGTTTTATTGAAATCGCAATGCCTAGACCGCCTTTTGGATTTCTAATATTTTGCTTTCCTTGATTAGAAATTCGCCTGGGTGTGTGTCTATGCAAGGTGTCCCCCTAAAATAATCAGTAGCATGCCTGAGCTTTCTACCCTTTAAAAGGACCCCCAAAGAAACATTCAGAAAGGATGTTAGCCACAAAGAAACAGAACATGAGGGTGCCCCAAAACAGTCATAAGAGAGACGACAATGTAAGGACCCCATGAAAGTCACAGGCTATCAAGAGGTTCTGTGAAGGGTAACCGTTTAGGATCCTATTGATTTTTTTTTATAAATTAAAATTACATTGCATACATACATACAAACTTAACATACATTACATACAAACAGATAGACATACATTACATAGAAACATACATACAAACATACATTACATACATACATACAGACAGACACGTACATACATTACATACATACATAGATATACAAATATACATTAAATACATACTTAAAGGCATACATTACATACATTAGGTATGCATTACAAAGATACATACAGACATGCATTACATACAGGCAGACAGACGGACAAACATACATACTAATAGCTATTAACAAAAATGGAGATAATCCTCTATTGATCAGCAGAGAGGAGGAGCAGAGTTATTGCGCTTTTTTAAGCATTTTACTTACGAACTTAATTAAACATCTATTATTAATACTATTAATAATGAATATTGGAGGACCTTACTCAGCTAAATTAGCTTGAGAGCGACTAGAAGCAATTGAAAAATATTTTCCTGTTCGTGATTCTGTTAAATAGCAACTACAGTCGCGTCAGGAATCTCAAGTTGAATTTGAAGTGGTCACAAAACAATTATTTAAACCTATCACTGAGACCACTAAAGGTATTCAACCTGTGTTAGAGAAAACCGCTGAGGCAACTAGAAAAATATCAGAAAGATCCAAGAAAACAAGAGATTCTTAGAAAACTTACTGCCGAAATAGCTGCTGATCAGTCAATGCAAGAAATACTTGAAGGTGCTAAAGCACCAGCCCCTAAACAAAAGAGTGTTCCAGCGAGTAGTACTGCTTAACTGTCAAATTTAATGAAGCTGCTGTTAAAGTAAATAATGATATTGAAAACCTAGATCAATTAGCTGCGCTTGACGTGGATGGTTTTAGTAGAAGAGATAAATTAATGAAACATGAATACACTAAAGATATTAGAACCCGTGAACAATGGCAGAAAGTATTATATTGCATACGTATGAATGTTGAACGAGTTATATGATGATCCATTATATTAGAATTATGTTAGGGCAATTAATGAATTAATTCAATCAAGAAAAGAAGAAGCAGGAAAAGTAAACCGATAATATAGAAAAAGAACACACATCCAGTTCCTGAAACAACATCGGAATTACAGCTAGATCCTCAAACTATTGGAACTACCACCACCATTATCATCATCACCAAGAAGTGGCCTTACCACACAAGGAAGTGGTCTCATTACTCAGTGTCCTAACAACGTTGTTGCTGATGTTGAACGACTAGAAATTCTGATTAGCGGAAAACGAGCTGGTAATAATTCCCCAGAAATTATTAATGAAGCAGCAGATATTTGTAAAAGATTATTTACAGGCGGTATCATGGATATTAATGTGTATCAGTCTCTCATTAATGAAATCGCCGATGATTATTACAGTGACTAAGTATGTAAATAAACATAATGTTTATTAATAAAAGGATAGTACATAATACTGAACGTGGACCAACCATGGTCAGGGCAATCAATTCTCGAATACCGATTTACAAAACAACCTAAGGAGATGGATTAGGTGACGTTGTTCAGGATCTTTTTAGAAGGATAGCCCCAAAAGCAATAAAAATTGCAAACTAACTGTGTATGAAAGCTATTGATGTTCGTGAAATAGGTATATGCGCTTTTGGTAATGTTGCTAGTAAAGCATTCTCAGCAATCAACGATAGACTAGCACGATTAATACGCAGACCTCAAGCGGTTCAACCTCAGGCAGTGAAATTATCTAACACTGAAATAATGCCTGCAAATATTAGTAAAAAAGATCGGGTTGCTAATCAAAAACTAGCAGAGTTGTCTGATGTACCTTTATCAGAAAAAAAAATACAACCGTCAGTCTCGTAGCAGAAAGTGGTCTCACTTCTAGAAGTAGTCTTCGTTTTAGACGATAATAATTATAATACATAATGTTCAAACGTATAAGCGATCCCGCATTCGAAATGGACGCACCAGTTCTCAAAGATGAGTCTGTACGTGATTATCAGTATTATTCTTATGACGACGAATTCCAGATCAGCGTGGAAGAATTGTACTTCAGGTTCATGATACAAGCAGATATTTCTTATCCTCTGAAGCATTTATTGAAGTAGAGGGTGAAATATTAAAAGCAGATAATACTAAATACACCGCCGATATTAGTGTTGGTTTTGTTAATAATGGTATTATGGCGTTGTTTGATAGCGCTACGTACATGCTCGACGGAAAAAAAATATTGAATCAATTCAGAAAGATGTTGACCTTGCTACAACACTACTTGGTCTTGCAAGATACAGTGATGATTTTTCAAGATCACCTGGTCCGTAAATGATGTTTGTAAAAGATACTTCTAATTCTCCAGAGCACAAGCAATATAAAATAGGACAACCAAGAAATTTTGCTAGAAACGCCAATGCGGATGTACAAAGTATGATTATTAATGTAGATCCAGATTTCAACTTAGGATTTAGATCACGTCGAGCGATGTTAAAAGGTAATACAAGAGTATTTTCATGATCAATTCCACTGTCACATATCTTTGGATTCTGTAGAAATGTCAGAAAAGTCATTTTCGGAGCCAGACATAGTTTTACTAGTACGAAAGGCTACAGACGATGATGCAATATGGAGACCCGCCGGTGATGCTGGTAGAGTAATTCTTACGAAGCTTTCACTGTGGATATCTGTATTAACTCCATCAATATCTGAAGAACAACGGTTACTATCTTTTATGAGTCAAGTCGGCAAATAAATGTTATCGTAGTAAAGCTCAGCAGAAAGGTGATTTATTTAAATATGCAACTCTTGATCAACTTAGAAATTAGATTGATGATTTATTAAATATTACAAGTGTGGACCAAAATGAAGTCGTTGTTTTTCAGGACAAACAAGGACGATTAAAGACAAGCAATATACAACTATCATACGTACTTATACGAATTCCTACTGCAGTTGCTGATAATATCGTTACTTTTACTGATCAGGGTAAAATACAAGATTCGGTTAAGTCAGTTAACGATTATATCAGGAAAGCTGGCTATTTATTTAGTGGATATATTATGAACAGAAATAAAATTACAGGTCTTGGAAATCCAACCACAGATAATGATGCTGCAACAAAAAATAAATACGTCGATGATCAAGAATCTAAGTACGTGTTAGCCAACAGTGGTATAATGCGTGCATTTCTCGACATTAATAATAATGGTATTAATAATCTCAGAACACCAGAATCTGAGTTTGATGCAGCAACAATACAATATGTCGATGATAAAGAAGTTCCAGTCAACAATGAAATTGCCACACTCGAAAATGATTTTACCAATCACATAAGTACGTTTTTAAATTTTCGCAGAAACATAAACAGAACCAATAACGAATTTTTTGGAAGTCGACCAAATGTTGATATAAAACTAACTGATATTAACACCAAACTGACTGATATTTTCAGTGGAATTACGAATATTGTTCAAACAACGAGCCTGATTAAAATTCCTCACAATCAGATAAAAAATATTGCGTATACAGTTGCATCTGGGTCTAACATATGGACACCAGAAAATAGAACTATCAAACACACCGCTGAAGTCACTGATGTATATAGGATGTCCGTACTTAGCAGTGTAGATTTTAGAATATACACTACATCTCCATCAACTGTTAGTTTTTCTAAAACTGTATCTGTAGTGTTAGATAAAGATTCTGAGGAAACATTTACGCTGGAATCGTCTGATAAATATATGGCCTCAGCTGATTACTGGTGGTGTTTGGAATTTGTAACTCAATTAATTACTTAACGTCATAGTATAAGAGATCAAATGACTACGTCATCTATCAACGTTCAACGTCACAGATATAATCAAGCATGTGATTGCCTGACCAAACTAAAAAATACCATCTACGATTATACAGCAAAAGTAACAAATATCGTAGACGTATGGTTTTCATTGATATAGTTGTTTACTCGGTGTCTGCTATTGTTGCTGGAGCCGGATTAATAATTTCAACATTAACAATGACAGCTCCATCAATCATAACAATTATTGTTTCAACTTCAACGACTATAGCAGGCATTCTTAGTATTATTGCTACAAAGATAGCTGCATGTGCAAATGATAAATTGCGCGAGTATATGATAAAATTGCACACAGCAACAGCAACCTACTCTAAACTATATGGGTATGTTTCCAGTGATGGTAAAATATCTGACGAGTAGTTCGCAACGATAATGAAAACTTACGATAAAGGATTCAGAATCGTTAGTGATTCTGGTGACAGTCACCAAAGTAAAAAATGGATAATTAGACAAAAACAATAATAATAATGTCAGCGTCTGAACATCGTTCGGTCGAGAGAGTTATTAGAGCAGATCGTCACTAATACAACTCCTTCAAAAACTTCTATGATATCAATAAGTTCGACCAATCTTGAATTTAGCGTTAACTTTCCAACCGCATTTCCAGTAAAAGGGATAGCACTAGCTCAGTTACGTGTTTATTATAGGTGGCCTAATATTAGATCAAAACCATTTGGTGGACTATAGCCAAATTCACTAGTATTCGCAAAAAAGAATAAATCTTATGGAACTCCCGATTGGTAAGTAGTTAGTATTCCAACTGGCAGTTATCAAATAAAGAAAATCAATGAAGAATTCCAACGCAGAATTAAATCTATTACAGCAATTACTGTTTACGAACCAACATTATCGTCGGTGATTAAATTTCCCTGAATATGCTGTAGATATTTATAAAAGTTCGATTAGATCAGGACTAGGTTGGCCTGCAGTTGCACCAGGTTATCAAGGTCCGCCAAAATCGAGGAGTTTAAAACATAACAGAAAGGGTAAGGAGATTGCTAATTACAAAAAATTGAATCCATGGACATTCAATAAATTTTTCGTTGACAACACCGAAAGCATTCCTAATCTAAGGGAAATTTATACAAAAGGACCTCCAGAATGGCTTTATAGTAAAATGCCTATCAATGCTGTAAATAAGGCAATGCATGCTGAATTTAATCATTCTTTCAATGTTCTTAAAAATCATATCACCAGCATAATCAACATTTCAGCAATGATACAAAAGAAATTATCCTTGAAGAAATGCGACATTTAAATTCAATATTGTATGATTTTAATTATCTTAAGCCCATTTTGGTCAGGAATGTACGTTATCATCCTAGATTAGTAGCTGTTAGTTCCGATGAAACGAAAAGGAACAATATCAAATAATCTTGCATTTGAAGTAAATATTCCTGATTTTTATTAATATCGATGAATATTTTCCAAAAATACTTGATTTATGGAGAAAATTAGCCTCGCTAACAAGTTCTCAGATATAATAATGACCCATATTAAACAGGTCATCATATTTCACCTAATATTGTTAATATAACATCAACTATCGCACTGAATCTATTATGCGATATAATTGACAGTAGTTACCACGTTGACCTTTCTAAGTCTAACCATGACTAGCAGGGATATATCTTTTATTCGTCCAATATTCAATCACCGCCTGGCAGGCTCATTGTGTCTGCTGTTGTAAATGACACACCGGTGAAGCTATTTGCACCTCTAGCGCGTTCAATCGAAAAGATAAAACGTGCATTGTCTCACGAATACGAAAGGCAAAAATAAGACAATCGTGTAATGCAATTGAGAAAGTTTATGTTTTTTAATTCTGTGATAAATGACAGTGAAACTGAGGACAGCGACAGTGAAGGCATATTAGATGTATTAAAATATAATCTTTTGGTCATACTTTATTGAATATTCAGATTTGTATGTTTGATTTGCAACATTTTATACCGATTGCGGTAATATCTCAAAATATCTGGCAGCTGCGCGAATTGTTATGAAAGTTATCTCTTGAAATGTTTCTGCATCTATGGATTTATTTGCTCTCTTTTCGAATATTTTACACCTTGCTGTTTTTCATCGTCTGCAAATCTGAGTCTGCCTAATAGCTTGCAGGTTAGATAAATGGTTGTTTTGGGGAACTCCATCAAGGTGATCAATTACAAGTCCATCTTTAACGACACCATGAAAACATTCAAAGACGAACCTATGTGATAGATATCTGTTTTGCCCAATGGTAAATCTAATATAACCAGCATTATCAAGTCTACCGATTGGTTTGTTTCAATCTGTAGTTTCTAATCATACCATCTTGTGACGCCCCGTAGCTTGTATATACTGGATGTCTCACAAATTCTGTTTGCTCCATTTATATATATATATATATATATATATATATATATATATATATATATATATATATATATATATATATATATATATATATATATATATATATATATATATATATATTGTAAATCATTATTTTGAAATCTGTCTTTATAGGGGATTTACCTGTTAAGGTACTTTTTATCATAATAACGTTTAAGTTCTCTATAATTTTTACTACCACAATTTGCATATAATTGTGTCTTTCCACTAACTCCAATATCACACTGAACACATGGCTTTGGTACGGTACTTCCATATTTGATGCCTGCATATAATTTCCGCAGTATTTGTTTACACATGGCTTATTAGAAAAAGCAATATGTCCAATTTTCAACCAAACACATTTATTTTCTGTTTGAATCCTTATATATATATATATATATATATATATATATATATATATATATATATATATATATATATATATATATATATATATATATATATATATATATATATATATATATAAATATACATATGTATATATATATATATATATATATATATATATATATATATATATATATATATATATATATATATATATGCAAACACATTGCTAATACAAGATCAGTGTTGATATTGATGCAATGTGTGAATAAGAGTATCCACAATTAAATGACTCTGAAAAGCATTTGATCAAAACATGTGGGCATACAGAATAAAGCTCAACATTATAGTCACCCTTGGAATTATGATAATGATCATATGTCATAACATAATTGTCTGAAGATGCTGACTTGAGAGGCTTTGAAAACAAAAGTCAATAGACTTGTATATAATAATGGATACAATTCCGTTTGCAAGTTTGGTGATGTAGGTCTTATGCTAGGATCACAAAAATATATTGCAGAAGACTTTTTCACCTTAAATATATTAACCTCTTATTGACCAGTTTTGTTTAAGATATTACTTCCAAGAATAAAATACACTGTATAAATTTAAATCACCATGTTTTGCATGTTCGTAAAAGTGGATACTGTAAAATATCAATAAAAGCAATGGGATGTATACCCATGTGACATGTTTCTGCTGAAATCCTTGACCTTTGAGAAGTTACATTGTTGTTGTATTTTGTGATTTAAGCTGTGAATTCACATATTATGCATACTTAAAAAAAATTAAAAGCATTTTCAGATTTGCAGATTCTGGCTCCACAGAAAGTGTATATGCGTCTATGGGTTATTCATGATCTACAAATCAAAAGGAAATTATTTTCATAACACATTTATTTTCCATTGCTTTTAAGTTTTCCATTTACTTATGTCAATTCTCATTTAAGTCATGAAATTTACTCAGTTTATCATTTTTTGTTGGTCTTTTTCTTCTTCAGGTGTCCAGATAGTAAAATATTACAGCAAATGCCAGAGCAACATTTCATATCCCTAATGAGGTCTGTCATTGACTCCTCACTAAAAACTAAAACCAAAGAAGAAAAAAATATCTTTGAAAGAAAGCACATTTATCATGGTTGACTCAAAGGAATTTGAGAGAGTGCTGGGAGAAGAAATTCAGGAAGATGTTTTAAATCAACTTAGACATGGAGAGGAAATGGTTGCACATAGGTGTGTTGATACAAAAATTGGGAGAACTCAAGCCTCTGAGAGAAAAGAGAACAGTCCAATTCGTTTGATCTACTCTCCATCAGATTGTCAACTTTTCATATACATTCCTACAGAAAAAGGAAGCTATTGGCATCAGGTGGATATAAAGAAAGAGAATAGAATGCGCCGACACAATAAATAATTGTCCTAATGTCTCCTGCAGTTAAAACCTTACAGTCATCAAGTGCAATCAACAGTACATGTATTACAGAGAGGACAGTAGTGAATGCTACATCAAATAGCTTATTACCTTCTTTAATTTAGACACATGGGAAATGTTGTTTCTTTTAAGTTGTGATACTTTTTTACTTATAGTTATGAATTGAATTATATGCATTTTGATGGAACTTGTATGAATTGAGCATTGATAATTTCAAGCCAGCATTTGACTGCTGTCATTGTTACAGAGTTCCCTCACTACCAGACAATTGGAAAAAAGTCAGAAGTAATTATATATTTTTTCCTGATCAGGGAAAGATCTTATATTATGCAGATATTGATGAAACCCTTGGATAATTGAGGAATTGCCCAACTCCACTTGAGAATAGAAGCAGTTACATAATTATGTCATGATAATTAAACTGACTGTGTCTTTTTTTGAGTTCTGACCTGAATATTATTTGACAGTTGCAGTACAGATCATTTGGGTGCTTGCCATAAACATATTTGTATAGTCAATTCAAATGCTCAGTGGATTAGATTCATATAATAGACTGGTTAGTTCACAGACAGCATCATATTGGCATCTTTTCTTATGTGGAAGGTATGAAAGCCAATTCCTTCATCACAATTAGCCAACATGGTGGCAGCAATGTCTTTCCACGTTTTTGTAAGTCTAGCAACCTTAAACAATGCTACATTGAGTCATACATTAAATTGATGGAAAGTGATCCATTATCTCAGAAATTGTGAATATTGCAATTCTTACATCAACACCCCACCCCCTACAAAATTATCATGAATAATTCATAAACCTTTCATGAAAGTTCATCAAACGGTTCATGAACTTTTCATGAAAGTGCATGAACTGAAAACGGTCAGTTCATGAAATAATGAATTCATGAATTTTCATGAAACATAACATTACAAACTGTTCTTGAACGTTCATTAACTATTCATGAACAGAATTCATGAACAGTTCATAAAAGTTCACAAACTGGCTCATCATCATTCATCAAAGTGAATGAACATATTCATGAATTATGATGAACAATGTTCCTCGTGATTCATGACTTCATGAATAGTTCTTATAAAAATATATGATCATCTGACAAACTCACAAATACCTATATCATCCTTAATCATAAAATAACCTTTAATGTGAGGGGTTTAAAACAGTATAAAATGAAACATATCTTCAAAAACAGTTTAATTTCAGATAAATTTCTAATTTACAACAAAGAACATGTAAACTCACAATAAGTTAAACTCTTTAAGTGATATTCTTTTTTATTCTTAGCAACACATTCTGTATGTCTTGTAATTTTTCTTTGAAAATTGTTCAAGAGATAATGTGGCAGTTGTGTTCATTCAACTGCTGAAGCATATTTAACTTTCATTATCAAGGGGCTGTCTAAATTCCACTGGGATTTCTCCTCAGACTTGACCAGTTCCCTACTTGGTGACATTATTTTTGAAAATATTTAACTAAACTTTTTCACTGCTGTGTTCAAATTATATTCTTCGTAATATTGTTTTTGAGTCACAAGTGAATATGACATGGGGCAGAAACGTAATAATGGTGGACATCGCAGTATCTAGGTAGTACCTGTTTATTAAACAGGCCGCAAATGTAATTAATTTGGCACATACATTAAGAAATATATAAAATTCCTAAGAATCATAATAAAACATTCAGTGATTACAAATTCAGTTATTTAAAAAAAAACAGTCCAAAATATATTACACAATGCAATGTTTGTTAAATCTGTGTGGTTGTAAGTTCAAGGTTGTTTTCTTACAAAACTAATTTACTGATAATAATATAGCATAGCCAAGCAAATCATATTTAAAAAATAAAGCCTAATATTACCAGTCAGTACTAATTATTACAGCCTATAATTATTCAATATATTTCTTTAAACAATTAAAAAGTGTGTGTGGTCACATTAGGAAAATCCCTGTTTTTAAAAATAGATGCACCCATATGGCATGCATGACATCTTTTAACTCTTGGGCTATAGTGTGATTCAATTGGAAATAGGGCTTTATTTTATGCAAAGATGGACTTTAATGATTCATTTCATCGTCGATGAAAAACTCTGGTACTGTGGTCAGAAACAATGAAATTAAGCAGAAAAGTTTAGAGGATATTATATCTGTGAAACTTGAAATTATTCGTTCTTTACATGATACTAATATTCCAGATTTTTCAAGTGCAATTCAATTGCCTTCACAAAAATATATTTTATCAAGTTATTCATTCACTTGGCTTGCTCTCCATACATGGGCTTATTAAAGGCTATTCAAATATTTCGTAGTGAGTTCTCGTTATTTCTCATTAGTGATTTGGTTAAGGATATGTAAGTCTATCTGGTAGAGCTATACATGCATACCATGTCTCAATAAACTTCACACCAGTCGAACGGATGTAAAATGTTATCAAAATGTGCATGATAAAATTTTCCTCTCAAAGGCAAAGTAAGTTTTTGCAAAATGTGTTATCCAAGACCCTTCGTGCTCTCATTCATTTCATCTGTATCTTCCTATCCCTGCTAAAACTCATACCGGTGACAGAAACCAGAAAAACTATCACAGCGCATCCATACTTTAAGGCCCCATTTGATTGGCTTTAAAGGAAGATACTGCTTGGCCTTGTGTCGTCCCTTGAATGCAATCATACCTGTAAAGTGCATTATCTATTTGATAGATCATTTAATGAAGTAGTGTATGAAATTTTAATCAAAACTTAAAAATAGGATCAATGAATGAGAAGTGATTTTTTTTTATTTTTATCATTTTGAATAGTTGTGCAATAATTTTCAGATATTCATGAGCCAAACGTTTATGCATGAAGATGTGATAGTTGGAGCTGTGTGGTAATGGATATCTATTCTAATGTATATTTTTGTGTGTATATGATATACACACATGATTGTTTCATATTGGACATAACAATTTAAATCGTGAATATAGTAAAGTTTTTTTTTTAAAATTGCCACATTAATGTAAAGATGAAAGGCAATAAAATATACATACATGTATGTATCTGTAAATGAATTTCTTTTATGAACACTATATGTGAGAGTCTGTCTGCTTACTGTTGGGAAGAAACACATTATTTGTAATGAATGTAGAAATGTATAAAAACCTTAATCAATGGTTTAAATTTGGTGAGGCTTGTATGACTTCTCACTGTTGGACAGAGCTTCATCCAGTATTGGACGTATTTTGTGATGTTTGTTATGGTTAGGTTGATCAGCAGGAAAATTTGTTGTTATCATGTAGGCGTAGGTATTGGAGGAGGTTTAAAACCTTTTGCGTGACATTACATTTTTGATTCCTTGAAACTTGTCACATGACCAATACCAACTATAGTCGGAGCTTTGATTGCACCTATGAAGATCAATATGCCTAAAAAGGTGGACATCTGAGGCACACTGGTATCTGTCCAGTTTGCATTACTGATTTCATGATCAACATGTTGTTTAGTTGCAAATTTATTTGTTTTTCTTGCAATATTTTCAAAACGTCCAACTGGAAGATATAATTGGAAATAATCTAGTTCTGATGATGTCTCCTGCAAATTATGTGATGGTCCTGGCTGTTTAGTAAATTGACTAATGTCAGTTTCTTGCACGGATGCAAACCAATTTGGTTGATCATCATCGGTGTCACTCGAGTCTGATGAAATTTCATTTTTTATATCTGATGACAGAATTTCAGATCCATCGCCATGAAAGGCATTATTTTTATAAAATGTGGTATTTCATCGGAAAAGAATCAAGAAAAAAATTGTTTTCACTTCAAGATAAATTAATGAATTTAACAGACGACATCGCCATCAAGGAATTCTCTTTCTAAATACAAAATTGCACTTCTGATATTGTATGTATACGATTTGAGTGAAATTTTCAAATGATTGGAAGAACTTAGAAACAATTATTAGAATTTTTTATTACGTATGACCCGCAATTATGGCAATTTTTTTGTTTAAACATGTTAAAGCTACATTATATATTATAATGCATGGAATCAGACTTCCCTTACTTTGTGATTTTCCACATAAAGAGCATAATGACATTCTTAATTTATACTATTAAATTGTAAACTTCAACATCGTATTTGAGAAAAAAAAAACCCTTAAAATTGCAAATAACTGACATGTTGAAAAGACCATAATATTTGCATCGATTTGAGGTATTACAATCAGCTAAAGATGCAGTTTTGGATGAAACCGTGGAAAACCCTTCTACGTTAAACTGGTCGGTTAAATTTAGACTTGTATGTTTTAATGTTAGGAAATACGTCATTAAAATCAATTATTAGTAAAGATGATTTATTATTTTTGACTAATGTTGCGTTACCTCCCAGCAATCAACATTTAACTGGAAGGTGTATCTACGCAAATATAAAAGTGTAGCAAAGGTAAAGGCGTAGAAAAGCTTATATGGGTTATAAAGGGTCAATTAACTGACTTACAAAATGAAATTACATTGATGAAATATAAACTGGTGTTTGCCACACGAGTACACAAATCTAGCAACCTACATTTTCGTGAGATCATCAATAGTCACGTGTTTGCCACACGAGTACACAAATCTAGCAACCTAACATCTTCATGAGATCATCAGTAGTCACGTGATGTCAACAAAAAACTTGTTTCCAATGTAGAGAAATAGTAAAAGAGCAGGTGTCAGTGATGGTTTTGTTGTATTACATAACTACCATGTTGACACGTTGATATGTGCAATCTGCTTGATGACTCTAGCTTTGTGCAGGTTGCTGTAAAGGTGACAGGTTTATGTTAGTTCTCAGAATAAATAAGTTGAGAATTATGTGTGCTTTCAGGTATTCACAAAAGGGTTGCGACTTTCATTTAACATGTTTAATTTGTTTTGTTTTTTGCACAGCAACATTAGAAAGGGATTTATTGTTGATATCAAACTTGACTTCTAATGACAAGGACATAAAGGTTGCGAGATTTGTGTAGTCATTTGACTAGTAAATTACATAAACAGTGAGTACCAGCTCCACTTTCTTCAGTGCTATATTTTCGTCACCTAGCAGAGTATAAAGACATACTAATTTTAATACTTGCTACAGTATTTACTAGAAAATAAATCATTTTCCTATTGATTTCATGCAGGTATGAATAGATGAAACAACTTTTAAGTTTACTAGGCTCACCAGTAAGTGGCTAAGATATGCTGCCACATCATGGTGGTGGTGAATTCCAACTTTTCCATAGGCAATTGATTCAGACACTAAACTCCAACATAAATGTCCAAGTATGGAAAATGGATTGGGAAGATTTAGGGGAAGCTTGGGTTCGGAAACAGACTGCCATTCATTATTGATAGAGTAATAAGTTAAATTTGTAGTCTAAAATAATCCACATGATGATTGGGAGATTGTTGTCCCTTTTATTATAATACCAATTTTTTATTAATTGAATGCGTTTTCTGCAGTTTGACTGGATGTTAACAGTCACATGATACTGAACTGGAAATTTTTTACACATCGTTAAAATCTGCTGACCACTTTCGGTTCCCTATTTCCATATCATTTGATGTGATGTTTTATCTATATTAACCCAATAAATTATAATAATAACAAAAAAACCCACCCACTCCAGTGATTTTAAAACAAAATTTGAAAACCACAGATTACAATCGACTATTATTAAGTTAAAACAATGTAATTGTACAAACTTTCCTATACTTCACTTCTCATTCCTTTTGCTGACCAGGATATGTTGTAGGCTTTATAATTCAATCATCAGAAATTATTGCATTTAATCTTGACAGCATTATTACAGTAGTCATTATTAAAGGTCAGGGTCATATGTGAAACAAGCGATCTCACTACAAATGAACACATTTTTGCCTTCAAAAGATCTAAACGTGTAGAAAGTAAAAATGTTGCCATAAAAATGTGCAATCCCCAAGTGTAATTTTCAACAAAAAAAACAACAAAAGGAATATCCTGGTTTAACTCCATGAACCATTTTTATATATTAAAAGAATGATCATAACAATATATTACTGGCATGACCCACTGACATTCTACCCAATATTGTTGTATAAAGGATCGGCTAATCTCGGTTAGCGAAGATTGGGCTCTACTTCATCGTAGTTAAGAAGCTAATGAAAAAAAACTTTGACCTACATAAAGCGATTATTTTGTTGATTAAATATGCAAATCTGATGTTAGAAAGGAAGTAAATTAGAATTATAAGGATTCAGTAATAACGGTTGGGTATTTATCGATGTGTAAATTTTACCTGATCACTCACAAAGTTAACATAAAGTCCTTAGGACAAATATAACAAATGGCAGTTTCAGAACTAATATAACATAATATCCAATTAAACAGTTGTAAATAATTGTGTATACACTTTTAACATTTAACTTTATATAAAAAGTAACAAATTTTAGTATTACAAATAATGTGTTCCTGTATTGAATTCATGGAGATTCTTATCAATAATGTGCCAATATAATGGGATCAGAAAATCATACAGAAATAAGGTAGTTCAGTGATTGCATTGACTAATCATGGTTGTAGGATATGAAATTGGTAAGTTGTAAGGAAAATAATTAGAAAGTTTGACTCATATTCCCAGATCATTGCCTAAAATGTTATTGATTTTGTTATAGCAGCAGCTGACTGTCAGCACCCGAACCAAATGTAGTATTAACCTCAGCATTTAGGCAGAGCAGTTTGTTGCTAAAGCAGTTTTGGTAGATAAAGAGTTAATAACAGCAAAAGTTAGTGTGCTTTGGATTGGCTCAGAATATTATCTTGAGCATATATGAGCAGCCATTTGCATGAGCCGTATGCTTTAGATAAAGATCTGTTTCTCCAATGGCACATATAAATAAATTTCACTCACAGTACATGACAATCACATAGAGATATAACAACAATCCCTCCTTTGTGCTTATTGCAGATGTGTACAGCGTCATCACATGCATATTCTGCCTCAAAAAGACTTAATGCCTAGTGTAAGGTTTGGATGATTACAAGATAACCAGACTGTACTTGGCCAATTTGGGTGCTTGGACTCACTCAAAGTTTGTTTCTTCAAGTGTCATCAGTACTTCGTTATTAATACAATTTAATACGATTTAACACAATCCTAAACAAACCTGTGATATGTATTGAATTTGGTCGCAAGTATGAAAACTTTATTTGGTGTGGTTTCAGGTCGTGTGTGCGAATGAAATTCCTGCAAAATAGGAGTATGATTCAAATTAAGAAAAATACATTTTTAAAAAATGCAAAAAAATTAAGTAACATATATGAGCATTTGCATCCTTTAGAATAAAGTAATTTATTCATTTTTTATGTTGTGATTATCATATATATGGATATTAATCCAAATTGGGTAAAACAGTGATCGTTGTACAGTTAAGTCATCTTCCTATGACATGGGAAAAAATTTTTCACTATTATTTACAAAATACATTGAGTATTATTATCTTCATCATAAAATACTGCCTATTGTCTATATAGGCCTTTCGAGTATTTACAAACAAAAAAAACAGCTTATGTTGAATTTATCCATTATATACGAAATCCACTTTTCCTTGCCACAAATGGATTATTCGAAATATTCATCTGCATTTCATTGTCACTACATGGACAACAAGGTGTAGGTTTTCTAAAATTACAGGTTATTATTTCGCACATCCGATGTTAAATGTTGTATGATGCTTAAACGAAAGATAATGAACATTTATATTGCCATAAAATGTAAACATTTCTTCAGGATCCCATACCCACTCACCGATACTGACCAGTGTATTACATATCTGACGGTCTGGTTAGTAGATATTCGGGACCACTCCGGTGCCCTAAGTGGTTAGAGCGATGTCTCGCTGCGGGATACAACCCCGGGAGGGTCATACCAAAGACATAAAAATGGTACTAGCAGTTGCTTCGCTATGCGCTAAACATGAAGAGGTTAGTGTACATCTGGTCAATCTGGTGTTAGGATAATGTGAATGTGTGGGACATGATGTTACATGTCTGCATGATTGTGCCCCAGTACTACACATCACTGTCAACTGCCACACTGCAGACATCGTAGCGATATGACTGAAAAGTTGTTAAAGCTACATTAGCAATCCAGATTACACACAAATATAATTTGGTCCAAAGAACATTGGGTCCAACGCCAAAGACAATTCGGTCCAACCTGACAACACAAGAGTGACAGTAAATTTAAGAAGTTTTTTATCTTGGAAATACAATTAGAAAAACATGATGATATATATTTTGGACACTTTCTATAGATTGTGAAACAGAGTAGGTTTTAGAAAAAGTATTGACCACATTTAAACAAACTAAGCTATCATGATATTCTTTGAAAATAAATTTTTCAATACCCCATAATACACCCCACCCCCCACTCCCCATATATATATATATATATATATATATATATATATATATATATATATATATATATATATATATATATATATATATATATATATATATATATATATATATATATATATAAAGAATACAAATCATATGGCGAATAACAACCCTCTCAAGCGTACTGGATCCACCAAGGGATCACGTTTGTCAGGGATTAATTAAAATAGATGCAATAAACTGACGACGAACAGTACGAAACTAGTAACTAGTTACTAGTTTCGTACTGTTCGTCGTCAGTTTATTGCATCTATATATATATATATATATATATATATATATATATATATATATATATATATATATATATATATATATATATATATATAATTGATACTTCTTTGAAATTGTTTTTCTGATTAATGTGTGTACCGTAGGCCTATAAAACCAAGAAACAAACCGAATGCATGTGTATTATTTCTGGTTTAGTTCCATGCAAGTCCAAATCTGTAAATATATTTTTACATGGTTTGTCAATTCTGATTTCGTTTAAGATTTTAAGCTATAAAAGTTAATGTTTTAGTTCGTTTCTCTGTCTTGTAACTTCAAGCAATGAACTTTCCGTGTATTCACTTCACTAAGGAGGTGACTCGTCTACATTCCATGGAATGTGAATGGTTCCATCTTTTGCTTCGCATGACATGTGACACGGGTTATAATACATTTTGTATGCTTGTGTTTAGTTGCTCGTGCAGATGGTAACTACTATCAGAGACACATAATTGAAACAAAAATACTTTTTATTTTTCAGTAGAATTGTGAAAAGGTGATTACAGAGACAAAATAGTAGAATAACTATTTTTACGTTTGAAAAATAAAATGAACAACTTTTCATCACGTATGAAATATGATTTAGGACCTTATAGTACTTTGGATTGACATCATTAAAATAATTTTAATATTTTTTGACGGATGTTTCTTTAAGAGTGTATCAGGAGGCATTAAAGTTAAACTTCATCTGCAGTTAAAGCGATTGTGAGAAATGAGAGCGATCCAGCATATGAAAACTATGAACCGCCTACGCTTGAGCGTAGGGTAAATTAAAATGAAGTCGGGTTTTATGATAACACTAATAACTTCAATAACATTCATCACTTGTTGTTGCCAGTCATATACTGAAGAGCTGTCCTATCGAAAGCTTGCATAAAGTTAAAACCAGTCCAGATTTAGCTTAAGTTAAACCCAGTCCAGTTTTAGCGTAAAGTAAAACCAGTCAAGCTTCAGCGTATGTTGAAACCAGTCAAGCTTTAGCGTATTTTGAAACCAGTCAAGCTTTAGCGTAAGTAAAAACCAGTCCAGCTTTACATACCCTATTATTTTAAAACCATTAAATCTAATAGCTATATAGTTGTATATTGTAAGAATTAGTTTGACTTGGGTATGGAAAGGGACAACATAATAACATGTCATCAGAACTTGAACCCTAAGCGGATCTTCCCTTAGGACAAAGGAGATCTGATTGTAATCAGCTTTTTATTATATACATATTTTTGGCGAACTGTTATCAAAAGGACGACACGATAATAATGCATAAACATAATCTGCAAACGTATCTCTAAAAAAGATTGTGGATCAACGACTCGTCAATCTCGCAACAGGAATCGACTTTGTCTCTCGTTCCTAACCCAAAACTGCTGAACCTGAACGTCTAGATCTTATTAAGCAAGTACATTCGTACAGAGTTATAACCAGTGGTGGAGAAATCGCTCAAGAGATTTGGCACTCTACAGTAAAAGCATACTATAACAAATGGGATATTTTCGAATAGTGGTGTGCCTATAAACACATTATTCTACTGAAGCCTCAAATCTAAACCTTTTGACTTTTATACGTTTGTTTGAAGAGATTACTGATACAATGTCGTCATGAAAGAGAGGATATCGAAGAAAACAAAAAACTATCTGATATGTTGTCCAAATTACAAAATGAAAAATTAAAAGAACTTGCAATATTGTGAATTAAATCCCAAATAGTTATTAAAATTCTATTACATGTCCAGATGTTTGAAGTTATAATTGACTTTCAGTGGTATTCAAATACACGAAAGTTCCATTATTATCTGTTGATGTGCCAGTTGCCTGTATTGTTATTTAATAAAAGTCTTTTGATCTATCAGAACAATGTAATCTTCTTGTCTGAATTCACCATAATTTAAAACTAATATTTCATCCAATTGTATTTCCACTCAATAATAATCTGAATAAATACTTTCAAACAAAATTAAAATCTGAACAAAAAATAAAATGGATTCTGCATGAAGCTATAAAGGAGAGACTGAATAATATTTCAAGTAAAGAACATCAAATTAAAGAATTAAAGCAAAGCAAGAGAACCAGTACGAGTGTCAAAAGTTTATTTCCAGGACACTAATTTGTTAACAAGACAAGGCCTATTATTAATATTATAATAAATAAAATATGAAACATGATATTCACCTGGTTTTCCATGAAGGAATATCAATATCCTAGAATATTATTGTAGAAGATCAGGTGATATTGGCCTTAAAGTTTGATTTATACTCAGATAAATATTAATTATAATTGTGTTGTCTGATTTTTCTTAGTCTTGTATCCCTGAACTAAAGTCAATTACAAAATACAATTATACATCATAACATAGTCATGGAGAAAAAAGCCAACAAACAATAGAATTAAATACAGATAACAATATACATGCTTCAGGTGAAAATATGTCCTTTTATACATTATTGTATTATGGGATGGTGGCTTAGATTACCAATAAAATATCTTTAATTTGAATGGTCCATTGTATTCCAGGCTTTAAGATCAATTAAATGTTTTTTTTTTTATCAAAGCCCAGCTTTTGAAATTTTACAGAAGACACTTTATTCATCTGTAACAGCTGAGTTTTTCATTTAAGTAATTTTCTTTGTGGCTTTGGGACATCCATACTCCATGAACACATTTCTAGTTAGTTGATTATAGATCATAAAATAATATTGTACGTTGTATACTTTTTGTATGTAGCGATGTGATCTCTTTCTGATCTGGCCAGAACTGTACAATTTTACTTTGCATCTGAACTTACAAGTTTCCCTTTATCTATTAAGTCATTTTATCATCAATATCCTTAATGAATAAAAATGCCGAAATGATACGTGTCTTTGTCCAAAATAGAGCCAAACATTTGGTTACACTTATAACTAAAAATATGTAGGATAAAGGATTTCTTCGAACAAAATATCATTTACCATTATAAGCTATATTTATTACCTATCCATAATTTTTAGTGGCTTATATATTTTAAGACTGTAACAATTAAAGAGGAATCTCTCTCCTCAGCATCGTTGGCAAAGTGTTTGCCCGTATACCTCTCAACAGGCTGCAGCTGCTGACGGACCGCGTGTACCCGGGGTCCCAGTGCGGCTTCAGAGCAGGAAAGAAAAATGTTTCATCCTTTGCCATAAGGGTGACTTGACCTCAAAATGTTCCACTGTCGTTTAACATTTTGCTCAGCAACTCTGCTAACTACCAAAACCCTTTAAAGTTTTATTGACAGATTGATTTTTCGAAATAACCCTTGCAATCTTCGTTTTATCACTAATGCTGAAATTGGTCATTGCTAGTGTCAATAGACATGGACGAACATCCACCAGTGAAAAGTTGTAAGTGTATTTTTAGAATCTTTTCTAATGAAATATCATGCACCAGGTCACGAGTTTCTGCTACATATAATACAAAGTCTGTGATTATGTCTCCTAAATTATTTGTTCAATGATATTCGGATTCCTTGAAAGCTGACAGTATTATTAAATTTTTATCATGCAGAAATAACAACAAATGCAGCTTGCTTAATGATGTATCCCCGTCTCCTTACCATTTGATAGTTTGTCATTTTCTCAAATGTATTCACAATAATTATTGTGGATACCTGTATTTAGTACTCCAGTCAAAAATGTTATACATTGGGAGAGGATAATTATCTATGGATGGTTCGTATATTAAAGACATGTTTTATGAAAAGGTGCTTTGTTTCGATTTGTAATATAAGAATAACATTTCCCAAACATTTACTATTAATTTAGTCACATATTGTATTTTTTATCAAAACGAATTCACAATATATAATGCAAGCTGTAGATATAAGAGCGAATAATCATGTTACATTATGTATAATGGAGGGATTACTTTCTGAATATATACATTTAAATATCATCCAGTTGTAAGATGTAGATTTTCATGAGATCTGGAGGAAAACAAATCGATACATTTGTAGACTATAGTTAGAATCGTATCACCTAATATCAACGGTGTCATGTGATCTCTATTTTGATTTATTCTTTGACTTATGCACTATTCAATTACTTTCCATACTTACAAGAACATGCTTATAATGTCGAAAAGATGTGGAAGTCCTACAAAATGAGTATTCTCATGTATGTTGTCATAATGCTGCACCCAGAGATGAATTGGATAAGAACAATACACAATTCATTTTTCATTTATACACTTATAGGCACCCTTAATGTATATGAATTTTGCTTTATGTTATACAGCAAGTACTCATAATTTACCACTATCCGCTACGATATATGTATGATGTAAAAAGGGCAGTGAAGAAACACGATCAAATCATTAATGTGTGATTGGAAACTGTTTACATATGAAATACAGTTAGATATAACCAGCGGAATATATGAGATGTTTGTATTCATTGAAGGAATCGTATACTAATATCCATGTTCGTTTGTTACGGCATATCACATCATTGACAGATTATGTCACATCCTTGACAGGTTGTTTATGCCAAATAGATTTTGATGGAGATTTTATGTTTGATATAAGGCTTCATACGAAGAATAATTAGCTCATGTTCAAAATTTTCTGACATTTGATAGCTATGGCCTCTGCTTCAACGTTACTGACCAAAATGAAAGCAAATATTAATCACGTGCACAATATTTATTTGATTATTCAGGATACTTGAACACATTTCTGGTTTCATGCTTTGCTTGTTTACAACTATGCAATTGTGGTGTAATGTAAAAACTATCAGCTTCACAATGATGGCACAGGAATGTGTGACACTATGTACCAGTATTAATCTCAATATCTGGATTCTTTAATTATTGGATATGTTTTCCGCATTAGTCACATTTTTTTAAAATGGTATGGATTTGGTAAACATAGTGTTCAGAGAAAAATATTTTCCTGACTGGGACCCAGGTCTGGTGACTTTAAAGAACATAGGACCTGGTAAATCGCACAAGCCTACCATTATTTGCAATGGCTATTTTCTAACACAACAGTGCAGCTACTCTTCTTCAAATATGAAAAGAAGTTTTAAAATTGTATTAAATCAATTTGCATGATTATTGATATCGCAAACTCTACTTTGTTATCAAATTGCCTGTAGAATCACATGTATGTTAAAGCCAAGTGATCGTTAATTATAGATGAGACAGGCAATATGTTCCCAGTTCTTTGGTCACTTTTGATAGAAACATGGGAAGTAGATCATCTTCAAAACACTAAATGATATACATGGGGGTAAAAATTACCGTTTTACCAGTCAAACAACTTAAAAACAAATTTCCGCAATTCATCAATGTAATTAAAGTTGCCAGAGGCACGTTATTTTTTTCACATTTCCTTGGGCAATATACTTATACTCAGTGAGGGCCCCAATATTAAATTAAATGAGCCCCAGGAGTCGATTTGTTTTAGCACTGCATTTTTAAAAGCATATGTAAACATTTAACTTTGGATATAAACCTTAGAAATATTTACCTTTACCAAAATAATCATATAATTTGTAGTTATCAAGAAAGTTTTTATGAGAAAGGCACATGGTATTTGCTCTAAGATTTGTGTCATATACATGAATTATAGGATTATTAGTTGTCCATCTAAGGCCACCCACCATCATGTAGAATATATTGCAGTCACTGTTTCCCCTGATATATGGTTTCACTAAAACAGGTGTTATGTCTTCCTTTGGAAATTGGAGACCAGGCTTGTGAGTTTAACTCACCAGCCCAGGGTCTGTGTCAAAAATCAGTTTCTTTGAGCATTATATTAATTAATGAATGGTCATATAAATACGGGCATTTTGCCAAAAGACTTTGTGTGGTATCAAGTTGTTTATAAATGAAATTGGGGCATACGTGACAGCCTATAAAACTGACATGGTAGTGTATCGAAAATCTTGTTATCACTACATCTACGAAACAGAAAATCGTCTCAATACAGGGTTTGTACATATAGACTATATGTTTAGTCATAAATGAAGATGGTACAGGTCTGTTTTAGATTACGACCACCGAGGTAGCCATCTTGAAAATATTGTTACTTTTCAGTATATTGCTATATATATCCTAAATGAAAATGGTACTGTTTTTGTTTGAATATGGCCACCACAGCGAACATTCTGGAAATGTTATTATTGCTGCTTCTCATTTTATTACCTTTCATAATATTTTAATATTGTCACCACAATACTTGCAAAAACTGATTAATCATCAGTGAAAATGGTGTTTACCTGGCACCCATTGTTGTCACCAGAATAGACTATTAGAAAATCTAGTTTCTGTTCAATAATATCAAATAATTTCAGCTCTCAGCAATTAAAAAGAATATGACTTACCTTGGATTCCTAGAAATTGTTTTCAGCCAGTGTAGTTTTATGAGACGGTCGTTTGAATGGCTTTTGTTATGTTCTCACTTTAAAATAAAGTTCAATAATTATCAGCAATTTATGCTTCGTAACAGGTTGTGGAAAAATATCAAGATGAGTCCTTCCTAGATACTGCCCAGACTAGGTAAATGATCTCACTTTTCAATAAAACGAACATTACCGCAAAATATTATGCAATATGAATTGCAGTCTGTTGATGGAATACAATGCGGATACATAGGAGATTTTCGTCAAGTATCTGATTTTCTTGACAAGATAGTGCTTGCGCTCAACAACACATAGATGCTAGTTACTGTTTCAAACAAAATATTATTTTTGTTCAAAATTTGGAATGAATGTTGAGCCGAATTTGGGAGATGGGAAACTGTTTAAATATAAATGTAACCAGTGAATTGTTGTGCTCTATGTCTATTAATTCTGAGTTTACAGACTCCAGCTGCAATATTCAGACAGCTGACCTAGTTACCTCTTGCTCTGTATAAAAACAATCAACATTCTACATGAAAACCAGGACATGCATAAAACAAAGCTGTGAATCATACCAATTATTTTACCAGAACATATGAATGATAAATTGAATTTGACTAGGAAAGAATACACATTGACGATCATAATAATAATAATAATAATAATAATAATAATAATAATAATAATAATAATAATAATAATAATAATAATAATAATAACAAGAAGAAGAAAAAGATGTTGATCTGGGTGTTCAGTACATGGTATTTATTCTAGAACTAATTACCTTTCTAAAGAGAAGAACGTCTCCCTAAAAGTTTATTTCAGCATGCTTAAATAGACGGAATACAAGTACAAGTAGCGGTTTTGAAGTTTGCGTTTGGAATGGATGGTCATCTTCCTAAATGTAATGTATGTAATTCAGTATATATATATATATATATATATATATATATATATATATATATATATATATATATATATATATATATATATATATATATATATATATATATATTTCCGAAATGCAGATGTCATATGTCAAAAAATGTATGAATGAAATTTTTCATTTTTGTATATAATATGGAATGCTATGTATTAATTAGAAAACTTTACTTATCTGCTACCAGTTATTAGTCTGTCATACATTTTGAATTTTGAATATCCAATTAGTTTTAATTTGAACGTATTGCTTAATGCCCCAATGCCGCCATTTATCGTACGTTTCACCTTTATTGCAATCTAAAGTAGTATAGGGAAATGAGGATTTTAGCCCACCACCACCACCCCTCCCACACCTCCTCCACCACCCCCGCCAAACCCTCATTTTCCTATACTACTACTACGTAGACAGATATTTTGTAACCAGACAAAACAACAGGTGTTGGAATGCTCACCCCACCCCAAACCTTTTGTTTCCCTATACTACTACTACGGACAGGTATTTTATAACCAGACAAAACAACAGGTGTTGGAATGCTATGATTCATCTAGATAAGCTCTGTCATGCAGAAGTGATGAATTTGTTAGAACAGCGCATGCGTGGATACGATTATTCTAAAGACGGCAAATGGGTTTTACCACAAGTTTTTTTTATCAGATAACAGGATGAAAATTAAAATGTACATTAGAACGTTTCAGTTAACAAGGTGGAAATTAAACTAGCATTAGAATGAAAATGATATTATTTTATATCTCGTTACCAATGATTAATGTTTCAACTGTTGATATTAAAATTATTTCATTATCACGATTATAGATACTAAATTTTACTTTACCGCTCACGCAGCGACGGGACTCAAACAAATCTTTTATTTCTGGTTTGTTTAGAGGATATTTTTTGTCGATAAAATACACCTTTGACCGATCGAGATCAATTGTGAGTTTAGTATATTTTTGTTGGTTAATGGAGCTGTGAAAGTTTTTAAATTCCGCTAGCAACTTTTGATACAATTGTTCGATATAATTGAAATAGACGCTATTATCAGATCTGATGAGCGAAAGTTTTAACTTGTCACGTGTTCCATTAAAACATATACCTGATGTTTCATTATTAAATTCAACTGTCAATTGTTTACCATCCATCATTAGATATTTGATGTTACTATTGTAGCTATTTGTCACTGTTAAATTTTCAAACATTATTTTTTAAGTTTAGATAAAATTTCAGTTGGAAAAGATAATGTCGAGTATAGATCTATCATCATGACAATACCCAAGGGCAAATGTATCTACCCCATTTTCACAATAGCGTTTGTCATCAAAATTATACAATCCACGTTTGATAATAATATCTGTTTCGAGTTTATGATGATTAGTTCGAATTGCCATAGCTCTCATAAAACTAACACCACCATCAAGCGCATACCTGTAGTCATCAAATTTCATAAACTTTTTAACAAAATTACGAGGCAGACCTTTTGCTTTTTTCGTTATTTTATTATTGTCTAACAATACGGCATACATTTTGCTGCGTAATCCGATAAAATATTTGATAGCGCTCGAGTTCATTTCATCTTTAAACTTACCAATAACCTTTTTATTTGTGTCGTCATGAAATTTACTGTCACGTGGATAATGGGAAAGATCAAACAGATGTCGATTATTGTACATGTCCTGATAGATGTCCTCGCATTCGTTTTCATATACGAGCGAATCAGTATCAGAAAACAATAATCTACTAGCCGACCACTGATTTTTAACAAAATTATAATGAAAATCATACATCAGCCACATTGATAAATCTAACACGGCAGCTCCAACATAGATTGGCTTGTTTAGCTTTAGATTTGCTTTTCTTTTTATCGCAACAAGATTTTCATTAAATATTTTCATGCTCACAAAATCATCGTCTGACACAAGTTTGTTTCTGCGATTGACATCATTGACTATTTCAATATTTACATGTTTCCTAATATTCTCCATCGTCTTACCAAAAACGGAATTGTTCATCAGTTTAAAAAAGTTTTTCTCAAACTCTGTTTTCGCTGCAGCTCTTCTTGAAGTGTTTAAGTTAATATAACCTCTCATCCACGGCGACTGATTAAATTTTAGTACACGATGAACTTTTCTCAACACAAGACCAGCATCGACTGCTTGTTTTAAAACTTTGTAATGCAAAACGTAATTTTTCTTATCAAGTAAATTTGGTACTAGTTTCTTGACCATGGAATGTTGCCTTGGTGATGCTAACGCTTGTTGTTCTTTTGATAACAAGCTATAATCTATGACCATCGATTCCGCACAGAAAGGGTAATCGTTATGTAATTTGTGTAGCGAATTTGGATAATCAAGATCAACTTCAACGAAATAGGAAACATCGTCGGGTATTTTTTTTTCTGTCTCCGATAGAAATCGATCAGCCGTGATCCAATGAAATCCACCAATAGGCATTGGTTCTGCCATCGAACCACCGTAAAGATTATTACAATCTAGATAAATTATGTACTTCGAAGGAAGGTCAGGATTATACTCTTTCAAATATTTGTTGTTTGCTTCAGCATATTTCTTCGTTGTCACGCTAATACCGCCTCGGATACCTTTTTCAATAACATTGAACATATCCACGTCTGTCAGTAATTCTAACCTTACCTTACTAAACTTTAGCAAAGCATCCCATGACAACCCAGGGGCAGAATAATACCAGCAAGGATCTAGTCCATAATTATTATAACTCACTTCACGAAAACTTTCAAAAACATCTGCTAATAATAACACATCAGTTTTCAAATACAAATCATGATAATTACCAAAAGTCTCACAATCAAACTCTTTCCAGATATCTTGTGCATACCTGTACTCGTCATCGGTTATATTTTCGTTTTTATGTTGTGAGTAAAATTTGTCTTTGCCAGGTAAAGATGTTTCATCAAATTTACTCCAGTCGTCGAGGTATTCGTATGGAAAGACTCCTTTTTTAGCTAGTAGATTAAATTTATCTCAAAAACAGTCTCTTAGGTTATCAAATTTACTACAACCTTTCACTAACTCATCTAACGAGGCTGCCATAAACTGCAGGCTGTCAATAAAACGCAATTTACCTAGCGTAACTGACATGTACTTTTCAAAATTATTGGGATGCATTTGATGACGTAATCGAGTTTTAGACGAGATTTTATATCAGGATCACCAAAAGCTTCTACTATAATATGGCTATCATATCCTCGAAAATTGTGAAGAATAACTGGAATAAAATCTGGAGCATGAAATTTTAAATTACACTGATTATGAGCCGCTCCGCGGTACTGTCCAGTCAAATGGCAATGGTCATGTACTTTTTTGTCATCGTCAAAAGCTTTTTCACAAATATGACAAATTTCTGCTTGCTCGTGATCGGATTCTTGTTGAGGTGTTAATTTTAACATTGGCGTTACTTTTTTCAAACGATAAGTAATATTATCAACTTTATTAATCAACTGCTTGAGAAGCCAGATAGCTGGATTTTTACCACGATATAATTTTATTGGTTTAGATAATCTAGAATCAGTACAACAAACTACCTTGTACGCTACTCCACACGGAACATGATTTTGAACTTTTCTTGTACTCGATTGATTAGGATTATTTTCTACGCCAAGTACAGGTTGAAGTAAACACTCAAAATCAGCGTATATAACGAAAGGAATTTTTAGTTTGTGATTATGATGGACAAACTGTAACACACTATCTTTTTTAGATGGCATTGTTATTCTTTGCACGTCACTACAGTACTGTAAATGATTTTGTAATGTTTCATTGTTATTACAACCATGCAAGCAGCGGTAACAAAAGAACTTTTTGTTCCTATTTTTATTGTACTGTTTACCAACTAGTCCGTTAAAGTTTTTAATCCAAATGTAATGATTTTTGTAAAACAGTAAATTTATAGTCGATTGTGAAGCTTTTTCTGAAATATATCTCGGGTATACATCCTCCTTTTCATCGAGTCCGAAAACGTTAATTGAAACATTATTTTGCTGTTCAAATTTTGGTATTTGATTTTCTGCCACAGGAAAGTTAATATCTTTAAAATTTAATCTAGACACGTGACTGATATATTTTTCAACGCGATCAGCGTGTTTTTCTGCTGGAAATAGTGCGGAAAGAACAGCCCATTGGAAACACTTGTTATCTACGTTTCTGATGTTTATACAACATCTTTTACTTTTTATTTTTGGTGGCAGGTCGATGTATGAACTACCTCGTAATGCGTTATATTTCATCGTGTGAAACAATATTCCTTTGATCATTTCAAACTTCCAACCCGAAACTAATTGAGCGAATTCCTCTATTTTTTTCCAGATTTCTTGGTGTATTTCATCAGATAGTGATAAAAGATCAGTCCCAAGCCAAACACGTCTTGATTTTGCGTTCATATAAGGTTCTGCAATTTCCTTGTTAGTTAATTCTTCCGTTATAACTAACTTTGAAAATATAACATGATATTGCACAAATAATCTGATACTTTTATGTTTTTCGAGCTCACGTTTTACAGTTGTCTGTAGTAGGTGGTAAAGATTTACTGCATTAATATTTACTAAAACAATTTGATTATCAAACTGATAACTATTATCAAAACCTGCAAAAGCAGTCGCTATTTTATTAGGTTCTCCCATTAGGCTTCTCTTAGCTATATCACGCAATTTTAACATTATTATACTATAATGTAATATCTAATTGATAATTTTCTCACACTGCGCATGCGCTAAAAATCAATTAAAGAAAAAAATCTCCTATAATATAATGACAGCAAATCTAACAAACACATGTGAGCAAGAAGCATATCAAATTCACCCAAAGTATAACTTTACCTCACACTGCGCATGCGCTAAAATCAATTAAAGATAAAAAAAATCGCCTATAATATAATGACAGTAAATCTGACAAGCGCATGTGAGCAAGAGATTTATCATGTTCACCCAAAGTATAACTTATACGCTGGAAATGTATTAGGTTCTGTTATTAACATCAAAACTAGAATACCTGTTGGCAAATTAACGTCAGCCGGTTTATACGATTAGTGTAAAGGGAGATAATGCCGAGAGGATTGCAATGTTTAGAAAAGATTTATTCACACGTTGTTTTGCGATGATATTCCAGAGGGACAGCGTGTATATCACGTGAATGATAAAGTCACTGATGATAACATTGAAAACTTATGCTTAGAAGATGAGTTTCAGCCACATCCAGTCTTTGATTTATGCGAGGCTAACGATCGCGGTATTATTAGAAACAGCAAAACTAAAAAAGTACTTGGTACTATTAGCAATATGGGATATATCAGGGTAATTGTTAGAGGAACATCGACAAATCAAGTTCGTTATCTTGGTCATAGGTTTGTTTGCGAGGTGTTCAACGGATCTATACCCAATGATCTGGTTATTAATCATATTAATAACGTAAAAACTGATAATCGATTGAGAAATCTGGAGCTAGTGACCCAGCAGGAAAATGTAAGAAAAGGACGAGGTGTTGGTATTAATTTTAGATGTCCAGCAAATCCTGTTATTTCAAAAAACCTTGAAACGGATGAGGAGATCAAATTCAAATCGATTACAGCTGCGTCAAAGCATTATAAGATAAATTCCAGAGCAGTAAAATTTGTAGCTGATGGAGTAATGAAATCAGCTTTTTCAAGAGAATGCGATGCTAGAATTCGTTTTAGATATGATGATCAATAATATTTTGGAATTCAGTTTTAGTCAAGCAATGATGAGCAAATGCTATGATATCATCGTGATTAAATTTTAGCGTCGTTACTGCACTTTCATTAATTTTATTTTTTTCTGCTTCTGTTAGCAATATTTTATGAGAATCACCTTGCATTACAATAACGTCAACACTATAACCCAACAAACATTTTCTTACCGCTTCGGCTAGTTCGTTGTAATTTACTATATTAACTTTTTGGTGATATTTTATCTCATCAGTCATCTTATAATAATAAATTAGATAAAAATATATTATAATAATGGACTTGATGAAACGACTCGCTGAACTCTACGAAGAAGATACTAGCGACAAAGTCGCCAGCGATAAGGTCGCCAGCGATAAGGTCGTCAGTGATGAGGTCACATTTTCCAAAGATTTCATAGACAAATCTATTGCTTATAATGAAGATGATATTTTATGTAACAGCGAATCTGATGATGGTGGTGAAATAGTCACTGTTGCTGACAGATCTAATTACAGGAGATCAAGAACTAAACGATATAATGTCAAGTATCACATTGCAAAAAATATAATGAAATTTAATTTTACCGTTGCCGAACAACAACTGTTTTGGCAGTTAATCAAACCTTTCTTAAACATCAGGATTCCAGGCCGACAGAAAAATATCAAATTCGATTTCATATTTGTCAAGATTTTTAATCTAATGACGATCTCTGACGATCGTAAGCAGTATCTAATATCGTTATGTAAACCAGTAAAATGTAAATCTGTCAAACAAAAGTATGAGGAAATTTATAATAACATTATATCATAATCTGCTTAGTTGGGATCCAACTGTTAAATTTATCGCTATACCCACGCCATTTGACTAAACTTTTATTTCCTTTTTTCTTAATTACTTTTTCAATAACGAAAACATCCTGCTCAGTTTTCTGTAGTTCTTGTTCATAAAAACTACCTATGATAGGTTCCCCTGCCAGATCTTTTAAAGCGTACGTTACAGGTATTGTGAAAAGTACCTTATCAATTACAAATACTTCTTCGCTCCAGTTTGGAGTAAATCCTTTTGCAAATACCTTTTTTGTCAAAGAAATTCTAACTTTATCACCAACCTTAAATTTATGTTTGCGGTACATGTTTTCATTTGCTAATATTGGATTTTTAATAGCATTATTAGGTGACATTTTGATGGTTCGATGTTTTGTGTTATTATATTCACCTACGATTTGAGAAAGGTCATCGATGTACCTGTTGGTGTTTTTAGCTGTCATATGTTTGTGTAATTTCTCGTTTAGCGTGCGATTAAATCTCTCAACAACAACGCTTTTACCCTCGTTTCCTGTAACATACCTTTTTATATTATTTTGTTCTAGAAACTGCTCAAACTTTTTGTTAAAAAACTCGGATCCGTGATCAATCCAGATTTTATTTGGTTTTCTTTCTGTACTCGTTATTATTTGTCTTAGCGCATCAGTCATTGAAGTCCCTGTCTTATCCGAAACAGGTACACTGAAAGCGTATTTTCTAAAAACATCTATAACATTAAACAAATACCTTTTTGGAGCACCATCAGCGCCAACGTTAAACTGAGCTAGATTGTATACATCCACCAAATCTATTGCCCAGATATCATCTACACCATTAGCGACAACTTTATGTCGTGGGAACTTTTTTTTTAGGTCTGTGCAGCTCGACTGCAAGATCATCGTATACTTTTTTCCCCGAGTCCGAGTTTATATTTTGCTCCTATCATTCCCTGAACAAATTTTCTATCAAAACGTTCTCGTAGATTTGTTGGCTCCATATCACATAATTCGTCTAACATTACTTTATCACAATCTGATTTCGAGTTTTCATGATCACGATAACAGATATCATGACGCATCGCTATTGCATCCACTTAATTATAAGGCTCTTGACCTGGCAATGGATTGTCGTTTTCATCTAGTTGTTGATCTAGCGGATTGTAAGGTCCTGTATACCGATAACCTGGCAATGTCCAACCGCCTTTTGGTTTTGGCAATTTTCCAATAATTTTATGTATATCTATACCTGACCATATTATTTCTCTGTTGTTACAACAATGACAATATGCGACAATTTTATTTTGTTCAAGACATAAATCTATGTCAGAATCACAGTTGCATATCATTCTATATTTTTAATCGTCGACTAAAATAATATTAGGGTAGCCAGATCCGAGCGAAATTTTCGCTGGCGACGTTGCTGACGATACTGTCGCTGGAGACGTTTTCTTTAAAAACATATTTTTTCTTTTTACACAGACTCCACAAAAACTTTTTAATATTATCCTGTTGCTTTTTGTTTTTTTTCTGTTGTTTCATTAATATTTTCGGTTTTAGTTCTACACTTGAGACAGTATGTTGACATTATTCTATTTTTAAGTTTAGATAAAATTAATTGCAATCTCATCATTAGCGTGAGAAGGATGCTTGTCAAACTGTAAAATAAATTTTAAAAAATTAAGATTTCTGCTCATCTGTTGGATAAACATTATACAATAATATCCAAAAGCAGACGTTCCAACAGGTTGGAGTTGATTTGATGAATAATATATCTTTTTAAATTTTTCCTTCATATACTTTTTTATTACATCGCTTGGAGGAAGTCCAAACGAGTCAAAATAATTATTATTATAAACTGCTACCCAATGCGTGCCGGATCCGTCATTAAAATCTTGTATATTAATAACACACGAACTTACAGCTGATGGTGATTTTATTGCTGCGAGTTCATCTTTAGAATAAACTCCATGAAATCCAGGAACCGCTTTTAACTTATCAATGATATCAAAATTACTCAACGGGGTGGTCGAGTTCCTGGTAATGTTAGACCACGTCCGATTCCTAAAAGATTTGGCAGCAGACTTCCCGCTAGTCCCGCCAAAAGTGGAGCGATCGGAATAATTCCTCCTTGTTTTGTTTGATTGCATATGCATTTGCATTTTGGTGTTGGCGATTTTGTTTTTGTTGTTTTCTTTTTTTTTTGTTGAGGATTTTGGTGTTGGCGATTTCTTTTTCTTTTGTGGCATTATAATATACCATTTGCATAAAATTGACAATTATTTTATTCCACTTCCACGAATGATACCATTACCTTTGACTGCTTTCTTCGTTGCGCCAGATATTGCTCCAGACGCTGCTGCTAGTCCTAATGTTTCTAAGACTGGTAAAATTTTAGGTATTATTGTACTAGTTAATACTGATAATGCTGGACCAAGAAAACCACCTTTGACAACAATATCATTTACCATCGCTGTCATTTGTGCAGCACTCAAATTTAAAACAAAAGTTTTTTTTTACGATCATACTTTTTTACTTGATTTTTTGTTAGCATTAATTTTGTTAAAACACCATCAGAAATATCAGGATTGATTTTTTTGATACCTGTTCTCGCTTTGCAATAGCAGCTACTAATTTTTTAACTTGTCCATCTTTTAAATATACTTCTTTTACAATATATTTTGCCATTTTATATAACAACTGTAGATTAAACTTGAACTGTCATTTTACCTCCAATAGAATCTACCGTGATAAATCTACCACTAATCACTAATGCGTATACGTACAACGGCGCTACTGGAACCGCCCCAAGTGTCCAGGCAATTTCAATATCCGCTGTGCTGTCTACAATTCGCTCGTTATGTTTACTAACATCAAAATGAAATATAGGATAAAGGGTACGAAATTCCTCTGCTGATATTTGAGTTCCATCTTCAACATCTTGATATTTTTGTATTGCGTCAAGCAGGTACATGTACGGTCGAGAAATATTTTTTTAACGTCATCAGCAAAATTGCACTCGATAGCTCGTTCTGAATATTGCTTTGAATTTAATCTAGCGTATATTCGTCTAACATCAGCATGGTCAAATATTGCATTATTTTGTTGTTGGTTATCTCGTCGGGCTTGCTGTTGAAATACGACAAAGATATTTCTCGGCAGTTGTTCGCTTGATGTTGTTGTGACCTCCACGTGTAGTCAGTAGTATTTGGAACCGCTCTCTGATATATTTTATGCTGCTTAAAGTAAATTCTGTTTGTGTGCTTATCAAGCATGCTATTTAGTTCTGACATTTTAGTGATCGACGGTGTTATACCTGGCATCCACTAAGCAAGTTTGTTTATGATAAACTGTACATCAACCCCTCCAGATCTAAACAAGCAATCGTTTTGGTCTGCTCGATCTAAAATAAGAGTATGTTTTACTCCGCGAAATACTTTATCATGATCGCGACAAAAGCCGAAAATCATACTTAGTGGAAGCATCATTGTAATTTGAATTGATCCTGCTGCAAGTTTTCTTTGCCTAGCAAAGCCTTCGTTATAACGTGGATTTCTCACGTCAAGTGTGTTAAGAAGTAAATTTAACATCACAGTACCGTTTGTATCTGCAGCTGGTGGTGTTATATTTAGATTATTAAAAGCTGCTGTAAGAGAAACTCTTGTAGCGTCTGTATTAGCAGCTGCACCTGGTGCAGCAATACCTAGCGCGTCTGCATTAACAATGAGAAAATTTCTCACAATTACAGCATTTGCATCAGCATTAGCTCCA
Source organism: Potamilus streckersoni (assembly GCA_016746295.1). Classification (NCBI taxonomy): domain Eukaryota; kingdom Metazoa; phylum Mollusca; class Bivalvia; order Unionida; family Unionidae; genus Potamilus; species Potamilus streckersoni. The sequence continues at coordinate 1,965,159 of JAEAOA010001155.1, forward strand.
TGTACTATAGCGCCTCTCTTTAAAAATTCAGTTGATTCAGCTATACCCCGGCCAGTATCTTTAAACCACATCATATTAGTTACAGTTGATCTTGAGTAATCATCTGTAAACGAAATCATATTTAAAATTGTTCTTGCAACTTGTAGATGACCTGAAATATCTTCTATAGTTTGATTGGCCAGTTGATATCTAGCACTTTTGAATAAACTCCAGCCGTTATTTATAAGAGCTACTTCTGCTCCAACTGCAATTACAGCAGGTGGATTGGCTACTGTAATCATCTGACCACGAACTTCTAACATAGCCTTATGTGGCAGTAGAAATACATCTTCGTCTCAGTTGTGAAAGGTTCTGATACCAGCTTTATTTGGTTCGTTAGAATTCTCATCAATGTACTCAACAAACTCAAATTCTGTCACATCATTGTCGATGTCATAAGTTTCTGTTAACTCGAGATAATTTTTAACAGACATTTTATTTTATTATATTATATAAAATTTTATTGCGGCACTGTTACTTTAGATATTAATTTTTGTATGATCTGCTCGCCCTTTGGTGATAATATTTTTTTTGTTGTTATTATCATAGCTCGCTGGGTTTCTTTTGTTGGAGCGATTTCTGAGATAACTTGTTTTATTTCAGATGCAGTCGGTGGATCACCTTTTATTTTATCAGCTAGTTTTTGTCCCACCGCAGTCCCAGCGGCAGATGCAGCCCCAGTTGCAAAAGCTTTACCAGCGTCAATAGCAATTGGTGCAACTTTACGTGCTATACCCAGAATATTTTCAAAAACTTTAGTGAATATATTTCCAAAAAATCCTCCTACTATTTTTCTTCGATAAACTTTTTTTCTTTGTTTTATTATATTTGATGTTGCATAATTTTTACTTTTGCTCGCGTAGATGTAAATAATAAGTTACAACTTCATTATTAACATGTAACTGTTTTCCTGATTGATCTGTCAACTGCATTATTATACTTGATATTTGATCTTCAACGTTTAAAGGATAATATATAATATGTCGTGGAGTTATTTGCATGAGAGAACCTGGCGGGACTTCTGGTGAGAAACTGTAAATCGTTTGACCTTTGCTACCTTTTGGTGTATAAGAGCCAGAAGCAATAGAACAATTTACTAATATTGTATTTACTTCTGTTATATTTGCTGGCAGTTCACTGTCATATGTAATAGGCTGATCAAGTGCAGTGTATTTTTTTCAGTAAATCCTAACAGTTGTGCAATACTTCTTTCTCTTGGTTCAAGACCGATTAACATATTTTATAAAGTTATCCTAGCTCGCAATGTGTTATAATTCGCTGCCAATTCAAAATTATCAGCCACACCGCCAGCTTTTGTGATGAGCTGTTTGATTGCCTTGTTAAGATCAGTAATATTATAAGCTCCTTGCGGAATTTTTATTTTTTTTTGTTGTAGATATTGGAGATGTTGTAATCATAGTAAAATACATTTCATCGTTAACATCATTTTTCACGTTAGGTATAGCATTCCAGCAAGTACAAGAAATTAATCCAATTTCATATTGTTTTGTAGGATCTAGTTGGATAGGTGGAATATAATTTACTGAAAAATTTGCGCTATCTATCGCAGACTCACTAGAGTTTAGTAATAATGTTGTTTGCATTCCTTTAATATTATATCATTTTACAAAATTAAGTCGCGGTGTAAAGTTTCATATTCGTCAGATGTTAATATTTCACTCGATCTTAGATGATCAAGTATGTCAATGATTTCATTATCAAGTTCAACACTATCATTCCCAGCTTCCTTTGACGATATTAATAACATTAATCTACCTATCATTTCAGTATTTGAAGTAAATACTTTTACACCAGTTCCTGTTCTTACTCTACTTTTTTGTATACGAGATTTATCAAAAGTAAAAAATTTCCTTCTAAAACTCCACCCACTACCAAAAGGTTTTGCTCTACTAATTTTCTGCTGTTTTTTTAAATGTGATAGCCATGACACCGTTTCTCATTCTATCATAAAGTGGAAGCATATCATCAATTTCTGTAACCGTGTTTATTTCATCTTTAGCAGCAGCTCCGTCTCTTAATATTACATCTAATTTATCGATTAATGTTTAGTATTCTGCATCAGTCCACCTGCTTATATTTTCAATATTACTTATATTTTCTTTGTTTAAAAAATCATCATATTCAGTACCTTTTATCTCATCATTTGCTCTTTTTGTAAAATAAAATCTTTGATCTCCAACTTCCATAAACTTTACAGTAAGATCACCAACTCTTTGTTGCTCCTCTCTGATATCTTTTATGTCTCCTGATAAATTTGTTATAATATTTGTTATTCCTTGCGTTGTTAACTCTGCTAATCTTCGCTCAAGTTCCAGCGGATTGTTTATCAATCGATCTGTTTCAGCTTGTCTAGCAGCAAGATCAGCTATATTTGCTGTAAGTGCCTCAATTAGTTTTCTTTTTTCTTCATCAAATCTAGTAACAAGTTTTGCAGCAGCTGCTTCTTGTTGTTCTCTAACAATTCCAACCAAGCCTTTTTCTTGCAGTTGTTTAAGTTCTTCTTCTGACAGTGGTTTAGTTTCAGGTTGTTTACCTAATAGTGCTTCAGTAACCGGCTTGAAAATTGTAGCTGTTGCTTCTGTAGCGGTTACTTGCCCATGTCGTGCTTCTTGTACTTTTTGCTTAAGTGATGCCTGAGATTGAGCAAGTTTTTTTAGATCTTCTATGTGTTGTCTGTATCTTGCTCGTTTGTCCATTATTATAATTATAAATTTTATAAAATTGAAACGCTTTACTGTAAGTAACTGTTAATACAACAGCGAAACATTTTAGTTGGATCATTTGTAAGTTTATCAAACAAGAAAAAGTTAATTTTATCTTTTGTATCATTACGGTAAAGTTCAATAAACTTATCTTTTGTCACGCCACCGCATTGCTCGCTTGCAATATTTCTAACGTCAACATTATCCAGTCCTGGAAATAAAATAAAACAACCCGTATTTCGCCTAATAAACCTGTCAACATTATAAAATCCTTGAGCGAGATAAACAGAATTACACTGTTTTTTACGTGACAGTGAGAAATATGATCTTATTTTAGTCATCTCCATGTTATTTAGAGGAATATCGTCAAAAACTACTATCTTATGTTCATCTGCATCAAGTTGATTAACTGGAATAAGATCTTCTGGCTGCCTAATTATAAAAAAATCTTCACCAGCTTTAAGATCATCACAAAGCTTGTTATTATATTCGCTTAATAACTCATACTTATCTTGCTGTGCATTGATTGTGTAAATATAAACTCTGTCGTAGTCAAAATTATCACCAAGAAGCAAATTCATAAGCAAATTTGTTTTTCCTGATCCATTTCGCCCAACAATAAGATAATGACAATCAGGAAGTTCATTGTTATGTTTATGCTTCACTAGTCTCTCTGTACCAAAGTTTAGTATCGACGATTTTGCCATTTTGTATAATATTAAACTAGTGTTGATAATTTTATCTAGGATAGTAAATAAAGAGCTACTATACAAAATTTGGAACACTATTAGGAGATTTATCCATAAAAGGTTATCAAGGTGACTTATCCAAATATGCAACTCTTGATCAGCTTAAAAATGAAATCAATAATTTACTAAATATTGCCAGCGTAGATCCAGATGAAGTCGTCATTTTCCAGGACAAAGAAGGACGATTAAAGACGAGTAACGTAAAACTGTCAGATGTAGTTGTACGAAATCCAAGTGGGAATATTGTTATGAAACAAAACAAGATTACAGATCTTGGAAACCCAACTGAGGATGGGGATGCTGTCACTAAAAAATACGTCAATGATTGGGACGCTTCAATTAATAATGAAATCACAGCGCTCAAAACTGATTTTACCAGTCACGTGAATACATTTTTAAGTTTTCGCAGAAACATAAACAAAATTAGAGATGAATTTTTTGGAAATCCATCAAATGTTAACATTACACTCGCTAATATTAACACAAATCTCAATGATATTAACACAAAACTCAATGATATATATAGTGAAATTCCTAATATTGTTGAGAAAACGAATATGATTAAAATTCCTCACAAACAGATTAAAAATATTGTGTATACTGTTGCATCCGGTTATAGTGGATGGACATCACAAAACAAATCTCTCAAATATATTGCAGAAGTTACCGGTGTGCATAGATTGTCAGTGTTTAGCAGTGTAAAGTTTAAAATATTTACCACATATTCATGGCGTTATTCAGATGATGACATATTTGGAATATTATCTGTAATATTAAGCAAAAATTCTGAGGAGGAATTTACACTTGAACCAACTGATGAAAATTTTGTAGGTCCTTATCGGTGGTGTTTGGAATTTGTAGCTGATTTATCATAACTGTGTAAACAAATATTATAATGAAAAGAAGTATAGTTGATTTTAATCACATTTCAAAAGATATTCCAGAACAGGATGTGGACGCACTAATACAATACTACAAATATTATCACAAAAAACTTTGGTGTGTAAAAAAAATGTTACAAATACTACAACAAGATCTTTCGAGTAATATCATATCTACCCTTGTTAATGACCAGTTCCGGTATAATTTCAAGTGGGGTATCATTAAATCCTTTTTTGTTAATCATATCCGCTATTGGTGTTTCACTTACAGCGGCGTGTAAAAAAGTAGAACCAAGACTTTTGATAAAGAAGCACGGTTGTTTAACATCAATTAAAACTTACAAGAAACTACTTGATCAGATCCGGTCTTACCTACGAGGAGTTAAATATAATATGGATGATTTATTACGTGAATTTCGTATTATTGACAATATGTTAACAGATATTCTACCAATGAGAGTTAGCAAGTATGAAAAAAATTATCTAAAAAATATGAGTAACGTAAAATTTTTTCTAAACTTAAGATATAATATAACTAAAATAATATCATTTTCATTCTAATGCTAGTTTAATTTCCGCCTTGTTAACTGAAACGTTCTAATGTACAGTTTAATTTTCATCCTGTTATCTGATAAAAAACCTTGTGGTAAAACCAATTTGCCGTCTTTAGAATAATCGTATTCCACACATGCGCTGTTCTAACAAATTCGTCACTTCTGTATGACAGAGTTTATCTGGATGAATCATAGCATTCCAACACCTATTGTTTTGTCTGGTTACAAAATACCTGTATACGTAGTAGTAGTATAGGGAAACAAGAGGTTTGGGGTGGGGTGAGCATTTCAACACCTGTTGTTTTGTCTGGTTACAAAATACCTGTCCGTAGTAGTAGTATAGGGAAATGAAGGTTTGGCGGGGGTGGTGGAGGAGGTCTGGGAGGTGGTGGGTGGGCTAAAACTTTTATTTTCCTATACTACTTCTAAAGTTGGGAAGGAAGAAAATGATCGTTAAGAGAACTATCTGTAACAGAAACAGTTCTTAGAAAAACCATGATGTTAGGTTTAAACGAAGTTCTAATATACCGCTTGAAATTAAGAGGTGCCACCCTTTATTTTAGTAATTCAAATCACTTGTAATTCGATTCATTTTCTGTAGTTCTGTAGTGATGTGATATAAATTTAATTAAAGACTAATCTAATAGCAATATTTGCATGTAGCATACGCATTATTTTGAGAAGGAATAAAGAGATGCAGCTCTTTTTTCAAACAGATGTGAGAAAAAAAGCGCACGCTTTAAATGCTAATAAAACTCAAATAGTTTGCATGAATATTTCGATCCGTCCTTCTCTGTTTCTGTGAATCACACTTTTATTTCAAGCAACTCCGTAGCAGTTTGTGAAGTCCCATACTTAAGTTAATATACATCGTTAACTAGTGCTCCAGATGTATCTTTTTCGGTCAACAATTTTAGCAGCAATATTTGAAATATTTTCTTCCATTTTTTGTCAATATCTACAAATTTTATTTTCTGTACCAATCTAAAATATCATTTATTAAATTTTAAATACTAGTTTTACTAATAGCGGAGTTGAGCCTTCTTGCTGTCAAAGTCTCCATTTTTGTTAAGTATTGTTGGCCTTTTGGCGAATAGAGTTTTCCATTTTTAGTTTCACGTGTTCATCTTTTGCGGTTTATTTCCTAAGCATAACACTCAAACTGTTCAAGATATCAACGAGTATGTATGCATCATGCTGAACATATTATATTAGTTACATGCAAATTTTACTAATTACAATTTTTTTTATACTTTTAAAGTTTTTCTGCATTTGTTTATGCATTTATGCATTCACATAATCATTTCCAGAGGACAATTTTGAAAGAATTTCAACGTTTGATGCGTATTACTTTCCTAAATAATTTATAAATATAAAATCTTTGTGACTTCATTCTGTCTCTCAACAGACATTTTGTTGGAGTAAGAGATACAAATAGCTTTGTCCTGTTGTCTTGTGTATGTCAATTGGTCAGTTTTTGGTGTAATCAGGAAATGAAAAGTTCCGATTGTCATTAGGGAAAGATAGTATGAAAGCAAGATAGGACGTATGCAACACATACGTACTGAATTAAGATTTTTAGATGTCCTTACAGTACACGTCATATAACATTTTAATTTTATTGGGGAGAAATGTAGAAATGTGAATTATAGAAATTTGTGATCGTACGTTAAAAGCCAAATTGGTCACTTCCAGGTTTAACAAGAACTCTACCAATCGTGCTCTGATCAGCTTAATTTAATTGTTTAAAAGCACTGAATTGTATCCGTTTTGGGCGGATTGTAATGATTACAGTTATCATATTCAGTTATCAATCGTTGTCATATTCTAAGACCTTACTAGATCATTAAGAAAACTAATACTTCGCAAACAACTCGAAACATAAAGTGCCACATCCATTGCAGTTAAAATGAGACTTGAGTGAGCCAAACAGGAGTTGTATACAAGTCTCGAATACAACAGCAATGTTGTGCACATCAAAAATCAGATGAAGTATTGAGAGGTGACGAAAGGGCAAAATAAGCAAGCTTACCCACGTCTACGCCCCAGAAAATGATGGTAATCAGATAGGATAAAAGTGTTCCCAATCAGGGTACTCTCCTAATCCCAAACAGGACAAGAGAAAATATCAAATATTGGTAAGATTGTAATATATGTATATATTATGTGTTCCCTTATGATAAAGCCCATCAAAATCCTACTGCCTGTCTTTAAATGTGGATTTTGGTCACTACGGTTATGCTCCTATTAAAATAAATCACTCTAGTCATGGTTCCTATTCACTCAGGTCATGGATACTTTTACAATGAATCACTCATGTCATGGTTCCTATTCATTTGGGTCACTCTGGTCATGGCTACTAATACATTAGGTTGCTCTGGTCATGGGTACTATTAAATAGGGTCAATTTTGTCATGGGTCCTATTAAATTTGGGTCAGCTTTGTCATCGATCCTATCAAATTATAAATTTTGTAATGGGTCCTGCAAAAATAGGTGAAGTTTACTTCATAATCGCCTCTTAGTTTATTTTAAATGATGATGATTTGTTTAAGATAACATTTATGCATATAAACACATGCATTTAATATATTGTCAATTACGACATGTCTCAAATAATAATGCATGCTTGTCAGCAATTTGTATTATTTAACAGGATATTTTTAATAGTCAAGAGCATTGGTTTGGTCAAGAGAATATGACGAATCTTATTCTGAGGCAAGGAAAAACTTAAAATTGGATATAGTATCCATATTAGTGTGTGTTCCTTGAGATAAGAATGATATTATGAACAAACTGGAGTGAATGTCTAATAACTGTATGGTGCTGATTAATCCGATTCATGAACAAATTGAACATAAGAAGTGAAAATGACAGCCTTTGCTTTTGCTAATGATGAGCAGGGATTTCAGAGAAAGACTCAAAGGCGTATATATTTTAGATAGTGGAACGTAGAGGATAAGGATGATTTGATGTATTTCATTTATTTGCCCTCCCACTGTGAATATGTCAAATCAGATCACCGTCTTTACACTGACGGATCGTGATTCTGACAACAATGCAGACATTTTATTTCTGTTGCGTAAGGTTTGAGAAGAGTGTTTTTGTCAAATAAACATTCTCTGGATGCAGTTTTTTTCCCGTCTTCGTTATATAATTTATTTTTTCAAAAATAGTATCTTGTGTAAAAAATATATTAACGGATGTAGAACAAAGTATGATTTTATTGATAATTATCGTTCTTTGAAGTTTGGAAAATGTCAGTGTAAGGTGTTTTTTGTTGCATTCCGAGTTTGTGACTAGTGACCGTTTAAGGAGTGACAGTAAACCATCTACTGGTATCTTTAATATATTAAATACAAGCCGGCTTTGCCTATTGTAACACATGCATTTTAATGAGAAATTTCTGAATATGCGGTTTTCTGTTGCGCGATGTCAAGAGTTTCATGCTATCGGAGTGGCGTCAGAGTTTGTCAGTGTATAGATTATGTTACTACCTTAAGTACTGACTTTGAACCAATTAGAAGTGCCTTGCCTCCGTAATTTCATTAAAATACATACCGACCTGCGGATCATTTCCAAACGAAATAAAACTTGTATAATGCAAGGTCTGTGAAACTCTACTGAGCAATTGATTTAACATATATGTTTTACCAAAAAATGATGAAAGATTGCTACTTGAGTATTTGTTTTTAACTTCATTCTTAGGTTTCAATAATTTCCAGGTTACCTATTGCACATAATTATCATAGCAACAGTCTATCTCATGCATATTACACTTTGTGTTAGTTAAAGCATGTGAGAGACTTTCTGGTTATGAACAATAGTGATAAAATGGCAGGATAATGCAGTGGGTTGCAGATTTAAAGTTAAAACTCTTTGTACGTATTACGTTTCCAAAATATGTGAGTGCGATTCAATCTTTTCATCGAGCACTTCGGTGGCCTAAGTGGTTAGATCGCCAGTCTTAGATACAGGAGGCTTCTAGGTTCGAACCCCGTCTGAGTCATACATTTGTGTTTGAGAAATTACTTTATCGGTAAATCCTATTACTCTTTTAGTTATGTAACAACTTAAATAATTGTTCTTTACTGACAAAGAAGATGACTTGTGAAAATAATATTTTTTCATCTGTCATACTCTCTTTGATCAAATTATGTTCAACGAACCATCTACAGCGAATTAAATAACTCATTTAGGCACAGAAAAAGTAGAATCCTTTTGCTGTCAAGTAATACTTTACAAAGCATAATATTTATGCGTCTTTTCCGACGGTACAAACAATAAGCCCATATTTGCTGTAGACAAGAAAACTATAAGTATAATTAACTGAAATTAAAAATAGTAGGGTTCGTTACAAGATATTATATCACTGTAAAATAATAATGATGCCACCATAACATGAGCACAACAAAACTTCAAGTTAATGTGGATGGATGGATATGGATCTGCAAGGTATATCAAGAACGAAATATTTTCACCTCTTTTATATCATAATTACTTGCATAAAACGTAATCAAATTGAAAAATTGTTTCGTATTTTTTAATAGTTTCCTCGTCATGATTTAAATTCTTCGATGGAACATTTCACTGAACAATGCTTAACAGTGAGAAATTCCAGGAAACTGGCTACAAAAATCAATGGATGTGGAAATATGTAAGTAAAACCATCAGGTCTGAAGAATAAGCTTATACGATTTGTGAAATTTTTTAAGGTCACTTTGTAATCTCTGTTTTATGATCATCTAAACATATGAAATGTGTTTAGTGAAACCGCATGTCAATATGACCAGCCCTTATAGGGAAATCGATGTAATATTTTCACCACGGTTGGTTGCCATGGCCATTCAACTGGACAACCAGCACCCATAGCATTGCCTGCACGCAACAAATATATATATATATATATATATATATATATATATATATATATATATATATATATATATATATATATATATATATATATATATATATGAATCATTCCTACCTGCTACAGCTCTTCACATTTTGATGTATATATCTAACTATCCGTATATATATATATATATATATATATATATATATATATATATATATATATATATATATATATATATATATATATATATATATATATATATATATATATATAGTGATTATAATTATTTAATTAGGTTTAACAATTTTTCAGTCATATCACTACGACATCTGCAATGTGCCAATTTAGAGTGATGTCTAGCACAGAGGCATCATGCCGCAGACATGTAGCATGATGTATCACCCAGTCACATGATCCTGACATCAGGCCGACCAGTCCTAACTCTAACTTCTTAATGCTGAGTTTCAAGCTAAGCAGCTGTTAGTACCATTTTCGTAAGACTTTGATATGACTCGAGCGGGAACGAACCCACGACCAACCGCATCCGATGCGGACGCTCTAACCAATAGGCCACCGGAGCGGTTTTATACACACACACACACACACACACACACACACACACACACACACACACACACACACACACAAATATATATATATATATATATATATATATATATATATATATATATATATATATATATATATATATATATATATATATATATATATAATGTATCTTATATATTTTCTTTCTCTAATAATTCATCATATTCATCATTTTTATCTCAGTATTTACTTTTTTATATAAAAATGTCTTTTCTCTTCAACATTCATATACTTTAGAATCAACTTGCCAACTTCTTTTGCTTCTCTTTACTATTTTTTATTCTCTTTAATATTTTGTATTTCTCCTGATAAACTTCTTATATCTTTAGTTTCTTTTGATGTTGATTTTGCTAATCCTTGTTCAAATTTCAGCGGATCATTTATTAGCCGATCTATTTCAGCTTTTCTTGCAGCAGGATCAGCTATATTTGCTGTAAAATCCACAACTAATCTTCTTTTTCTTCTTCATATCTTTCAATAACTCTTCCAGCAGCCGCTTCTAGTTGTTCTTTAACTAATCTTTCTCTTGTAATTTTTTAACTTTTTCTTCTGATAGTGGTTTAGTTTCAAATTGTTTTCCATGGAAAGCCTCAGTAACTTGTTTGAGAACTGTAGCTGTTGTTTCTGCTGTAGCATTCTGAATACGTGGTGCTTGCTGTAGTAGTTGCTTAAATCTTGCTTGAGATTGCGCAAGATTTTTTAAAATTTTCATATGTTTTCTATAGTTTGCCTGTTTTTCCATAAAATATAAAATATTTTATATAAAACTTATTGTAGATAATTTTCAATAAAACATCGAAACATTTTACTCTTTTCATTTGTTAATTTATCGAACAAGAAAAAGTTATATCTACTTGTTGTTTGCTTGACAGTATAGTTCAATACATTTATCTTTTTTTACGTCATCGCATTGTTTGTTTGCGATATTTATAACGTCATTTATGTCAAGTCCTGGAAATAATATAAAACAACTAGTATTTCTCCTAATAAATCTGTCGGCATTATAATATCCTTGAGCGAGATAAATAAAATTACATTTCTTATTTCGCGAAAGTGAAAAGTACGATCTGATCTTGTTCATTTCCTCGTTTAGCGGAATATCATCAAAAAAATATTTTATGTTCGGATGAATCAAGTTGATTAACTGTAACAAGTTCTTCTGGTTGTTTGATAATAATGAAATCTTCGCCAGCCTCAAGATCGTCACGAAGTTTGTCATTATAATTAACTGTGTAAATATAAACACGATCGTAATTAAAATTATCTTCGAGAAGACAATTCATAGGCAAATTTGTTTTTCCTGATCTAGTTCTACCAATAATAAGATGATGACGATCTGGAAGCTCATTGTCATGTTCATGTTTCAAAAACCGCTCTGTATTATAATTTTAATATTGACGATTTTGCCATTATTGTTATACAATTTGATGGTATATAATTTGTCAACAATAACTTTAATAATGCGTTTTTACTCAACTTTTGGAACAACAGTAGGAAATTCGTCTCCTGATCAGCAAGGTAACTTATCGAAATACGAAACTTTTGATCAGCTCAAAAATGAAATTACTAATTTATTAAATATCACAAGTGTTGATCAAAATGAAGTTGTTTTTTTTTCAAGACAAAGAAGGACGATTAAAAATGAGTAATATACAACTATTAGATGTACTTATACGAATTCCCAACGCGGCGGTTAAAATATCGTCACTCTTGCTCATCAAGGTAAAATACAAGATTCGGGTAAGTCCGTTAACGATTATGTTAAGAAAGCTAGCGATGTATTTACTGGTGACATTGTTATGTCGGGGGAAAAAAAGGTATCTCGGCAACCCAATCGCAAACATAGGTGCAGCAACGAACAAATACGTGGAGCGATGGTATCATGCGCGCATTTCTCAATATGAATAATAATGATATTAGTAATCTCAGAGCACCAGAAACGGATTTCGACGCTGCGACTAAAAAATACGTCTACGATAAGGAAATTCCAATAACGACTTCGTTAGCAACAATCAATGATGGAATTGCCGCATTTAGGACTGATTATAATAATCACATACAAACATTTCTAAATTTGCGTAGAAATTTAAAACGAACTAATAACGAATTTTGTTGCAACTCCACCAACTGTTGACATTAAACTCGCTGACATTAACGCAAGACATAACAATATCATATGTGGAATTCCTAATATTGTTCAAAAAAACTAATCTTGTTAAAATTCCTCACGGACGAACTAACAATATCGTGTGTAGTACAGTCTCATCAGAAAAAGCAACATGGTCACAGCAAACTAACACTCTTAAACATACCACAGAGGTCACTGGTGTATATAGATTGTCCGTGTTTAGCGAAGCAAAATTTAGTATATTTTCCTTCATTTCCATGGCGTCATTCAACCTATGATTTTTCTGGAACTGTGTCTATAGTGTTAAACAAAGATGCTAAAGAAACTTTTATGCTGATAGCGTATAATAAATAGTTAACCGCAGCAACTTATTGGTGATGTATTGAATTTTGTAGCTGAAACTCCAGAATTAGTTACTTATAAAACGGTATAAAATATGTAAACAAATATTATATTATGAAAGAAAATATAGTCGTTTTTAATCATAGTTTAGAAAACATTCCGAAACAAGATGTTGACGCTCTAATGCAATATTGCAGATACTATCATACAAATCTTTGGTGCGTCAGAAAATGTTAAAAATACTCTACCAAAATACTTCGAGTGATATCATATATATATATATATATATATATATATATATATATATATATATATATATATATATATATATATATATATATATATATATATATATATATATATATATATATATATATATATATATATCGCTGCTAATGACCTGCTCTGGTATAATTTCAAGTGGCACATCATTAAATCCGTTTTTGTTAATAATATCTGGTGTTGTTTTTTCTCTTGCAGCAGCTTGTAAAATAGTTGAACCTCGACTAGCGACTAAAAAGGTGCTTGCAAAACAGCAAGTATTACTTACAAAAAAATACTTGATCAAATTCGATCTTTTTTGCGTGGTATAAAATATGATATAGCCGATTTAATACACGAATTCCGTATTTTTGATAGTATGTTAGCAGATATTCTGCCAATGAGAGTTAGCAAATACAAAAAAAGATTATAATAAAAAGTACATGTTTAATTTTGTATAGCTTTTGAAATATCGTCATCAAATAATATATCAACCATGTTATCGATAAATGTCATCACATCATCTGCCCTACCGGCTATTCTCATATCATTTACAGTCGCGAATAACCATACCGATCCCTATTTTGATACATGATAGCCTACTTTTTAATACAATCGCTTATTATATTAGATTTAATACCAGTATAACCTAACGCTGCTTTGATTGAATTAAATCTTTTACAAAATCTGTTTGTTAGATAAAATCCAACATGTCTGACTGAATGACGGAAGGACATTATATATATATATATATATATATATATATATATATATATATATATATATATATATATATATATATATATATATATATATATATATATAATTTGTTTAATATAACATTTTGCTAAGAAGTTTGAGACTGTGATAGTAATATAGGTAATTGATCTGATCTAGCTGATAGACCACCACCACCCGCCCCGACAAAACATATTTTTGTCAGAAAATGTGTTAGTAAAAAATAAGCAAAAAGGAGATGAAACTTTTCAGGTGTTTTAGTTATACCTAGGTAATATTCACATTCATTCGTTCCTACGATCCATAGTCATGGCAGCGTTTAATATATAGGTTATGGCTATTACTGCATTGATATGACTATTCGTCCAAAGAGAATTGGTGGCAGAAATTTATGTCCTTATATATCCGATACTTTATGACTGTCAAGTTCTACTTTATACTTTTACGAGAGCTTATTAGTACGTCTTATGCCACAACCGACGGAGCCTCTGCGTGGCAAACTTTTGCGGTCAAAGTTCAATGGAGTCTCATTTGCCGAAATTTATCACTTCCCTATTGTTGGGGTGAAATGGGTCTTGTGATGGTGATTATCAACATTATTTGAAAAAAGAATAAGAATTAAAACATGTTAAAATGAATTGACAAGCCTTTACCTCGAGCTGTTTAGTTTGAACTTGTTTCAGATATACATAAATGATAGTGATCGAATATCAACATTGACTACCACTGCCGAAAATATAAAAAGCCTTTCAGCTTAACGTAAACACGCTAGACTAACTAGTATTATTTTGACTGACTGAAATTTGACATACACACATATACAAAAGCCATTCAAAGGCAAACCTGTTATATGGCATGGAGCAAACCATGAACTCGACATCATATTCAAATGAATATTAGAGAATTATTAAAGCGTGAAACCTCTATTATAAGCCTTATAAGCATGTTTATGTTGTCAATATATTAATATATCCGATTTATCTAAAAATAGAGAGCAATGGTACGTAATATGTTATATACATACTGAATGTTTGATTGGCTAAGCTGCAGGGCATTGATTAACATAGTATCGTCTACAAGGAAGTAAATTATGAACCTTGATATATTAGATTGAAAGGTTATATCAGTGTGCAACTTTTCCTTCATATCATCATCTGTTATTGATTATAATTCGAGCAAAAGACTTGTAAGCTTAATGGTATAGATGTTACTTAATGAAGCCCCTATGGACAGTGGAGTGAATGTCTTTTCCATTATTGGAATATGTGTAAGGTATGCACTTGTCCTGGTGTTTAATGTTACTTCAAACGATTCACACTAAATGGAATGAGCAATTCTCTTCTACCATATATACTAACAGGATACTATAAATAAGGACATATTGGTTTACAAGTAAGGATTCTCAACTCTTGATACGTTCAATATAACAGGTTCTCGAGTCCGCTTGACTTTTCACAAATGTTCTATTGTCCCCTGGCTCTCAGGGTTAGAACAGTATTACCACGCGCAAACTCAGAATCAAATGTCGGACGCAAGATTGCGCATTGATTTTTTTTCTTAAGCAGCCGAAGGTCGGAATTTCTAGCTGATTCTAGATGTTATAGTCTTGACGCCTGTGAATCTTAAAAACATTTTCTCATCACAAATATATTTTTTTTCTTTGAAGGAATTGTCTGTCAATTATTTCATAATTTATAGGAACAGATATCACCCGATTCAGTCTCATGACATTCTCAAGAAACGCTAAATTCCGAATCTTTATTTTGCTTCATCTCATTATTGTCTTTTCACAGGCAGCTGATTATTTTTTATGTGTTAAATACTGTATTAAAAAATGAAGATCATTGATTGGGTGACAATAATTAGCGGGATAATTAATATATTTTTCAGAATCCTACATCGTACACAATAGTGGACTTGAACCTTTAACTATTCTAATTTTATCACTTACTCCTCGCTGATAGTACTTTATTTAACCGACTAGATATTACCCAGTCAGTGTTTTAAAACGGTCACCTGCAATGGAATTTTCCTCATAAACGATGCGCATATCATACCATTTTTATTATTTAAAAATGTTCTTTTGGAAGACCATTCATAGGATGGAAGCATTAATTGCTGGCCTGAACATAAAATTATATTAATGAGACCAGATATCCTTATTAGGGTATGTGGGAAATAAAATGGTTAGCTATGCCCTACACTCAAATATGTCACACGATATTGGCTCTATGGTATTATTTTAACCATCTTGAGCAGTTCATGCGCTTTTGTTTTCTCTAAAACGGAGGAAATATTTCATATCAGTGAGTCAGGCTTGACAATTAATATGATAGAAGACAAACAATATCCCGCAACATCGTAGAACAAGTCTGCGTATCTATCAAACATTTACTCTGAATTTCAAGGTACATAAAAATACTGATTCACTTTCATTAACTCATGATCTTAAGACGGAACAAAAACCAAAATCATAATCCTTGAGATTATCGGTTCATTCTTCGTAGGCTCATGGTTAAGTCTAAGGTCACTTAAAATGGTCAACTTAGTAATTTTGTATTCTTGATAAATACATATTTTATACAGAGGTGACGAATGTTATGACAATTTATAGCTGTTGTTGGAGATCTAGACTATTGCGCCTTAGCTCAAACCCTGTTGGAGAGACAGAGGGGAACGTTCATCTTTATGGGTTAATATTTTCGTTTGTGATGTCTTTATTCTCTTCAAAATTCAACTAGTCAGGGACAGGGCTTATTTATGTATTCATGTAGTGAGGAAGATGTCACCAGAATAAAATTGTAACTCCAGAGGCATTGGAAGTATGGCAATTTTTAAATCGGCAATTTGGGGCACTATTTTGAACCTGACATTATCAGGAAAATGGCACTCTTTATTTAATATGGGTAGAAGACTGATTTTGACAACGTCAAGTACCCAAGCACCACCACAAACACAACTTTATAAATATATCGATAAGTTTATTTGCAATATAGTTTCACAGACTGAAACCATTTGTCAGCATTTTATGTAAGCCTTATCATGAATTTAGTTTGCTTATGACTTAATAGAAACAGTGGTCATGCCATTAATGCGTTATGCTTATTAATTTATTTATTTACACATCTCTTTATTCATTTAGTTTTATGAGATCTTTTATGAGAAATAGCGAAAATCATTTGTGGACAAAAATGGTCAGTGATCACATTACAGATTATAAATGCAAAATCGGACCGCTCTGTGGTTAGAGTCCATGATATTTGTGTTAATAATTGCAGCTATACTGAATGAATTCGAAAGATCTTCGTGAATGTATATGGGCATCCGTCACCGCCAAAATTACATTAATTACATTAATCAAACAATGTAGTATGAAATCAAATGATTTAAACCAAGAAATGAAATAATAACTCCAGATTACAAATGATGTGGTCTCAGATACAATGATTTAGCGAACAAAACTGAATGATGAATTTAGATTCCAATTGACGTGGTATTAAATGAAATGATATATGAAATGAAATGATTGAACCCAACAAATGGAATTAGGAATTCAGATTCCAAACGATGTTGTGTGATATGAAATGATGTAGCAGGAAATGAAATGATTGAACCCCAAAAATGAAATAATGAATTCAGGTTCCAAATGACCTAGTATTAATTAAATGAAATGATTTAGTATGAAATTAAATGATCTAAAGAACAAAACAAAATGATTATATCTGCTTCATAACGAAGTGGTTTTAATTAAAATGATGTAGTCTAAAAATGAAATGGTTTATATCAACAAATTAAACCATAAATTTAAATTCCAAATGATCTGTTATTAAATAAAATGACTTAAACAACAAAACGGAATGATGAATTCTGATTCCAAATAGTTATGTTTGCTAAATAGCAAAAAAAAAATGGTTTGGTCTAACTACTCTAATGGCTAGACTACATTTCATTTAAACAGTAAAAACACAATCACACTTCTTTTTCACACTAATTTTATCATAAGGCATATAGAGTTTTAACTGAGTGAGAGCCTGGAGTTGACCCTAGGTGACCTGTAACTGTCACACAATTTGCATCAGCAGAATGTAAATACCGTATATTACCACACAAATGACGTTTTATTAATTGAATTTACATAGCATAAAATCAAAGAATTCAGATTCTAAAAGGCGAGATATAAAATAAAACGAATTAAAGAAGAAAATAAAATAATAAAATCCTTTTATCAAAATTTTGTGATATTGGGTAAAATGATGTCTAAAATGAAATGATTTAGTCCAACAAATAATATCATGAATTTAAATTCCAAATGATTTGGTATTGGATAAAGTGGTCAAAGAACCCAATGGAATGATGCATTCAGCTTTGATAACCTGACATTGCATACACACTACCAAGTTGTTTCTCAACATTTTTTGTATATATTTTACAATACGGCGGTGCATTCATGTGCATTCGTCCAAGTTCTTTATTCTGCCAGGCTCCAAGAAAGTGACTATGGTAATATGGTAATATGACACCCAAATTGAATGGCCCTTTGCTATCAACACGACTCTATAATCCTGATGGACTCCTAATGGCTGGTAGTAAATACCTTCTGGTTATCAGTACACCTAGTGAAAATACTACACACTTAATAATGATTATTTGTGTGCATATAAAGCTGCCGAAAAGACTTCTTGCTTCATATATTTTCCAGTAGCTAATGAACATTTTAAATGGCTTTATGAACAGTCCATATAAAATGTTGGTAGCCCTAGCAGTTTCTAATTTGTTGGTCTCATATAATGATGTTCCTGTAGTTTTGTAATTTCAAAGGATGTTCATTTTAAAACCAGAATAATGCATAATAGTTTTAGAAACTCTGACATAGAAGACATATATTATGAAATAAACCCATTTTTATGCCATCACTTTTACAGCTGTTCTAACGGAATACTTAAATAATAAAGATATTATCTTATCTAGTGCAGATGAAAAAAAAAAAACAACAGAATATAAAAACCCACTTGATATTGGTCTTCCTATTTATGATATGTAATTTAAAGTTGTCCAAATTAACATAAAGAGTAAATTTTTACTTTAATGAAATCCAAGTCACACTCAAATGAAGTTAATCGCATGCAGACACATTCTTGTAAAACCGACAAAACAGGGATGTGATTTCAATTATCAAAACAGGGACATAATTAAATTTTAAGACAAATGGCAATAATGATTAATTTTACAATGTCTTTATGTATGCTAGTCTTTTGCAATGTATGTGGTTCCAAGAAGCTATGTACCAGAATTGTTTAATATCAGAACGGGGAATCACAAATATGTACAATGTGTCAGGTCATTATACAATGAAATTGGGCAGAGTCCCTAAGTAGGAAATGTGACTGAATAATTATTAAACGTATCCAAATGCCGCATCAATCTCAACTCTTTTCACATAGTTCCATTTCATTTTAACAAACTACGTTGAAATAGCACATTGATTTTTGTGTTTTATGCAAGTATAAGTACAAAATGAACCGTCTGAACTATGTGCATTTATAAACATAAACATAAACTCGATTAGAAACTTAAAAATTAAGTTAAAAATTAAAAAATTTTAAAATTTTTTTATTAAAAATTAAATCGATTAGAAATTGCGGTTGTGGATGGGGATGCTTAGTAATATATTTCGAAAGAAATGAATACGGGAATATGTTTGTCTGTTTTACCACAGCTTCATGTCTTTGTAAGTTTGCAAAATACTTTTTGTCCTCGATTTCGTCCTTGTCATGAATCGAATAATTATATTTAAGAAACTTTATACAAAATCATATATGATCAACAAAGTACTAAAATCGTATACGACTATGAAAGTTCTATCTTCATTGTTATTTTACAAATCTAGCCACAGCAGAAGTAACATGTAGATATAAAACTGTTGAAGAATAAAATCATTTAACTACCTCATTCAATTAGAAAAATACCAAATTTCTATTTTGGCATTAGATTTAATATATTGGGAGATAAAAGATTGCATTTATGACTGATAAAAAAGTATGTGATATGGACAGAAATATAAACTAAAAACAATAATTTGACTATTATTCCAATTGCTTCAGCTTGTCGCACGAATACTGTTTGATTAATGTTCGTGTCAATTTTTATCATATTTGCGATAGAAAAATGCATTATTAAACTTCCATGTTAATGTTCACTTTCCAAAATGTATATTCTAATGACTAAAGTCTCTGTCAATGTTACTTCTAATATACCATTTAGGCTTATATTATTAATATTACCGTTTACTGATGATACAATTGTAGAATATACTCAAGGACAATATCATGCCTTATTCATTTCTACCAATAATTGTCCAACATATGATAAATGAAGCAAGCTGTTTTCTTGATTTGCGAATGCGCTTGAAACTGACAGGATTATAATTTTAGAGACATTCCTATTATTAGTTGAATTTGAACCGGGTCAGTACTGAAAAGTTAGAAGCTACCATATAATAATAATAATAATAATAATAATAATAATAATAATAATAATAATAATAATAATAATAATAATAATATTAATAATATCATGAGAGAGAGAGAGAGAGAGAGAGAGAGAGAGAGAGAGAGAGAGAGAGAGAGAGAGAGAGAGAGAGAGAGAGAGAGTGTATCGGAAAATGTCTTTACCTCAAGATTTAACGTGCTATCACATACAACTCGCTATGCTAGTTTTATGGTCTTTTTCAAAAAACCCTGATGAAATCTATCAATTACATTTTTCCTTGATATTTTAATGTATCATTGCTAAATTTGGGTTTGTTCAAATATATATAGATATATATATATATATATATATATATATATATATATATATATATATATATATATATATATATATATATATATATATATATATACGCTTGTTTTTGTCACCAAACACACAAAAAGAGGCAACTGTTTGTTATTCACGTATTTATTTGAGAGAGAGAGAGAGAGAGAGAGAGAGAGAGAGAGAGAGAGAGAGAGAGAGAGAGAGAGAGAGAGAGAGAGAGAGAGAGAGGGGGGGGGAGGGGAGGGGGAAGAATCCCTACAGTAATATGTCGCTGAAAACTGGGATTAAATGGCGACAAAAGAAGAATTATTACATATAGGACTTCGGCGCATAATGCGTATGTACGTAATCCAGTGATGCAAGCTAGAAATTATTTGTTAGTTTAGTTTGTATGCTATGCCAGGTTATCAAACGCGGTAATTACTATTGATCAAATAAGATCAAAATTTTAATTTGCGGAATTGATAGATTAAGTTTTGTAGAAGCCTTAATTTGGAGACTCGCGTAGTGGAAGGCAAAGAAATGTTAAAGAACACACGCACATCCGTTAACGGGGATCAGAACAATTGATGCTGATTGGAAAATATAGTTCTTGTTTATATCATAGAACGGAAACATATTGGTTGTCCAAGTTTCGTCTGCCAAAACATCTTAACCGAATGCTGAACATACTTCTCTAGATTATAAATATGGGCGTGCTGACACCATACATCATGGTTAACGGCGCCCCCTGTATATATTGGGATTTACGTTAGATGTTTGCATTTTGATCTAACAATGTAGTGCTGTTCCCAGACTGTTTGCTTTCAACACATTTCATCTAATACCACGTAGTTTGGAATCTGAATGCATTATTCCATTCGGTACTTCAAACCATTTTATTCAATAATAACTAATTAGAAATTAAATTCATAATTTCATTTGTTGGAATAAATCATTTCATTATAGATTACATCATTTTATCTAATACCATTTTATCTAATACCATATCATTACGAAACAGATTTCATCATTCCATCTTCTTCTGTAAATCATTTTATTTAATATCACGTCATTTGGAATCTGAATTCTTCATTTCATTTATTGCTTTAAATTATTTAATTTTTATGCTATGTAAATTCAATTAATAAAACGTCATTTGGAATCATAATTCATCATACCGTTTTGATGTTTAAATGATTTCATTTAATACCAGATCACTTGGAGTTTAACTTTATGATTTGCATTGTTGAGTTAAATCATTTCATTTTATTTAATGCCACTTCGTTGTGAAGCAGATATTATCATTTTGTTCTGTTCTTTAAATCATTTAATTTCGTACTAAATCATTTAATTTAATACTTGGTCATTTAAAATCTGAATTCATTATTTTATTTTTAGGCTTCAATCATTTCATTTCATGTTACATCATTTCATATCACACATCATTTGGAATCTGGATTCATCATTCTATTTATTGGATTAAATCATTTCATTTCACACTACATCATTTCATTTAATACAACGTCATTTGGAATCTAACTTCATCATTCGGTTCGATCAATCATTACATGTGACACCACATCATCATTTCATTTCCTGAGTTAAATCATTTGATTTCATACTACCTCATCTGATTATTGCCATTTTCGGGTGACAGCTGCCGATACAAAAATTTCAATAATTTAAACCAATAAGCAAACGAATACCTCAGAACATCTTCCGTAAATTATGACTTCGAAGCTGAGGGCACGAGCATATCCTTTTTAACCCCCACCCAATCTCAACATATAGGCAGATAGTTCTAATGAGAATGATTGACAGTTTAGGGACTGATATATATATATATATATATATATATATATATATATATATATATATATATATATATATATATATATATATATATATATATACATACATACATACATACATACATACATACATACATACACTAAAACTAATTTTTTTTTTTTTTATGAATTACTTGATTTATCTAAGATAATGTGTTTCGGGTAAGGTGAATGTTTTGGGACGGGTAAGGGTATTTGTTATACCTTTTAGTTCTCACAACTTTTTGCTTTAGTATATCTACCTGGAATCAGTACACAATTAATAATAAAATCCGGTTCAGTACCCACGAATGTAGTCCCAGTCTATTTTTAGATCACTTTTTCCTGTCTGAAATTGGTGGTGATACTAGAGTTAGATTTTGGCATTCATGGTAAGGATTTAAAGGCATTTGCTTATTCTTTAAAATGTGAGCTTATGGTGTGGTTGTCTGTGTATATTTCGGCGACAGAGCACATTGAGAAATAAGGTCATGGTGATGATCAGGAAGGGAAATCTGTGTTCCGTTGCCTGGTGTTTTGTTTACAATTCAGCCTCTCAAAAAAATGCAGGTCAACCCTTGACAAGAACTAAACCGTAAATTCATCTTTGAAGGTGTTTTAGATTAACATATGATTTGTATTAATTGTCACACAGTGGCAAGTTTAGTACTGATAAACAAATGTAGAGAGAATATAGTAAAATTAATTGTGTTCTATGGCCTGGCAGTAAAACATGTGAGTAAACTTTAGACTGATATAAAATCTTTATTATTAATGATGTACACATGAAATTTTAATGTTATGTATTTTGACTTTAAAAATAAAAAAATGAAATTAAAAATAAAAAATAATTTTAATTTTAAAAATTTGAATGAAATTTAAAAAACAGTTAAAAAATAAAATGTTTCCACCAAGTATACACATATATAATATTTATTGGGAATGATATCAAATGATATCAGCATATATATACTCCTACACCATATGCAAGCTCAAATGATAGATATTTGTCAAATTTTGTCAGAGAAAATATTTTTGTTAGTGAAAATAAGATTCTCATTTAAAATACATGAAAACAAAATTCAATTTTGCTTTGTACCTTTAGGTCATTGAACCTATTTATTTGGGGTCCAAACAGTTAATTGATGTGTTTATGATGGGGTGACTTCCTGAGTAACACATATCTGCTTGAGTAGCTATGAGTTATTGTTTGTTAACATAGTTATAGGGTATTTAGTGAGAGGACAGAGATGAAGACTTTATACTAGAACCTGTTCAAGTTCTCTACAAAATCATATTATGCTGTCAGAGAATGAAATACAGGTCAGATGGGTAAAATATACTTTACCCAGGTTTATTTACCATTGCATGTAAAAACAAAATAGCAAAATGATGTAAGTTGAACACAGAATGCATTCCATTTTACTGTTCAATTTCTTTAAGATGTTGATTGATGTAGTGCGGCATTGTGGCTCAGATAATATTATGGGAATTCTAATTATCCATTTTGCTTTATGCATTATTAATGACTAATAATGTTTGTTATCTGACACTTTAAAGATTACATAAGTAATATTCAACCACATTATTTGAATTAAACTTTCTACAACTGATCCTAACATGGTTATATAGCTGACATGAACAAATATGCATATATTTTGGAAATTTTGGAGTCAAAAGTTGACATTGTTAGGCGGACATAGTACCTACAGTGAATCTGTAAGGCTCTGTTCTGACTATGTGCACTTAAAATATCCCAAGATGTTATTTTCATCATGAATATGCCTCTGTATGGTAACACATTTCAATTTAATACTTTGACAGAGGGCGGTATTGCAGCATCAGCTGATATCTGATTCCATTGAATCATTGAGCTTAATAGCTTGGTAGCCAACACCCTTAAAAATAGACTAAAAATGTTCAAACAGATTATTTGAATAATGTTTGGACATGTGATTTTAACAAGTGCATTGCATATGTTCCACACATGCAAAAATCCATCCTTGTTTACAAGTTTTCGGGATGAAAATTTCACATTTAGTTGATGATATATGATCTATTGGTAACTAGAGTTGATCTGTGTGGCCACATTTGGCTGTATTAACTTGCAATATCTAAAATTGTTTTTACTTCATGAACAGGATTGCATATAGTAATAAATTTTAATTTGGTACATTATAACTTGACTTTCCAGTATACTGGTATTTATCAATGTTTTCACCAATCATCCAACCTCACCGTTCCAACGTTGCCTTAAACTTTATGATACATACTCTGTCTGATTAGGTATTTAACCTGTAAATGGCTAAATATGCTTGTAGAAACTTCATCTACTTTTAGGATGCATATATCACTTTAATACATGCCCAGTGCTTCACATCTTTGAGTGTCACTCTGTCAAGTTTACCTTTTTTTACCCATATTTGCAAGCTGAACATTTTGAAATCACCATATCTAACAGATTTCAACTTCATTTGCCTACATCTTCCTTTTTTTAGAATTAAGTGAAACATGTTATATATTTTCAGGTCTAATCTGGTATCTGGAACAAAGTATTAGAGTTGGATCAATTTGGAAGCTCTCCAGTAGTCCAATGGTGATAGCAAGGTCTCATAAGGACATGTGCAGTGTTCTGCTATAAGTGACCAAGATGAGTTCATATCAGTACATTGATATACAGCATCTCAAAGACATGGCTTAGATATTCATGAGAGAGATTCGCATCATTGTTCAGTAAGGTGGAACCTCCCTGAAACTGTATTTTTGTATTGCATTGTTTACTTTTGTAGTTATCGACAGTAAAATGGAATGCATATTTGCTATAAAACATGGTAGTGGTCCCATCAAAACTTTAAATTTGAGTGGGCTATTAGTTATACAAACAACTGCCCAAGTACCTGAAACAATAAATGTGGAACATAGCACCTGTCATTGTTTCTTAAGTATGTACACCTATATGCAGCTGGATAGGCATTTTGTAATTTGCTGTCAAAATCACTGTGAGCTATCATGCTTCAGTACCCCTGGGAATAGTATTATCAGTTGTACAGACCCAAAGTACCATTTGTTTTAAACATCATTCATTATTCAACTTTGCTGCCTTAAATTTGTCAAACTGAATGTTATAACTTGTATGAAAATTTAATTTTTTTTAAAATAAAAAGTTTTTAAAATTTAAATACTTATTTAAATTTCCGTTAAAATTTAATATATGAATATGTTTTAATTTCAAGTTCATTCTCAGATAGGCCTTATCACGTATTACAATTATGTTTTTACTGCATTGAAAAATTCCTATAATTAAGGAAAATATAGCAAATTTAGTTTTGGTTTCTTAAGAACAATTGGACCTCAAATTGCACCCTATAGAACACCAGCACTACACACTTTCTGACAGCTGTCACATGTCTTGCTTGCAAGGAAATTTCAAAAGACTTTATGTATGAAGTTGAAACAGTAATGGCATGCAAAAATAAATGCAAATATAAAAGTTTGACAAAAACATTGACCCTTTCAGGAATCAGTACACAATTAATATAATCCGGTTCAGTACCCACGAATGTAGTCCCAGTCTATTTTTAGATCACTTTTTCCTATCTGAAATTGGTGGTGATACTAGAGTTAGATTTTGGCATTCATGGTAAGAATTTAAAGGCAATTGTTTATTCTTTAAAATGTGAGCTTATGGTGTGGTTGTCTGTATTTCGGCGACAGTGCACATTGAGAAATAAGGTGATGGTGATGATATGGAAGTGAAATCTGTGTTCCGTTGCCTGGTATTTTGTTTACAATTCAACCTCTGAAAAAAATGCAGGTCAATCCTTGACAAGAACTAAACCGTAAAGTCATCTTTGAAGGTGTTTTAGATTAACATATGATTTGTATTGATTGTCACAAAGTGGAAAGTTCAGTACTGAGAAACAAATGTAGAGAGAATAAAGGAAAATTAATTGTGTTCTATGGCCACCTCGTCTTCAGTGGCGTTAATGTGGGAGGGTGGGGGTGCGGTGCGGTGCGGTGCGCACCGGATGACATTGTTAGAGGGAGTGACACCAAAATGCCTAAAATTTCGGTGTCTATAAATTCCGAAATACACTGAAACACCGAAATACACGCCGAAATGCACTTACAATTACAAGATTTCGGTGCATATATCGGTGCACAAACAGGAATTATGATTTTTGTTTCAATAGTATTACAGAGCAAAATAAAATATGATTGGAGCGATTTTCACTCGAATTATTTACTCTTTTTCTCCTTATAGTACTCGTCAAATGGTCGTACGTTAATAACGGTTGATGGAGGTATAAAAAAATAAACAT
Source organism: Potamilus streckersoni (assembly GCA_016746295.1). Lineage (NCBI taxonomy): Eukaryota > Metazoa > Mollusca > Bivalvia > Unionida > Unionidae > Potamilus > Potamilus streckersoni. The sequence goes on from JAEAOA010001155.1 coordinate 1,991,991, forward strand.
TCTTAACGACAGACTTTCGACTTATCATTTATCATACAAACGCTTATTTGCAAAGAAGTCAACCAAAACGCCCCTTTTCATTAAAATGCATCATAGTCTTTTAGGAATCAAACATTCGGTCTAATGAATCAAACATTCAGCTTCAAAACCAGTTTACTTAATTATTTATTTTCCTGTCTTTGGGCATTAAATGACCTCATCAATTCTGGATCCTTCTTTACACCTTTACAATCAACTGTTATATTTAAAAATGTAGAAAATAAGTACGTTGATGTATTGACAAAAATTGGGAAACCTTTTAAACAATATTTTAATCAAATGCTATTTAATTTTTCACAAATTGTATCATTAAAGTTAAAGTACATATATAATCTTATGTCTGAGTGTACTTTTGATTCTATTCACTTGAATTCTGTGAATGTATTACTACAATTCTCAGTTGATCCTTTCTGTCGAATCAAGTACGATATAGATACGCCATTGCATTAAGTTGGCAATAAAGATAAATACAAATAATCCGTATCAAAATCGCTCCCATCATATTTTATTTTACTCTGTAATACTTTTGAAACAAAAAAGTCATAATTCCTGTTTGTACACCAATATATTCACCGAGAACATGCAATTATAAGTGTATTTCGGTTTTTCAGTGTTTATAGGCACCCGTGACATTTTTGAATTTTCGTGCAGGAGTCCATGGAGGTGACATCATGAGTTATCGCACAGGGTGACACCAACCCTAGTGACACCATTATTCGTCTTTGCTTTGACTTATTTGCTTGCTCTAAAGCCATTTTATAGTCTCGTTCGGCTTTTTATGTTTCAGTTTCCCTGTTTTTGTAATTGTTCGTCTCTTGTTTGGTCATCCATTTTTAAGGTAAATCCACAGGTGCTCGACGCGAGCTTGATGTTAAGAAAAAAATATTAATAATTTGAAGGAAAAAAAAGTCATACAAAGTGACAAAATACCTTATATTACCCCCATGACCCGTTCTGGCATTGTACTTTTTTTCTTTCAGATTTTTTTTTCTTCCTTTCTTAACATCAAGCTCGCTCAAGCACATTTGGGCAAATCACGCATTAGTCTGAGCCTGTTCGATTGGTAAATAAGTACAGTAAGTTGTAGAACAGAATTAAGCAAGACAAATTCGATTTCCGTGCAGCATGAACTGTTATGGGTCAAAAGTAGTGTGAAGGGAACTGTCGTATCGTTAGATGTTTGGAAAATTTAAAAATATATTATTTCTGTACATTTTTCAGTAACCTGGAGATTTAAAGCAGTATTTGAATACCCACCCTCATAGTGTTTTACGACCAACACAAAACAATGTATTGAGTCATACCAAATATGAAGAAGTATCTAATCGTGATCTGTTTAATTCTCTTTGGAGATTAAGCACATTTATAATACGCAGAATCCGGTTTAATAATATAAATGCGTACACATACAATTGGAAGGAAAAGTCATTTTTTCCGTCTTTATTTGATCTTTTGATTATGCACCACCCGCTGCTTAATTGTCAAGTGCGACTTCGTCAAAGTATAAAGTCTGAACATATTTCAATACCTTCTAGAAGAGGTATTGACCAATCGAGCTTGCTCTTTTTATACGTCGTTATCAAGCGTTCAATTGGCATACGTTGTGAAACACTTTCACTTTCAACTTTTTCACTTTCTGTACATTTCTGTAGAAAGCTGATTTTCGGACGGTAAGTTTATGAATATTAAAACTGTCCTGTTTACTGAAAAATATACTATAGCTGTTCTTTTTGGAATCCATAAAAACTCGTACAGTTAGGGGGGGGGGGGCCGGTTGGTCCACAGGGTTTATCCGTCCTTGAATCAATGGAGAGTGTGTTTGTGTCTAACCTGTGTTATATTGTTACAGGTTAGACGCCCCAACTATTGATTCGTGGACGGATACTCCTAATTTTCTTTGCAATGAATCCCTGTCGTTGGTCCTACTAAAGTCTAAAGACGCCAAAACACCACAAAGATTCTCAAATAGTTGTTTACAAGTTAACTATCAGTCAGTCATACATGCATTTGATAACATTATGTAGTATATGTATGACAGGTAGACCAACAAGTAGATCTCTGCTTTTTTTTTTATATCTGACAGCTGTCAGATATAAAGAAAGGCAGAGACCTACTTGTTGGTCTAGTATGACATATAGATTAAGCAACGATGCCCCTGTGGACATTTGTAGAATACCCCCAAACACGACAAGACTGTCCCGAATCGACCTCGCGTTACCCAGGATACATATATACAATTAAATAAAAATTTTCAAAAATTAAATAAAACCATGAATAAGTTTTATTTTGACAAAATTAGTAAATTTCTTCGTTATTAGATAATCAAGTAAGATAGGTTGAGAGCTTTTTTTTCCATGTCGTTGAAAGAAATCTTTTGCCTTTAGTACAGACATGAGATATAAGAAATAAAGAGAAATAATGCTTTTACAAACAGTCACATAGAAACATTAATATCCATGTCTGATACTGAAATATATCAGTTTTGCAACATACTTTATCATTCTATCTCTCTGTCTCTTGAGTGGTAGATAATGACACAATTATTGTAGAAAATTAAAACAACAAATTCTCAGTAAACATAAGCCACTTTTATATGACTTATGTAAGTTTAATAAGTCATAATCAGGTGTTGCTACATTTATATTTCTTAAATTCATTACAACCTTTAATATGGTAAAGAGTGATATTCTGAATAAGTCAGAACATAAGGGTGCTGTATTTATCTTTCTTAAATGCTTTACAGGATATATGTTAGATCTTTATATATGTATGACAAAATCAGTATGCTAAACAAGTTAGAGCCACAGGCACAAATTTCAGTTTTTGGGTGGTTGAGTGGTATAAAGCACTTGCCTTTAATGATTACTGCCATCTCACCTCTATTCACATGGGTTCGAATCTCAGGGGCTTTTGAATTTGCTACAAAGCTGCTAGTAGCTTCCCATAGGTCAGTGGTTCTTACAGGGGTTTTTCCAGGTTCTTCTTCCACTAGCCCTTTCATCACGGTAGACTGCATATCCGGTCCAGGGGAAGTAAATCCGTCAACATTATGGACCGAGTTTTCGGTCTAGGGCAGTGTTCTTTCTTAACGTTATAGTATCCGACTAACTAACTTTCAGGGTACCTCTAATAACTCCCATCTGGTAATGTAGATGTTATATTTGGATTATCTCATGAGTTTAGCTTGTATACAACTAGAAATAACGAACAAAGTAGGAGCTTTGAACATGTTTTCCAAATGCTGAAATTTGTATCCAAAATGGCAGCGTTTGAAGGAATTTTTAGAGGAGAGTTTTCAGAGGATTTACATAATTTTGACCTGATAAATTTGGATGAAAATGAGAGAAGATGTATGGAGAGACAATGGAATGCACTTGTGGGTGACAGTGATGACGATGAAGATGACTTTGAAGGTTTTGAACCAGAGGAATTGTACGCTCCACGTGGGGTTTTTTTTTGGACGAAGCCCGAAAACCAGAGATTTGTTTCAGTTTTCTGACAGAGTTGGGCACACCCGAGAGTTAGATGGCTCCAGGAAAGCTTCGGATTATTTTCAAATATTCTATTCAGATGAACTTTTTGGAAAAATTGTCTGTTTAACGAACTTAAATGCGACGATCAAACGTGGCAGAGACGATAATAGGTGTGTGGACAGATCTCACCTTGAAGATCATTTTGGTTCATTTTATAGAATTTTATATATTATGGACACCATGAAAGAAAGACGTGTTGCTACTGTGATTATTCACTAGTACATTTAGGGTCAATTGAACAAGTTTTGAGAGCTTTCTAAGTTTTGTAAAAAATAATAAAATAATTACTTGTATTTTACCTGTTGTGTTACTGGTTTGTACCAGCATTTTAACAGATGTAATATATATGCATATTTTTATTGAATTAGTCATAAGATTTGATTTTTATCCTTGATTTTGACACCTCATCCAGCTAGATATCTTTAACATTGGCAAAGTTATGTTGTTTCAAAGTCCACGTCATTTTGCTTTACAACTCCATAGTTACTTAGTGTTGAGGACTCTATGCCTACAAAGTTACTTAGTGATGAAAGGGCTAGTTATACTGTCTGCCATGTGTAGCTTATCTTGCATTGAGAAATGCTGTTAAACCCAAAGCAAAAAGAAAGTTGCACCTAGTCCTATATTGTAAGATATCTACCCTATTATGTTTTTGGTTCAGCATCTTAGTTCCTAAAGAATGGCGTTAGTAGCCTGTTCCCTGATCGAATGACAGGGAAACTAGAGGCCAAATTTTCAGGAATATCTAACACTTGTCAGCCCATATTGACAATTTTCCACAAGTTAAAGTAATATTGCATAAGTAGTACTTTACTTAACTCTGTTGTCTTTTTGCTAATAAATTCAAATTCTGGCAAGCAAATAGATGTGTTTTCAAGTTCTGTTGACTTACATTTTAGTTCACTGGAGTGCGAATGAAGCTGGGAACTTCTTTATCGGATTAAGTTGAAGTATGTTACTTTAACAAATGAATAAAAATATACAACTGTACTATGGAAGAAATTATTTACATAGAAGATGCTAATCATTCTTTGAACTGAATTTGGCGTATCTTTTTTTACCATAAACTTGTAAAAAAAAATGATTAATTGATAATATGTTGACTGAAATTCGTGCAGATTTGATAACTATTCTGTAAATCTTATTAATTAGTTAATAAAAACGGATTATGGAGTAATATAGATCACTCTTGTAATAAGTTTAAAATGCATGTCAAGTTTAAAGGCGTGCTTAGAGCCATTCATTTTCTTCCAGCAAGCTTCATACAAGCATTAATTCAAATATGCATGGCCCATTTTTACATAAAGCTGCAATTTTGATCATTAAAGACAAAAGAGCTGTAAATGTATACATAAAAACTAAACGTTAGTACCTCTAGGGCAGTATCATTATTAAAATGCAATCCAGAATACAAGTTTATAGATGAGTGTGATTGGAAAGGATACTTTTCATGTCTTTAAAATAACTAAGTGTCCTAGACTGAGATGGTTTCAAACTTAGATAATTCATAGAATTTACCAACAAATACATTTTTGAACAAAGTTGGAACAGTGCTCTTTATGTAATGAGTCCTTAGAGACTTTAACTCATCTATTTTGGAACTGTTCCAAAACTAGGTCATTACTTACTAGTTCTTTTGGATGGATAAGGAGTGAGTGTAAAAGTTTGCACAATTTTAAAGTTTAAAAAGAGAATTTATTCTTGGTATAATACACCAAAACAAAAGAAATACTTTGATCAATCTCATTTTGTTACAACTGAAATCATACATCTGTATATGTTCTTTTAACAGTAAGATGCCTAAAATTGTTTCTATTACATGTCAGAAAAAATACTATACATATATCAATTATACATGAAAAAAGTTTGATGACCAATTTCAACTAGTCAAAGACCTCTATTAATGATTCCTACTATATTTCAAACTCATAGATACAATTTTATTTAAGTTCAGATATGACTATATATGAAGTGAAGCATGTGTGCAGTAATGGATGTATACAAGCTCATTATTTTGTTGTTTGATATATTAGAAATGGAAAATGTAGTTATAGTACATGTAATATACACATTTGTTGCACATGTTCAAAGCAGAGTAATTGAAAAGGTGCTAATGCAGTCAACTGTATAAATGATACTGATCTTATTTATGTATCTTTTTATTGGAAGAAATAATCCTAGAATTACATACACAAGTCCTAATAATTAAAGTTCTAAATAAACTTTAGTGGTAATCTAAGTTAAGTCCAGTGATGAAGGTGTTGATGTGCCTGTAATTTTTTGTACCAACAGTCATTTGTTGAAACACAGTAATATAATTCAAGTTTCGAGTTCACTATAAATCCTATAGAATGTCTCTGTCCAAAAATGATATTATGTATGATCACCCTGTATTTCCAAAGGAAAGAAAAATCACTGAATTAAATAGTTTGAAGAAATAAATTCTAGCCCAAATGGACTTCTGGATTCAACAATAATACACAATTGATTCTGCTGCAGATTTTAAAGCACGAATGAATAATCATTGCAGTAACAAGATTATATAGTCTTCCACTTGACCTCTCTTCACAATTAATATTTTCTAAAGAAACCATGACCTAAAGGAAAATAACCTTCAAGAGAGTTCTTAATGTTCACAGAATAAAATTTTATTTATTATTAGAAAGTTTGTCACTAAAATTATAACATATAATATGGACTATGTCAAGTACACCAGGTAAATTGAAGAGGAATTCCAATAAACTAGACCTATACCCAAATATATTTACTTCTGTTAGTAATGATCTTGATATTAAACCTATAAGCACAGGAATATTTTACTAATGTATTTAATTTTGAGGTAAAGTAGTCCAAGGTATGTTTCCCAGACCTACTGCTACCTATATACAGGTACAACCAGTAATAACGTAATGCTCAGGGTCCAGATATTAACTTCATAATCTTAGTGAGGTCGAGTTAACATATTTTTTCAAAAAACTTCCGTATTGAAAATGTGCATTGAAATTTCAATTTCATCAGTTTTAGCTAACCTCTTGATCATGTATCATTTGTTTTGTTTGTTGGGTTTCATCAGACATAAAATTTTCTTCAGTTGTGAATTATGTACATGCCATTATAGTGGAAATAGTGCACAGTGAAGTTAAGGCAACATAAATACAGTGCAGGGATTAAAAATCTGATATGAATAATAAGCTTTTCTGAGACCATGTATTTAGGATGATACAAAGAGAGGTCAGCTTAAATTAAAAAAATGGGAGCCGTGCTGCCATCGCATTATAAGTAGAGCCACATTTTAATGAATAGTGTTATAAAGGGTTTTACCTGTATGAGGAACCAACCAAGCAAATAGATTTCTAACTTTAATGAAAATTTTGCACATATGACATATGTGTCAATATAATTGTCTTGAAAATTTTGTTATTAGTACTCCTTAGGTTTAAATGGTGGCATTGACATTCTAAATGGAAATGCAACCAGTACACTCATCTGACCGGGAGTAATATATTCACACTATTATGAAGACCATTTGGAAACCATATATAATCCAACTTGTGGTAAAGTCAAAGGTCATTGTTTACATTTCATTGAGCTTGCAAACACAATGGCATGTACCTATTGAAGAGAAGTTTGAACAGACTTTGTATTTAATAAGTTTAATTCTAATGAACAAATAGGTTTTCAGGACTGATTTTAAGGTTGATGGTCTTTAGTTTTACCAGCTTGTAAACATAGTAATCTTAATAAAGAATCATTTAATCTTAAATTTAGCTCAGTATATGTAGCATGTACCTAAAATGACACTGCTTCCAAAAGTATTATGTGTTGATTGAACCTGACTTGGCATGTAGTTATATCTTGACAGTGAAACCAGTTCAGTAATCCTCACTTTATGACAACAGGTTCAGTGTCAAAGGCCATGATAAGAATTTTGTCTTTTTACAGCTATGCTGTGAAAATGTTAAAAGACTGAAAAAGGGTTTTTACCAACCTGGCATGTTTAAGTTTCTCAAGATTATCACAGATGATAGTTTCAGTACATAGCTGTTAAAAGAATGTATTTTGGAAATTGTTTAAGGCAAGTGCCTTTGAGGAATCTTGCTATACAATTTGAAGTAAAGCTATTAGCTGATAACATTATGATGCAGTTTAACCTGATAATGAGTGAGATACCATCATATTAATTAGGTGATCTTGTATCTGATTGGCCAAGATTGTTACTCATCTAAAGACCATGTTTTTTATCCAGTTTTGATGAAACTTTGTAATATAAGCTGATATCCTCAAAGTCTCAGAATATCAGGGGATTTATATATCTTACATAGGGATTCACAAATGCTAAAATCCTCAAAGTCTCAGATCACAAGGGTATTCATAAATAAGTAATCATGGATCTGATTGGATTTGTTATCACTTCTGAAGCTATTGTTGATCTGAGTTTAATCAGACTTGGAATATAAGCTTACATTGTAAATATGTCCCATAAAAATGAGTAACAATGTTGATGGAATGAAACAGGAATTATTTCAGTCACTGTTGTGTGCATATTCTATATAATTTGCAAGTTAAAAATGAATGCTGAAAACTTAAAAGACAGCTGCTTTGCAGAATGCATTAGTGGACATGGATGGTCTTGGAAAGAATCAGATTTCCCAGTGCTTTATTTACTCAAAAAATATTTTGTCAAATCTTGTCGGACACTAGGTATGGTCAAGATTGACTATTTACTTAACTTGCATTCTATTGAACTTGCAAACCTTAATTCCTTTAGACTTAATGATTGCATGATGTCTATTTGTTAAATACTGACATTATAATATTGTTTGTGATGTGAATACATTTTTCAGCCAGCATCCAGATTTGGCATGACAGATTGTCATTCCTTTGTTACATGGAAAATTAAGGACAACTATTGTTCTCATCATTGGGGGTCTTTCGTTTATTTTGTATCAGTTATTCATTCAAAGTACATGTATTTCATTCTAAGCATTTGTTATTGATTTTAGCATCAGGATGCAAACAAATATGAGTAGATATGGAGAATCCTTGTTTTTTGTGTTGAATTACATTCATCACATGCAAGTTTTATATCTTCATTTTACTGAGGAAGCCTAATCTGCATTCATTTGGAATATAATAACATTTAATTCTTTACATCAAGAACTCAGAATCTATTGTTTGATTCAAAATACCTTACAGGAAGTCTGCAGCTTCTCTTGTTTCTCTAAAAATGTAAAGAGACTATTACCACAAAAAATAGTCAGATGCTGATGATGGTAATTATATTTTAAAGTACAAAGCAAAATATGCAGCTATAATAAAAAAATAATTATGATAATTTAGAACAAGCTGACCTCAAAATAAAATATGTTCAAAGGACATGTAACAAGCTGACCATATGAGCTGGTGAAGTAGCTGATAAGCTAAAGATATTGTTGAGCAACTGGTAAGAATCTAAACTCTAGATATTGTTAAGAAACTGATAACTAGCTAACCTCAAGAGTTTGTGAAACAAACATAATGGCTTAATCATCAAATTCAGAATTCTTTAGAGATCTGTTGTACAAAGAGAAAGTGTTTTATTTGTTGTAACATGTATACAGGAGTTTAACTATAAAAAATGGACTGAACCTAGCTTATTTAATTGAAATCAGTTACAAGGAAAGCAAGATGTTTCTGATGCCATTAGAACCCCAAATCAGTGACATTAACTTCTGGTCAGGCTACTGATCATTTATCAGAGAATAATATGCAGCTCCATTCAGAAATGATCAGGAGAAGTAAACTAAGCTCAATTCAAAAAGCAGTAATACATTGCTTCATGTAGGCATCACACAGGCTGGCACTAAGTGAGATGATGCCTTTGAGGTAAAGGGAGCAATTAAAGGCAGTATTAATTACTTTTCAGTTGAAGTAAAGGAAAATAATTGCTTCTTGCACATATAACAGCAAAGTAAATCAATTATACAAAAAGAAATTGAACCTTTAGATATCAAACTTCAATCAGAAAGTAGTAAATATGAAAAAGTTGCAGAATATTTAACAGATTTTAAGTAAAAATTTGAGAATCTTAAAAAAGATTGAATAAATAAAATTATCACATGTGACTTGAGTGATAGATCATTTAATTTTCATTGGAAAGATCACTATGATTGTCTTTGAAATGTGGAGTTTTTTTCCCAATTACCTCAAGGTACAGATTTTCCATGAACAATAGTGTTCATTATCTTTTTCTTCTAAAAATTTGCAAGCTATTTAGTGATTGCTGCACCATTGTTTTGAAAAAAAGAAATCTCATGTCCTCTAAAAGATTAAATGGTCATTTTCTATTTAAGTCATCAAGATGTCTTACTCTTGAACAAAATAACACAAATGTGGTCAGAGAATATAAGGCAGTTAATTACAGAATGGGGAAGATTGGCCATATGATATGGACCCAACAAGTGGATTTGGAGGAATTCAGTGTTACGTTCATCACACTTCCTACTTTGCCCAGTGTTTCTTCAGCAACAAAAAAGATTGTCAAAGTAAGTGCATTCAATCAACTCTTTTACTCTCATGGGTTCAAGACTGAATGCAGCAGTGGGTTCTAAATGCTATCCATTATGAGACTTTGCAACCAGTTAGGACTTGCAAGAGGCATGACATCACATTCCCATTCACACAGCTTCCAGAAGTTCTGTGATTTTACTAAAAAATCTACAGATTACAAATCAGCAGACTAGTTATGTATTGGATCAAGGCATGATACAACTTATTATTTTGCCCCCCTTGCTCTAAGTTTTCTTGTTAACCAAAATTATACTTGTCCTTGTACCATTTCAAGAATTTGATTTTCTAGTAGTGGAACTCAGCATTCAAGTAAAACAGTTTGTTGTCCCCAGGAACAAGAATTGTATTAGACAATGATGGATGCATTGCTTTTATGGAACAATCCACTTGCCAACATTAGATAAAAACCATTCTAAACACTTTTCATTGGTGGCTGGAGTCCTCATTCTGTCAGACAACTCATCTATGGTGACAAATCAAATGGCAAGGTGTAACCAAGCCCTCCTACTTTGGAAATCCATGATAGGATTTTCAAAAGTGGTATTTTCAGCAGTAAATCCATGTCGAAATTCATGCTATCCTATGCTGGGTAATGTATTGGCAGCCTCAATGTCCCAAATGAACCAACTGATATGAATAAAATAGCCACATCATTTATCAGTTTTCTTTCAATAGATGCTATATCGGATTGACCTTTGATAGCCTATTGGTGATGAGGTTGAATGCCAATGGTGGTCCTGTCTGCAGCAGTTCATACAGTATCACTCATGAATGTTCCTGCTTTCATTGCTAAGAAATTCTTGTCTAGTCTTGACTCAACATCTCACGGTCATCTACAGAGCCCAATGAAAGCTCTGAAGTGCAAATTTAGGAAGACATCAGTTGCATCGAGGGTGATCACACCTCTTCTTACTGTTAAAGAGAGAAAGGACAATATTAATATAGATACTTTCATTCTAGATAAAGTGGGTTATTTGTATTTACATATTGGCATCAACCTAACACATGAATTTGCATTACATCTTGACGCGTCAAGTTAGGACAGTCACCACAGATATCACATATAAGCAAATTGTTATCCAGCTGTTGTTATCCATGCCATGTGATGGAAAGTCATGTACACTTCTCCAGTTTTTATTTCCCTGCTTCTTTATCCTAAAACGTTAAACTCGATCTGGAGGGACCGATAGTTGTGGCATAAGAGGTTACCTTCCTTTTGTCATTCGACAGCCTTATAAGGATGTTGTTAATGACCAGCTAGATTTTCTTGAGGGAAATATTTCCCCTTTTGAAGCCGCTCCCCAACATTTGGAGTCTAATTTCTGGTCAGGTTATATTGAAGCTGTCTCAAATAACCTTAAGTGGCCAGAGATGTCTCTTCAGGGCTAGGGATGTATCTTCTTCCAGTTATTCCATGTTCCATCTCATCTCTATCTTCGTGGGTTTGGGTCTCAAATTCCAATGTGGGTATGTAAGAAAGCTTGCCAGCAGCTTCTCATGGGTCATTGGTTCTTTCCAGGATTTTCCCAGGTTCTTCCTCCACCATTTATACTGGCCACCATGTATATCCTATCTTGTGCTGAAAAATGGCATTAAATTGTACAACACCAACAACAGCAGCATAAACTAGCTAATGTAATTTTAGGATGCAAGAGGGGAAATCTTTCTAATATGATTAGCTGTTGAAAGTTTATTATCACTTTTGATGGTAATAGAAAAACAATTTGTAATGAATTTAGGAACGACATAGATTGTACATGGAAGTTACTAATGCCTCTTTTCTTCATTCAGGACAATCCATTTTTCATGAAGGTCATACATATTACATTAGACTAATTAAAAAAAAATAAAAAATAAAGGATGATTGGTTAGGAGCAATAAATAAGGGTAACTTGGTAGTTAAAGTATTTTGGTTATCTTCCAAAGGCTTTAACATTTTCAAGTCTTAAATTCCTACAGGAAAAAAAACAGGCTATATCAGGTTAATCATGAATGTTTAACTTGGATTCAGTTCTATCTTAAATGCAGACAAGAATGTTTTTATTTTAAATAAACTTTTAGGGAAAAAAACTCATTGTCATTTGTTCTATGTGGATCAGTCATTTAACCATTACTCTTCTGACTATTGTAAATACATGGTATTTTAACTAACTACTAACATAGTCACTGATTACATTATATTATTTAGATAAGTATCAGCTTCCCAATAGCTTATCTCATCCAGTTTATTGCTTTTCTGATTTGATTAATATTGAGGTAGAAACTCGACTACTACAATATTAAAAGAGAATAACTAGGGTTATTTTTTATGGTAATAAAGATTTATCTTTAGAAAATGTTCAAAATAGATGAGGTAACTTTCATTTCAGCAGAGAACTGTCAGTTTTATAAAGGTTACTATTCTATACATATTTTGTTGTTTGGCTCTTGGATTATCTAACAAGTAATTAAAAATTTTTGTGCAAATTATGTTAGAATGAAGATCCATTTGAAACAACAATTAATACAATTTATATTACCTAAACCATTTATAGAAGAAAAGTTTTGCTTTTTCAGTAACCTACTGTGGAATTACATTCTTTCTTTTGTTAGGTAAGTTGATTCATTAAGACCATTCTTGGCATCTGCAAAAACAGTTGTTTGTATGAGTTTGTATATTATTATTCACTGTTTCATTTTTTTTTTACAACAATGCACTATCATATAGTTTGTAATGTTTAATATGAATTAACTACTGTTCTTTATGATAAATCATGTGTTATTGATGTCTTATATGTTTTACAATAGATAAGGATCACCTATATAGTTTGTTACTAGATTTGTGGTCTAAAGACACCAACACTTTAAAATAAATAAATAAAATGCATATAATTTGTAAGAGACATCTCATGTGAAGTTTTTGCTGACCAAATGAGCTTCTTTAAATAAAGTAGCTATTATTATTGTTTTTGTTGTTGCAATTATTATTATTATTATTATTATTATTATTATTATTTTTATTATTATTATTATTATTATTATTGTTGTTATTATTGTTATTATTATTAACCAGGAATAGTCGTGAATCCATAGTTTTAAATTAAGTAACTAAAAAAAGCAAAGCCAAAAGGTTTTGTGGCATTAACAAATACTTTATTTCTCTAAGCTACAAAGTGAAAATTTAAGTGAAACTTCTAGTATTGTAATTAAATCCCAAATTATGCTGAATATTCTATCACAAGTCCATTAGTTTATAATTTTCCAAGTGAATTTAAATATTGGATGTGCTAATGTACCAATAGTCTTAATTTTGTTGATGTACCAGTAGTATTAATGTATGACAGTAATTATAATTGAGAATGTCTTTGAATGATATCACAATAATCCTAGGGGCACCGAGTGGCCGAGTGGTCTAAAGCGATGTCTGTTACGGATCACTGCCATCTCACCTCTGTCTGCGTGGGTTCGAATCTAAGATTCGGCGAATGTGGATATGTGAGAAAGCTTGCCAGTAGCTTCTCGTGGGTCGGCGGTTCTTTCCTGTGATTTCTTCCTCCACCAATTATACTGGCCGCCATGAATAGCCTATCATGTGCTGAAAAATGGCGTTAAGCCCAACAACAACAACAACAATAATCCTAAAGTAGCTTTTAGTCTAAAAATATCACTGAGCACTTTGTAATTCAACAGAATAATTTAAAAAAATGATTCTTCTTAAATTATAACTGAACACAGTAGTAAATGAAACCACAGAGTGAACTTAAAAGCAGAAATTGAAAGTTGTTTATCTCATCCTATTCACACTAATTTCACTTGACCTAACCCACAATAAAATGCCTTGAATGAGGATCAAATCAATTGGAAAATTCCATCAAATTTTAAATGTTTGCTTCTTTTTCATTACAGGTTCATAAATAACGTGTTGTTCTCAAATCTAAGAAAACACATTTTTTAAAATGAGTAAAATCGTATTGGTCTGAACTCTACCCTTTATCATGGATAAATGTAATGTACACAGCATAAATTAAATATACATTACAGAATCTATTCTGTCTTTTAATTTCCTTTTGCTTCTGAGTTTTCTCTGACTATTGTGGATGGCCAGAGTCATTTGAACATTTAAAAAAATTGAGTACTAGGTAGTAGTCCACACATGAATTTTTGGAATATTTTGCTTTTTGGAATAATGACAGTGTTTATATGCTTTAAAAATGATTAGGTCTTGGTTGAATTTTATCATATTGTGGTGGAAATGTATATACATAGCAGAGTACCTATAACATAATCATTATTCCTCTCTATAAAGAAGAGTTAATGTAAAAGAGATATACTCTGTCCAGTTTAAGCAGTGTAAAGTGATCATTACTTGGATCTGAATACATATATTTGGTGTTTTGTTGGTTATATGCAACATGTATCATACTATTTTTACGCTTAATTATCATGAACTTATGAATACCTGCATGCATAAAAGTCATCTTGGGCATTTTGATATCATAACATATTTTGAATGCATGATATATGAATATGATATCTAGCTGCTTCTAATGAAAATGGTACCAGTTTAACATCATTTTTATCTTCCATGGCAGATGTCTTGAAAATATTGCTGTCACTACTCCCTGCCAATGGATGAATATCATGACATGGAGTTTCACCAAAAGACTTTTAATGATGTCTGCTTTGTTAAGTGATTATAGCGCCAATTTGAAATTCAGTATGTCCACTACAGCAGTTAAGTTGATATTCGTGTTATTGTTGAGTAACATCAGATAAGGTTTCAACACTAAGCAGTTAAAATGAAGAAATGTTTTTTTTTCTTTAATACTGGAAATTCTTTTCACCAAGTGTTAGTTAGTTTCTTGGAGAGACTCTTGGTTTTGTATTCCAGTGGATCATGAAATATATTTATATTGAAGCAGTATTTATATTGGTTTTTTTTTCTTCACCAGATGTTGCTGCCTAGATGTGTTGGAAAATGATACTAAAGATGTCAAAAGAAAAGAATCAGGCATGAATGATGCAATCTTTGGACAGTCTCATTGACTTTGTAAACATAGCTTAAACAGAAACTTGAAATTAAAGTAACTATCAGGATGCAATACCAAAGTTTTGAGGAATTCCCAATATTGATCATTCTTATGACATGCTGATGTTATCACCTGTTGTGATGACAGTTGAGTTTCTCCACAACAAAACAAACTCTTTAAATTCATGTTGGTGTGATTGATGTCAGGAGGAAATTTCTCATCTGAATTTAACATGACTGGTGTACAGAATTCACAAGATCAAAAATGTGATGCTTCATCTATAAGCAATAGTGAGAGTGATGGAAAAGAATATGTGAAATCTGAGGAAAGACTGCTGTCTCATGCATCAGTGAAAATTGAGCCAACCAAATTAGAAACAGAGGGAAATGGATTGGGTAAGCAACTACATCATAATGATACAGGTAGTGTTTGAAATTGATACAGGACTAACCGATAATTAAGAAAATAAATTATAGCATGTATAAATAAAGATGCTGTACCAAATTACAGATCATTGAGAAATTATACATGGTAATACTTTGTTTTATTATAGCCCGTAATCTGTTGTATGATATACCACATTAGGGGGTGCTGTTTTCAACTTGTGATTATACTTGGTGATGGTCTGAATTTTAGATGGTCTGAATTTTGCCTTTATGTTCTTCCTTTTAATACTGATTGAGACAATGGCCAAAACTTGGTATCCTTATATATTGTCACAAGTAGATGTCACATACCACAGATTGGGTCCTTGCTTTAAGATCATGGACACAGGTCAGTTTTTAAGTTATTTTGAATCAACTTAAAAATTTGTGCTTTATAGTTTAACAGTAATGGGATGACATTTGACTTGTGAGGAATGTCAGAGGTTGCTTTGCGGTTTAAGGTCATCAGGAACCCACTAAGGAAATTTTGCTTAACCACAGAGAGTCACAGGTCATACATAAGAATGGCAAGCTATGATTATGCATTCACCTGCATAAAAAAATTTACCATCATGACTTCCATACATTCTACTTGACTTTTCTTTGCAACGTCACAGAATGTTCAAGCAGTATATGGATAAGTGTGCTCACATGTACATGTTGAATCTGCCAGATGCTCCCAACACGATATTTAACGAATTGCTATCATTCTTTCCAGGATGGCTTTATTGTTGGAGTGTTCAATCATTCAAATGAAGGTCATTGAAGACAGTATGTTGTGTATGCTTTGTTGTTTTGAATTTGAATGTATTATGCTACTTAGATTTATTGTACAAAAATATTGGTATGATTCTTTCTTGAATTATGAATGGTTTTTGTTATTCCAGATTTATTTTGCGAGCGAGAATGAGTAAGAAAACTACTTTCTTAATATGTAAAATTAAAATGATGTATGACTATAGCCCCAAGAGTGTGGCCTTAAAAGGAAAATTGCTTGAGGATTAGAAATTACTCTACACCTGATATTCACTTATTTTCCCAATGCGTCAGTGCTTGGAACACCATCATTTGAGAAGTTAAGATGGAATGTGATGTGATTATGATTTGGCAGTTTCATTTGATGTCTAGCACTGGAGCATCATTCCTAGACATGTAGCATGATGTCCCACCCAGTCACATTATCCTGACACCAGGTCGACCAGTCCTAACACTAACCTCTTAATGCTGAATGCCAAATGAGGCAGCTGTTAGTACCATTTTTGTAAGTCTTTGGTATGACCAGGGATTGACACTGTGTTAAATGCATGTCATCTATTTACTGGCCTGCATGAAATATATGAGACTTAAAGAAAATTCCAAGTGAGAATAAAAGGCACTTGGGGGATATCCATTATCATAAAGATTCCCTGGTGTCTAAGCATTTTAATTTCTCTGACCACAACATAGATTGTATTAAATATCAGATAATAAAAATTATTAAATCTGATTTAGAACTCTCCAGTAGCACTATTTGTAGATAGAAAACTTAATTTGATATACATGTACCAGCTACATTCTCAACAGCTAGTATGATTAACATCTTGGTTGAAATGGTAGTTCAGTCATTTTTAACTTAATGTCATTACCTATGAAATATACTAAGTCCAAACTGTTAGATTACACTTTATCTGCGTAACTCATTTGAGCATTCAGTAAAAGTAAAATCAGTTGTTCTAAAGTGAAAAATGGAACAAAGTCATCAATTGGGTGAAAATAATTTTTCACCAAGATTTACTCAATATTAATTTTTAAAATTATTTTTTATTTATTATTGTTCATGGTTTAGCACATGATAGGCTGTACATGAAGGCTTTTATAACTAGGTACATAATCCTTGGTGATTCTGTTTGACATTTATTATTACATAAACATGATGGATTATCAACAGCCATATGATGATGAGGAAGAATTTACAGATAAAGTATTGGATGACGGGATGCCAACAATGATAGTGATTTTATGTGGCTTGTTGATAAATATTTGCATATACACTTTAATATATTCTGTAAGAGCCAAAAAGAAATCAGCCATTGGAACCAACTTGATGCCAGCTTGGAATCATATCAGCACACAAAATCATCCAGTCACAGATTACCACCAAGTGTGAAAATAACCCAATGATTATTATACATTGTAGTGGAATTCACAGATAAATCCATGCTGATTACATTCTGTCACAATTATGTTGAACCAGCACTGACTCAACTAAAAAGAGAAAGATTTCAAGTTATTCTACAAGGACAATAACAAAGATAGTACTAATTGATACTTGCGCTTTTTTAATATTACAGTTATTAGGTGAAAACAAGAACAATCAATGACTCAGTCAGTATGGTTGTAAGTGAATGTAGTGCTACAATGCCAGAAAACACAGTTGTCAAGAGATATAAATATTCTGCAAGCAGATATTATCTATAACTGTATGGCCAGTACCAGTAAGAAAGAATTAATAGGTTAGAACTACTTACATGAGTTACACCTGAACAAGACCAGCTTGCCAAGCACCTCTACTTCAAGATCACATTATTAATAGCAGAACTGTGATAGACATGCAAAGTTACATTGTGTGAAAATAATCAAAGTGGAACAACTCTGCAAGATAAAATCGACTAAAAACTGTTTTACTCATGAAGTATAAACTGCATTTGTATGGTCACATATGCTATTTATGGAATTACTGTCATGACCAGTTGGCCTTTGTAATGTAACTGTAGCCACCATCATATGAATACCAGAGGGACTTTTTTTTGTTAGAGGTGTATCAATGTCAGCTGACGTGGCACATGCGATTGCATTGAAGGAAAAGTAATTTCATTATGAATCATTTGCTACTACTTGTTTATTTGGAACTTTCCACTGTGGCACAAGTAGTCTTACTACAGTTAAGCTTGAATCGATGGCCATCAAAGTTAAAATGATTTGCATGGGTGATTTTGAAATTGTGCTATATGCAATGGAAAACCATCAACATTTCTGGAAAAAGAAAATCTGGGTGTTAGCAACACAAAAAAGGCAGTGAAAATCAAGCAAATATTTGCCAGTGTATCAATCTACAAAGAGAGACACCTTGTGGGAATATTACTTGGCGACAAAGTTCAATTGTATACATGAACAGACATTTGCACAAATCCTTTGTGGGGAAAGTCATTGGATATATTTAAGTGGTTTAGTGAGCAGGAATTGTTTTCCAATCTCAAACTGCTGTTATGAAACTACTCCTTCAAATATATAAAACCACCTCTACTTTTCCTCTGACCATTAGGGTAGTAAAGTAGATTATTCCTTGGAATGCCTTGTTTTCATGGATGGTATAAATGGGTTTAGCTTAAAAAACCTGTTACATATAGAGAAGAATTTGACCAAAACTCATTTTATTCTACTTGAGAAAGATTTGTGGAGTACCTTTCACATATAGTGCTATTATTTCCTCATTTCATACAATGAGAGTTAATGGAGAGGACCAATTATCTGTCATGTTTGCATTATGATCTGACCACTTGTAATTGGAAATTTTTTGATCAAGCACAATATATGTATCTTAATTTGTGCACTTTAGACGCTGACTTTTTAAATGTATTAAATGTAGTTCCTTTTTTCAGGTTGCAAAGTAACTAAAAATTGGTGCAAAGCCATTTGCTGGAAATTGAAAAAGCAAGTTAAAAGAATAGTCAGTTCAAAAGCCGATACAGACAGCTCTAGTGATGAGTCCATGTAAGTTAAACCTAATTTTAATCTCTGGTTAGGTATTATTATCTTGTACACTGTTTGTTCCAATTATTTATGAACCTCCAGTTCTTTTCATCATCACAAATGTTCAACCTCAATTTGTTATGATCAGATATGTAAAATAAAAGATATATGATATTCAAATTTTCTTTTTATTATGATTTGCATGACAGCAAAATAAAGACTTTTCTTTCATTATAATAGCAAATCCTTCAGTACAGCAACTTAAATGGATCCATTCTAGTCAATGGTCCACAACAGTAGAAACTCAGGCCTTCCAAACATTGTGATTTGTCTGTCTGACAGAAATGATCTTTAAATTACTTACTTACAGAACAATAGCAAATATTATGAAAATACAGTTGTTTTAATCAAATCCAGATTCTGGCTTTTCTGTGTTTGATCCAGATCCAGTTCATGGTACATTCCATGGATGCATTAGAGAACCAGCCTAACTTTACAGGAGTACCTCAGATGCATTAAACGGCCTATATATTTCATCCAAATGGCCTGCATTATCAAGCTGTTTGCTAGTTAAGAATTTAAAAAGAATAAAATCATATTGCAAATGAAAAACACAATAAACCGCTTAAAAAAGTTTAAACAGTGCATAAGTATATAAGGAATATTCAGAATCTTGAGCAAAAAGACCGAAAATGCAACAGTTGTTTGGATATCATATGTTGATTTAAATATGTTTCATGGCAGTAAATCCCTGTGAAATGGAATTCTTTAAATTATGAACAATTTATAAACTGTGAACAATTCCTGAACTGAACATAAAACTTGATTGAACTTTTGTATTGTTCATGAACTAGTTCTTGAACAGTAAATAAAATATAGTACAGATCACAAGCTTTTTCAAAAACACATTTGTCACTGAGGAGGTGGAGACACTCTAGAGAAAAAAAAACAAACACATCCACAATCTCTCCATGCATTGTTCTGGAATTGCTGCACCAGAGAATAGCTCTGCACACCATGCATTCTTGAGGCCTCAAAATATGGGTGTGTCATAATTTTGATGACCCCAGCAACCATGCTCAATAGTTTTATGTCATTGTGTCATGTCAGTACATTGACTAATTTTAAATTAATTATTAATTGTTGTTCTAAAATTTAATATTTATGTTGTTAGGACCCTGTATTTGAATTATGTGTGTTAAAGAATGAATTCTGTAAAAAAAATTATTTCATTTTTATTTCATTTTTATATCATCAAATTTAGTTATTATTATTATTATTATTATTATTATTATTATTATTATTATTATTATTATTATTATTATTATTATTATTATTATTATTATTATGTTAGCAGGGGTCTAATATTTTGTTAGAAACATTGCGTTTACTTAAATCATAAATGTGACTCATGTATGCACAAGCTTTGTATGATAGTATATTCATTAAAAATAAACATTCAGCATTTGCTATGGAAATGATTGGTTGATACTTGTTCACGCGGTCCTAATGTCCAGATGGATTGCAAAATCATACATGTCCTTCATTAATGTGTACATAAAACAACATATTAGTTTCATTTATATGCGTAGTTATCTGAAAGAAAGTTTAGTCATAGCCTTAAATACAGTTCAGTCACCATTTTCAACATCTTAGAGAGTCACATAGCTTCTGTTACCTTAAAAAAGGTATTTTTACGCTGGAAGAAGTTGTCTGTTTGTATGTCTATGTAGAACGACATATTTTGTTAGTAGAGATGATTGTACTTTGTCTATTTTCTAATAATAATTATTTTCCCTGGAGAACTACACAACTGGCTTTGGACGAAAACATTTTGCTGAAATTAATTCTAAATTGGAACAGAACAATTTAATTGTGCTTCACTGAAAATTCTGGACCATTTGTGTTAGCCTTCATTTGACGTCATCATCTGCCATCTTGAACTGGAACTGAGTTTCAAACTGTATCGGTTTAGAACTGTTTATTCACAGGACTTATGTGTTTTCACAACTTTAGAACAATTTTTTAACCTTCATAAATCATAAGTCTTCATACATTTACCTTTTGTCCATGTTTTCTCGGCAAATAAATTATTTTTGTTAAAATTTACAAAGCTTATTGTATTCACTCTTTCTTTATGTTACTTTGAACGAGCCGATGCATAAGCATATAGTTTAACTAAAGCCTACATGACTCATTTTGCATTGTGACATGGGACATTCATTCTGGTTTGTCCTGGATCATATTTTTATGTTGACTTGGTCAAAAAATGTCCACAGATTTTAGCATATAGTTTTGCCATATCTGTTGGTCAGAGCATGTGTAACCTTCCGAAGGAATATGGATATAGGTGATACCAAAAAATGTGAAATAATGCCATTTAAAGTTATGTGCAATCAAATTTTAAAAAAATAGTAATAAACACTTATATGACAGTATGACATTTTACTATAAAGAGATTCAAAAAGAGGGAGAAGTCAATTTATCTGCATGATTATCTCTTTCAAGGGCAATTTGCTTCTTTTTTGATAGTGAATATGGCATCATCATTTAGTTATTTAGAAAATATTTATTGTTCTAAAGGAGATAATGTATGATAAAAAATGGTCAGTTAAATTTACATAATTTTTGATTTTTTGGATAGTAAATCACAGCATAATTTAGGGTAACTTGAACTTGATAAAGCATAGCACTCTCAGTGGCTGAATGTATATTTCTAACAAAATTATGCAAAAAAAAACCATTAAGATTTTGTATCTTTAAGTTAAACTGTACTATTTATATTAAATTATAAATGTTGCCGTTTTTCTTGTTTTATTAAAATGCAAATGGTTACAAAAGGTCATTTTAGATACATGTAGGTTGCAAATTTTGAAAATAAATGTTCAATGTGCAAATCAATAAAAACAGAAGCCACCAGCATGGCTTGTTTTGAAATGTTAACTGCATTTTTGAACTGATTTTGCAAAAGTACAACAGCAGGTCTTTTGTAGGTTTGTTTTCTATGCCACTGATACTAATAAACAGTGTACTTGTGAATAAACAAATATCCTACTGTATAACCACAGGCTAGTCCATTATTGGATTCTCCTTTAAGGAAGATAAGTGACAAAAAGAAAAACTAGTGAATAATCAACATAGCAAGTATTAGAGTTTTGCATTGTCTATTGTCTTTGCATCAGCCAGATTAGCTCCTTAAAGAGGATAGTGGTCTTTCTTGAAGTAATTACAAAGATGTAATTTGACCTTTTGTTATTAACAATGAGACTTACAACATCCGATCATTCTGCTCCCTTTCTGTACATCTACCTTGTGTCAAGATTAATTTCTGACAGAATTGAACTGAGATAAATATTTTCCCATTTGTTATATGTCAATACTATCAATGTACATATTCAAACTAATTATAAGAAATAGAGCATTATTACAATTAGATTAATGACATGATTTCTGTATGATTTTTTTTTTTTTCTATGATTGTTCAAAAGGTTTTTGTTTTTGTATATTTTCCTCTTACAAAAAATGAGCAAATGATAGGATATGTGTGGAGACCTTACATGCAGACTGTCCTAAATTTTTTGAGAATTAAAATCACTGAACAGCAAAGATTTAACAATTTTCCCATTATTATCCATTTCAGCAATAAGTTAAGTCAAGCTATTTGTCAACAATTACATGTCATACTTCTGTTGTTAATGGCAGGACCATAATTGTTGCTCTTAAGTACTGTGCACCAAATGAGATGGTTTCATTCGATAAAAACACATCTTCTCCCTGCTGAAATTGATATCATCTTTGATGTTAATCATTGTCATTATTTTATAACAGTGTTGACAATGGTTGCTGCTATGATTTCTATAAACATTCACTGTAGTCAAGTCTATTAAGGAGAGACCATTTTCTTTTAAAGGCAGTGGTCCTAAATAAAGCATGAAAAGAATAGTACTAATTTGTTGTAAACAAAAGACATTATTATCATTGTTCCTGATGCATATTTATCTTGTGATGAATGGAAAAAGAAATATCCTAGTCAGAAAGAACTTTTTAGCCCCATAAATTAAATAGTCCAATGATAGAAAGATAATACAGAACAATGATGTTAAACTAGCAACTAGCAATAAAGATGAAACCAGATAGTGGAGGTACATGTGAAATTGGCTTATAACATGGTCAGATTTGTGCAAATTGCTATGTGACCTAAATTTTTTTTGCTGAATCAAGATAACAACCACATGAATGATTTGTTATGTAAACTAAAAATGTTACAAGAATGAGATTTAGCAGAGATGATTTAGCAGAGATGTGTACTTTTTCATATGAATTCAAACTATATCCATATTAAATACAAACTTTCTAACCTTTTATGCTAAATAGTGTGTGTGTGTGTGTGTGTGTGTGTGTGTGTGTGTGTGGCTGTGGAAGTACATATAAAGTTAGATAGGTGCAGGAATGGTTGGTCTATTTCTAACATATTACTGTGTGTCAAAACAAATGGAAATTAAACAGGCATTCTGAGCTTTATGCTTGTCCCCCATCATTTTGAATATTATCATCCTTGCATTCAGTGCAGGAATTCACTTAATAGAATGTACAGTATGTATGGTAGTTTATTTTTCAAAAGGTTTTCTATTAATTTTTAAGTTAGAGTGAGAGTTAACTAAAATTACATTCAGATTGGTACATTGCAGTAAAACTATATCCATGCACTCATCTGCACAGTTAACATCAAATACTTAATACAGTTACTAAGCACTGTTTAAATGTACATTTAATGAAGAATCTGTTATTTTCATACAAGAAGAACAAAACTTATTTCCCTGGGGGGGGGGAGTACAGCAAGACAGAAAGATGATATCAGGAAAAGCACATTGGTGGAGGATATTGAAATGGATTCTATCTGTCCATCCTTCACTTTTGATTCTGAAGCATTATTCCAAACCTTTAAAGATATCTGTGACACTTTGTACACATACTTGGCCACATGTATGTGCCTTTTGCTGTTCTTCCATTTTAATACATATCTACTCAGTAACCAAAATATCTTGATACTAACAATAATTACTTTTATTTCTAGATAATTCCTGTACTAACAAAAGTTGGCAATTTTCACAAAATATTTTGTCCTGAAAATTAATATCTTTCTAATATCGTGGTTTTTTTTTTACATGTCCAGCAAATATGATGTTTGTTTGAAGTCGTCTAGGTGGCTAAACTAGGTTGCATTAAACCTTGCCATTAAAGAACACCTGTATGATGATATTTTAGAATTTGTTTTAAAAATAATTAAAAGAATTCTGCTACATTTCTGCTTTTTATATATTCATCATTTGCATGTACTGCCAACAGTGATACAGGCCTTTATAAAATTTTTCTATGAATATAACCTAGTTTTAGTATCAATGCTATTTGATAATGTAAAGATATTTTTTGACAGTATTATATATCACTAAAATAATATACATTTACCTGTATGTAATATTATCTTACATATGAAAATGTAAAAAATTATCCCTTTTTTCTTCAAAAATGCCTGCAATAATCATAAATTATAAATCCAAATATGATATTTACCCTAAATAGCCAATCACTTTCTAGTAGATTAGTTCAGGAATTTTATTCTAGAATACAAATATTTGTATGGTGTTATAGGTGTAAACAGTGAACTAAATGTCCAAATTGAATTTAAAAAGGGGATATCTGCCATTGAACAAAAGTGAGACAACAAAAACTTGTAACACTTGCATGTTTGAGATGTTGACTGTGCTATCATAAAAAAATGTAAATGCTGTCTACAGTAGGTGGATATTTTATAACCTGCATACATGCTTAAACACACTTTATATGGATCAGATTATTTCAGTTTATTGAGAATAGGAATTGTCTGCATATAGTCCTTGGGTTCACACCTTAAATCATTTTTCATCTCTGATATCAGCACTTAAGAATGATTTCTATTTTCAGTTATCATAAGGTACTTGTTCATCCAGTTTTTTTTATGAACTTGAACAATCCCTTTCTTAAGATATTTCAGTGTTTAAGGCTCATTTTCCATAAAGATGATGATTATGTGAAGAAATTTTATGGCTGCAGATTATGTCCAAACCACAGACAGGTGTCACTTTTCACAGCTTGAGGATCAAGCTCAAAATCTCCTAACCCCACCCTGTCTCATAACATTTCTGTCAGGAACAAATTTAAAAAAGATGTGCATGAATCCCATCCATATTCTCTATGAGTCTACTCCAGAAAGCACTATTTATTTCTTAACAAAAATTGTTATCTTGGTTTCCAAGTCTGCAGGGAGCTTTTGAGAAATCAAAGTTGTTCACCTGTGTTAAAGTTCATTTCACCAGACACACTTGTGAACCCATCATCATGAGGCAATAATATCCAGATGTCTTCCTTGATTTGTGTCAAGACATATCTCTGAACCATTTCTCTTGTATATACAAACATCATGGAGAGTCAGCTTGTATATAATCCATAACATAATTCTTTTTTTTTTACTTTTCCATTGGACAACTCACTGGTTGCTCAGTTGAATAGATAGAGAAAATCTGTTTTCCAATTATGCAACTTATGCCAGCCAACTTTACTTCCTTTGCATTATAACACTTTTCTGATGCTATCCATTTCTTGAATTTTGCCAAAAATTTGCATTACATCTACAATTTTAGGTCATGCTTCTGTTTTGCAGGTATCATCTGTATAGTTCTAAGTGACACTTTCTTTATCACTTATAGGCTGATCACCATCGATTATCTCACATTTCATTTAATATAATGTTTATTATTGATTTTTGTTATGAAAGTGATTTACGTAGCAATGCTGCAAGCAATATTGAGATGAAATGGAGTGTTGCCATTATCATTAACTACAATCTAATGACTGACAGTGTTTAGCCAACTGCATGATCATGAGTTGTAGAGCATGTCAGCTATAGCTGTCTACTGGCAACACCTTCAGTTGATCATTGTGATAATCAGTGTAAATAAAGTGTTTCATCTCCTGAGGGTCAACTACTCGACTACTCAACTGATAGATTTTGAGTAGTACAAAACAGTTAAGTTTCATTTTGAATGTTTTATTTTTCATCAGCTAAAGAAAATACTTTCTTGGGCTCAGGATAATTTCTTTACTATTTAAAATGATTGCAGATTTTGAAAATTTGGTGTCAGGAAATTGGATATTTGATTATTTATGTTAATTACAACAGTTGTAATGTTTTTGTCTCTTAGTTTGCACTCTCATTTATTCATTTATTATCCACACTTTTATTTTGAGGGCAAAACTCCAAAATGTTTAATGTATAGATGCAATAACTATAAAATTAAACATCTTACTTTATCTGGTTGCTTGCATTTGCATTACTTAAATATATTACCTGAGCTAGAAATTCTAGACTCTGTGATTGACCTCACAATTCAGAATCTGTTTCTGTCTGGTTCTCTTTTGGAACATAGTATATTCATTTCTGATGATCTGGAATTGTGAAAATTTTTATTTTTTGTTTTGTTTCAAGTTGCTTTGACATTAGAATTTAGCTTTCTTGATGGAAAGTGTGCTGTTTCTTTTATACTCAGATCAGATGAAAAAGAGATTTTCCAGACAAATCAACAAAGGTAAGTCTGTTTTATAAATTAATTGCTTCTAAATTTGAGTACCCTTCAACATAAGCATCAAAGTCCTAAGTCCTTATGTCTAACTCATTCAAAGGGGCTTTATGTTATTACTTGGAAAGATATAATTCCAAAGTCATCTGATTGAAGCCTTGTTCTTTGGGGGCTGGAGAGGTCTGATGTTATGAGTGACCAAAAAAAAAACAAACACTACACCATGAACCAAGCTGCAATACATGGTTCTGCTCCAATAAACATAATAGATGATCAGTCTAAGCTATAAGTTTATTCACCTCAAGCTTTTCATCCATCAGCAAATTTGAAAAGTTTCATGAACCCAAAAATGACTAAATGGATCCTCAGCAAAAATGAATAAGCCAAAGAAGATGCAAAATCATGTATGCACATTTAAAGACCACTGGATAACAAATTGTGAGTTTCAGAACAGGGTGAAGAACATGCTTCATGTATACTGATCATTTATATGATCATGATTCAGGAAAACTTTTGTGTTCAACTTGTTTGAAGTTCCTTGATTTAGCTGATAGGTCCAGCATACTATACCATGGTACAACAGACTTAAAGGTTGGCCCTATTCGGGTGAATGCAGAAAGCAAAGAACATTTGGCATGTGTAAGAAGCAACTGGCAAAATCTAGTGTTGAAGATTGTAACTTTACTGTAGCAGATACCCCAACCATAAAGCTATTATTAAACTGCATAAAGAGCAGAAACATCATAATCCAAACCTATTTTATACTGCTTTTTGTGGTGTAACAGCAGGAAGTCATTTTCTAATTTTGAACTTTTTGTACTGTGCAGAAAAAAAAATGGTGTCAATTTATGTGACAGTTATATCAATTCCTATAGATGCACTGACTTCAGTGCTTTTAAATTTCATTCTTCCTTCTGGATCCAATCAAATGAGAAATCAAAAAATGCAAATTTCATCAGAATTTTTAGTTCTAGAGCAATAGAGAGTGCTAATATTAATTTGTGGAATAAGAAATGCATGTTTACATTATGAGCAATCATCTGAGAAAATACCCCTTACAATATTTATTGATATTGGAATAATAGAAGGATGGAAACTGAATTAATTAAAAGCAATTACTTTATTCATTTGTTAATGATGATACTTGTAGCTCTGCTTTTGTATCAAATTTGATTTTCCACACAACAGCTTGAACAACTCAGATCAGTAATAGCTACATGTCCGCCCTGGGTTTCCTCATGTCCGCCCTGGGTTTCCTCAGAGTTGACAGATAATGGTATCATTACATAATTATCCACTTTCAGTAAATCAATTCTTATTTTGTGTAATGAAACAAGCATTAAGAGAAGTTAATTCTTGCAAGCATGTAAAATGATATGGCTGAAATGCACTATCAAGACTATTTGAGAAATATAAATCATGACTGGTGAAGTACAGTACTTGCTTCGGAGTCTTTTAGCTGCATCGCATTAGTCTCAATCACACAGAAAACAATCAGTGGCAAGTAGAATTAGAATATACAATGTTATGAGCATTGCATGTTTGATTTAGACCCAATGATATGCTCTTTAAAAACAAAAATATTAATTTTATTATGTATTTCAAAATAATACTTAAGATATTTATCTCCCCAAAATGTTAAAATTGTGTTCCTTGTTTCTTTTCATCAGTTATTTTTTCCATTTTGTATTTTTACTTCAGGTCCCTTAATCTGCATATGATCAAAACACCTTCAGATGTAACAAGGAATAAATCTAATAAATACTTTAAGTCGAAAAAAAATTTGACAAATTCAGGTTCAAAGGATGTGGAAAAGAAGATTGAAAGCTGTGAAAGTGTTAAATGTAAGAAAATACCACAACCTTCAATGGTGAGTATATTGCAACAAAGAAAGATTGAATATGTAAATCCAGAGATACCACAAGACTTAAATCAGACTCAGGTAAGGTAACTTATATTCATAACTTACATGTGAAAGATTAGGATTTTGCTAATTAAAAATTTTACGGATATTTATGTTTTTCACTTATAAGCAAAATAGTCTTCACCTAAATGTGAAATGGGAATTGTTCACTTACTACACTTATAGACAACTTGTAAGTGACATATAAGTGAACAATTATGGTTTTACATGTAGATTAGGCATTTAACTTATAAAAGAACTAAAGTTCTTTTATAAAGTGAAATGCAAGTCATTCACCTACTGCACCTATGCCTGATAGAAGAGCAAATTCATACTAAATTGAATGAATTTGGGGTTTGAAAAATGTGCCCCACAGGATTTAAAGAAAATCGTGTACTCATTAATGCAAGTCATGACTTTGATAGAATGTATCCATGTAAATGGATATCAATAATATGTTCTGACCTTAGAAACATCCCACTTCAAATTAAGTAACAATTTGTGAAGTGTTGAAGTGCTTTCATCACTTTAATCTGCTGCTATGAATCACCATATTTGAAACCGCTTGTACAATATCAAGATTTGTGCTGAAATATAGATAAACGGTGACATCCATACAAATTATTTATTTATTCTAAAAGCAACAAATACAATACTTCTTTGAGATATACATCATAGTCACATTCAGTCGTCATCAGCTTGGCCTCTATAACTAAATTAAAAAGCAGGTCTCATCTTGATGATGTCAGCCTACTCAGTCTTATCTTCTTAGAATCTGCTAAATACATTTCATTCCAAATTCAGTTGTCAGCACATGAATCCTAGGATGTTTCTGTTTATTGCATGTTGCAAGCAAAACAAAATTGCTATAGGGTACTAGTTTTTACACGATTCTTTAGATGCAGACTGCAACGGTTTCAAGTTCTTAAAGTTAAGATGAAGTTTGGCCAAGTCTAAAGTATGATAATATTTGGATTGGGCTCCTAAGCATTGGCATTAAAAATTTGTATCGATGTCAGATCATTTTTCAGCATCCAACAATTCAAATCTTTACGATTTCACTAAAATATATCCACAACTGAATGTTTAGTTCTGAAAAATATTGTAGGAAGTGAAATTGCAGAAAATAAGTTAGTGTTGGATGCTGAAGCAGAGAGATAATAAAATACCCATGAAAAGAAACAAAACTATAAGGTACAGCTATCTATACTGGACATTTGCCATCCATGTGTTTGGTCTAATACTAAAGTTTAACTAGCTTGAATACAGCCCCATAAATGTCTGGATTTTTCACAGGCAGTGGTCTATATAGTAACCAATGTGTCCACCTATCGGTTTTTCCTTCAACCTGTCACATAATCAAATGCATGGAACTGGTATCACATATTATGATAAAATTGCCATGAAATTTTGTATACATAATGGTTGGTCTTCAGCTTAGAATATGCATATTGTCAAGTCCCTTTTTACATACAATTTTATTTTGAATAATTGTTCATGTTGTCATCAAGCAGTATTCAACAATCTTATTAGTGCAATTAGTCCCATATATTTTCATATATTGCCACAAAACTTAAAGACTTCTTGTTTAGTTGTGTCACTTTGATCATACAAATATATTAGAATGATTGTACTTTTTGACATGATGCAGTATGCAACAACCTTGTTAGTGCAACTAGTCTCGCAGCTTTTTAGGTATTGCTATAAAACTTAAAAACTTCTTGTCAAGTTATGTAAATTCTTGTCAGCCATAGTAGCAAACAGTTCGAGGAGGAAATCTTGTAGGTTTAACATGTCTGTCACAATTCTTCGTTTTCAGTATCTTTAATGGTTTCATGCATTATATTTCCAGCCAGCCATTATCCACATTATTTAATGATATCTAGTTGAAAAGCTTCTCAGACATTTGATATGACTACCACATTAGCTGTCCTGAAAATTTAATGCTCACTGTTTCTCCTGAATGAATGATCACATCAGCATGGGTTTTCACTCAGTGATGACTAGTTGGTTGTCAAGGAAAATATCTATTAATAATGTGTAATTTATCGTAAATGAAAATAGTATGAATCTGATATCCAATTTGGTGACCATGGCAGCTACCTTGATAACCAAATTAGCATTACTTCCCCTCCAAAAAAGTCATTTCAAAAAAGATTTTTTTACCAGTAAGATAAGATAAGATAAGAATTCTTTATTTCAGACTGCATAGTCCATACATCTAAATTAAAATACTGATATAGAGTAAAACATTGTAAACATAAAAGAACATATATACATATATATATATACATACATACAAATACACACACACACACACATATATATATATATATATATATATATATATATATATATATATATATACATACACATATACATATATATCTATAAACATATACATATATATACATATACATATATATATACATATACACACAAACATATACACACATACATACATATATATATACACATACATACACACATGCACATACATACATACATATATGCATACACATATACATATATATATACATATACACACATACACATATACACACACACACACACACACATATATATATATATATATATATATATATATATATATTCACACACACATACACTCATACATATACACTAAAACATATATACATATCATATGTACCAGTAGACTTGTTATGAGGTCTTGTTAGTCATAATTGAAAAGTTGCCAATCTGACATTGATTACATGTACCATAGCAGCTAATCTGAAAATAATGTTGTCGTTGAAGAGTATCAGAAATGGTTTCAACACTAAACATTTGAAACAAAGAAATGGACTTATCTTAAATTCCTGGAAATTCTCTTTGGATAACAGCATCATTCCTTTAGTTGCACTCTTATTTAGTGTTACCTTATGAAGGCTGCCACGAAAATTATTATAGACAAGAGAGGGAGCCATGATAGGTGAGTTGGCATGCCATTATCCAATTGTCAAATATTCAAAACATGCTAAGGTCAGCCTGGGTCTGCTGCTTCTGTGTTTCCTTGGGAAAGGCACTTAGCTGTCATTTCCTAGGCATGATTTAGCCAATAATGCCTACAAATAGCAAAAACAAATGAAAGGCAAGGATTCAGACATGTGGCTGCCACTCTTGATTTTTATAGTGAAAAGTGAGGTCAAATTTCAAAAGAAAGTGAAAGCTACTGCCATTCGGATACAATCCATTGCCAACCAAAATGATAGGGGTTATAGCATTTTCCCATTTCCTATTTTGTTTTGTTGGTATGTTCCTTCATGTTTCAGCTGTTGAGGAATATATTTATTCCTAATATCCACATGGTCCACAAGACTTTCTTTCAGGACTTTAAAATTCTTGACCTGACAAATTATTTATTATGTAGAAATTGATCAACATTGTGAGAGGACATTTCTATAATTCAGGGTTTTCAAATTTACACAACAAATGCTAATCTATGAACAAGTATGGCTGCTGTTCGTAGAAATATAATTTCCTATCAAAATATTCTTTTTATAAAACTCTACAGCATTTAAACAAGTATAACATGAAGAAATTTGGCTTGCAGGGCATTTGATCAAATACAGATGATTAATTTGATTACAATCCACCATCAAAAAAGGCTGCAGTATTTAAATATAGGCGAATCTTAAAATTTTCTAAAACTCAACGGATAGATGGAAACATTTTCTAAAAACTGCCTAGAAAAAAAACTGCCTAAGTTGGAAACTTGATATTGATTATATTGTATCGTATTTTAACTCAAACAACATAAAAGTTACTTATTTGAAATTTGTGATGTGTTTGGAGGTAGTTTTTAGATATACACAGTATTTTTAAAATTTTAATTGTGACTATTTGGATGTGACCAGTTTCTGGGAATGAGTAATTTTTAAACAAAATTTCAAGATTTGTAGTCTTGTATGCAGAAATCTGGTTGGTTTGTATCATCTTCAAGCTTCAAGGCCAGTTCTGTAACATATGCATTTGACTCTTTTGGTTATACTCAGGGTAATCTTTGCTTGGGTCACAGTTTGTAAACTATTGAGATTCCCACCCAATAGCCATATCTAGGTTTGAAGAACATGAGACAGAACCAAACAAACTGATATATTCAATATAGACGACAGGTCATTTGCAAAGGTTGTAGGTTTGCAGTAGGGTCATAGGTTGGAAGCATTTGAGATTCGCAGATTTTAATAATACATTGGTTGAAAGATGGAGAAAGAATTATACATGTTTCCAGTACAGACCCTGTAGAAAGAGACTGCTTTTGGGCATCACTTGGAAATTGTTGAAATCACCAGCCTATAAATATATAAATGCTTATGGGTATGAGAGACAAAATTAAACATATAGTTAAACCTGTTTACAGCAGCTACCCGTTTGAAAAGCCAGAAGTAACCTTTGTAGACAGGTGACCTCTAAAGGCAGGTTCACCTCATAAACATGATTCATGACAAAAGTATGTACTTTAATTTGAATAGCATTTGGATTATTATTAGTATTATCATTATTATTCTTTCACAGGTATTATTATTATTAGCGGTAGAACTATTTGTTTGGTCTTAAATAAAAATGGTTCCAGTCTGACATCCAACATATCCACCACATCAGCTAATTTGAAAATAGTAAGAATGTAAGTGATTGTTTCTTCAGTTAAAGGAAAGAAATGGTTTTATCTTTTATCTTGAGTTCCTAAAGATTCTTGCTTACCAAGTAGGGAATCAATTATTTCAGGTGCATTTCCATTTTTAATCTATAGTATATGAGCAAAGAAGTAATGAAAGATACCCAAAGGCATGAGGTGGAGAATGTTGTTGAAGAGGGGAGAGAAGTATTACCAGATATCTTTCAAGAAGATTTGAAAAATCTGAACATCTCAGAAATATTGGACTCGGACATCAAAGATGAGATGCATGATGAGGTACCATATTTATTAACTCTTAGTTTGCCTCTAGTAAATAGTAGAAGGAGTACTTTTGTCAATCTCTAGTTTCATTAGCTTTGTCAGCATCCACACATACAAAAATGTATTCATATGTAGAGTCTCAATGCATCTAAGCCATTTTTCCTGGTTCCTAAGCAACATTTTGATGCTGGTTTTGAAGCAACTACTCCCAGTGAATGGGGCTAACTTTGTTCATCACTGTACATTCTTTATTAGTCTTTTTCTTTTCTTGTTTTGTAATCCATCCATACATTATGTAACCCCTGTAATCTTGAAACTGAGTGATATTGTAGGTTAGATCATCGCAAATCTTACTCTCTTTACGGAAGTAGAGACTGACCTTCATCTCCTTATAAAACTCAACAGCATTTGACAAAATAAGACATGAAGAATTTTGGCTTACAGTGCTTTTGATCTGATACAAATTATTGCAATCCACTATATTACTGAACTCAATCTACCTGTGAGCGCACTTGATACATTTTCAAAGGCTTTTAAAATTATGTTTAGTGACTAAACAAATTTCAGTATTGTATATCAAAAGGAACTGCTATTGTTAAAGAAACAGTGGCTAATACTACATTAAAATTAGTTGAAAGAATTTGGAATTGCCCATTTACAGTTTCTACAGATGGAAGCAAGGATCAAGGAACTCTTGTTATCAGAAATGTTGATCCAGTATCATCATATTAGTAACATCAGACATTCTCTCAATCCCTGTTTGTGGAGGCTCTGTAACAGGTGAAGAAATATTCTATTTGATACAGAATGAATTTTGAAATTTTTGGAAGAGTTGCTTGGCTTTTGGGTCTGAAAATGTCCCTGTGATGGTTCGGAAGGACAGTGGAGTCTATGGTTTTATGATTAAAAAGCAGCCCAATTTATATCTTTCAGGCTGTGTGTGTCACCTGATACATATAGCAGCAGAAAAAGGTGCTGTATATCTGCCACTTAATGTTGACTAGCTTTTGATTGATGTATATTATTATTTTGGATAAGAAAAGATAAACTGCAAGCAGGGTCAAAGATATGCAGATTCTACATGATACAAAAGCAGATAAAATTCTAAAACATGTTTCAACTAGATGGCTAAGCATCAACAGGTGCTTACAAAGACTTCTGGACAACTGGGTCTCTCTTCATGATTTTTGCAAAGAGCAAGAGAAGTCTGCATCATCCAGATCTTTAAAAGAAAGAGTAAGTAAGCTGAGACACACCTTCTCTTTTCCAAAAAGTATCCTTTTATGTCTTTTCTTGGTAGATGTTCTAAACCCATTTAATGAAGTGAATACAGTGCAACACACCATTAATACATATCCTAGAAACACATCATGAAAAGCTTCTTAAAACCATTCTTTTGAAGATTGTGAAGCCATCAGCTATGCTTTATCAGTCTGTAACAGAAGTTCAGTTTGAAGTTAAGCACCATCAGAAAGAGGATAAAGATATTTTGATTGGACAGCCTGCAACAGACTTTATTGCTAGAAAAGATGAGGTCCACCAGAGAGAACAGAGGCTGCCAGATTTTTATGATGGAGCAAGAATGTTTTTTTTAAACATCAGCAAAATGCATTTGAGCAAGTTGCCCCTTAAAAATATTTTATTAAAGCATGCTGAA
Organism: Potamilus streckersoni; assembly: GCA_016746295.1. Lineage (NCBI taxonomy): Eukaryota > Metazoa > Mollusca > Bivalvia > Unionida > Unionidae > Potamilus > Potamilus streckersoni. Next base: position 2,027,366 of record JAEAOA010001155.1, read on the forward strand.
ATTTTGGATCCACCATTGCAACTAGAAACTAAAATGGCATCTTTGGATTATTTCTTTGAAAGATTTCCAATATTATTACATGAGAAAGTGACTGCAGCACATGTGAAATTGAAAATGGCACAGTATCAGTCCACAGATATTCAGTCTTGTCTGAGAAATAGAATCAATCAAACATGGATTACTATCAGCCAGTTGAAGGAAGATTGAACAGTGGTCTTCAAAATTGCCAAAAATAATGCTTTCATTAATGACAATACCTCATTCCATTCATCTATACACTGAGATAGTTTTCTGCCAGGTGAGAAAAAAGTCAAGAGTTAAAGAGTAGGTTGAGTGCTGAGACTGCAGAGGCACTTTTAATTTCAAAATGTTGACCAGGGTTAGCTACAGACAGGATCTACACTGAAAATGAGCTACAGGTCCTGAAAAGTGATTACTACAGGTCCCTTAGGATGAATTGAGTAGTCTTGGACTTGAATTTTGAATATATTGTAAATAAGTGGGTACTGGATTTTATATATAAATATTTATTGTAAATATGCAATACTGGTATTTAATAATATTTTGAGAGAATTTATTAGTTTTTTTCACAATAACATACGTTCCTCATTTTCATGCTCTGTCCCTCATTTATGGAGGTGACTTTTCTCAAAAACATTTTCTGGTGTAGGTATGTCTTCATGCAAACATTATGCGACAATTTAAAGCATGCTGAGGATATTGACATAGTGTAACAGGCCAAATATTGCCTTAAGAAAGGACAAGTGATCGCGTTAAACTGGTCCCTATAAAAAGGAACTAAATATAAACATTTTCATTTGTCTAATTTAAATTGTAGAAGGCATAGATTATTCCCCTATACAAATAAAAATCACTAAAGATGTTTTCTGATCGAGTTAATATAATAGAAATATTTTGAATATGCTGATGTACCACATTGATTCTATCAAACATGTTTCTGAATGTGTTTTTAGGAATCTAAAAGTAGTGTTTAAGTCCAAAGAGTCCACGAGCACTTTGTAATTCCAGAAATTAATCTAATTTAATGTTTCCTTTCAAAGTATATCAGAACACAACAAGACTTTGTTTCCAGTACATCTTTCTATACTTCCCAACTAGAACTATGTTTCAAAATCATTTTACGAACAACTTAAAAAAAATTCAAATTTTTGCCAGCTAGTTCACTTTCAAAACATTTCAAACTCAGAAAGTTAGGTCTTGAACTCAAATTTTAGTAAATATCATAAACTGTATGACAAAAATCAGTCAGGCCACAACTTTATCTTCAGCAATTATTAAAGGTTAAGTACACAATATCAATTGTATGTACATAAGCAGTTGATGATGTGCCTGTAGTACCAAGCTAACATTGTGATTGTTTCATTTGCTGCACATATTTTAACTCTGTGTCAAGATAAAAGCATATCATTCTGGAACATAATAGGATCATTGTGTTATTGTTTTGAACTGCAACTTGTACGTACATGATGAAAACTAAACTAAAATTGTTTACATGTGAATAGCGCAACATCAATTTGCAATGAGATATAAAAGCAGATGATTTAAAAAAAATTATATATGCAGTAGATCTTATATACTATACCCACTGAATAATAATTCTCACAGATTTGCAGACTTTAACAAATGTACATTTTTACACATCATGAGGAGTAATACAGCACTAACTTTCATATTGTATACTATGTTGGCTAGATGATTATCTTTTATCCAGGAAAAAAAAAAGATGTTTGCTTGTTGGCTGCTGTATGTAAGAATTAATAGCACACCTTCTGATTCTAGGTTGTAAAAACCTTTTGCATCAAGTTCTACAAAGTTTCACTCTTTTCAGCATTCTACTTATGAAGATTGGAAGGAAAAAATTGAGGCACTAGAAAAGGCCTGTAATATACTCAAAGATAAGGTGAGTTTCACACCATCATGGTCTTTAAAAATGTTAAACTATATATTGAGGACTGTCCTTCACTTGTGGCAATTTTACTGATGATGTGTGCGTCAAATCTGCCTTCACATGTGCCTTTGCCATGTGCTAATGACTAACTAGACTTTGGACACGTTTTGATCATTTTCATTGATATATTATCCATAAGAGCATCAGTGCCAGCAAAGTTGAATCCCATAAAGTCAGGCGTTTCTTAGGCAGGCTGAGTGAATGTATAGAACCTTTGTTTGCAGCCATAAGCCTTTGAATGCAAGGGTGTATGTAAATTCAGATGAACAGCATTTATTATTTGGCTGCATTTGTAAAAGTATCAGCAGTATATGAGACATCAAGAATGTAAAATAGTTTATTAATTATTGATTTTAAAATAAAAACTTGACAAAATACTGCCTTCGTGACTGCAAATCTCAGTCTGTACTCAGTATACTAAATGCCTCTCATTAGTGCATGATGAAAGATGATGATAGGGAACGATGGCTCATATTGAAATGGTGACATTATTTGTTTGATCTTTAAAGGGAATGATAAGAATAAAAGTTACATATTAATATCTTGGATCAGCCTTAATTTCCCCAAAATATGGTAAAATAATTTTTACAGCCAAAATTATTGCACTTTAAAAAATTACATAATATTTAATTTTAAAAATATGAAATTCTTTTTTGCTATGTATGTGTGTTTTCTTGATGTCATTTATTTTCTCTTTACCTCATGACACTAAATGTCCTTAATTTACTTGAGAATTACTTAAGATCTGCATGCATAACATGGCATCAGAGTTTTAGTTTTTCTTTTTTTCATAATTGAGAAGAATAGCCTGTTAAAGACTGGGAAATGATATTTATTACCAAGTAAAAATCCAAACATTCTGAAATAAGATCTTGTGATGTGACAGGTTTCTTGGTAGCTGGTGCATTTGAGTAAATACTTATTTGCTAATTTATGTGTCATCTGCCATTTTTTCCATAATTTCTATTTCTGTGCTGCATTTGACCTTATCTACTAAGTCCTTGCATTTATTTTCAATTGTCTGTTTTTCCTTTTGCTATTTTGTTGAATTTTTTTACACAGCCAGGTGGTATTTACATAATTTGCATTCCCCTTGTTCATATCACTGTTAGGGTAAATACTACCCTTTACAGTTGTATCTTACTGCCATTTGCATGATTGGTATTTTTCTTCCAGCCTTTCAGGTTATACAATATTGATTGGCTAGTGTTTTCATAATAAGTCTTCATGTGGCATACAGGCCATCTATACAGTATGCACAAAGTTTGTTCAGGTAGATTGTTGTTGTAGGGTTTAACTCCATCTTTCCAGCACAAGATTAGGCTATACATGGTGAACAGTAAAAATGGTTGAGGAAGACACTCGGAAAACCTCAGAAAGCACCTCTTACCCACAAGATGTTCAGGTAGACAAATGTCAATTCTGAGTATTATGGGCAGATGAGGAGTAGGACTTTGAAGAGGGCAGCTATTTTATAGAAGTTGGAAGAAAGAAAACACCTCTGTTTCTTCCTTGCCAAATCAACCCCTCCATTTTTAGGAGGGAACAGTGACTCTCCTTGTTTCAGGTAGTTGTTAAATGTGCCAAGGTTAACATGGAATAGGGCACATTTCAGTGCAAGTAAGTCATTGACAAATTGGTCCTAAGAGGTGTCATTGGAATTTTCCAACATAAGGATCAGAAGTCGTCATAAACTGACCCTAGAAGAGATCAGAGGCATGGTTGAGACATCAGTCACTTGTTACTGGGTACTGTCTTTCTGGGTTCCAGTCAGTGGGCATTGGATACAAGTCATGAGTCATGGGGCAGTGAGCACAGAAGAAGGCAATAAGTACTTGGCATTAGGCACTTGGTGCAAATACAAGATTTGGACTAGAGAGCATCAAATCCCCCTGAAGAAAGAGGGGAAATATATTGTCCTTTGATAATGAATATTGAAGAATTATTTCAGATTTGAAAGATATTTATTATCTTATTATCCATTTGGTGCACTAGCTGGTACAACCATATTATAAAAGGTTTAATCATAAATTCTCTGCACTGTTAATTTGCTTGTTTTTATTATGAGAAAGTGATCACATTTGGAGGTGAATTCATGGAAAGATAAATGATTTCAGTTTTGAGAATGCTTCTTTTATGCATTCTCGAACTCCATGAGTTCTCCAACTCAACAGATATTTATTGTGTTACGTATCGGCTCAATCAAAGTAACATAAAACAACAAGCTTTGTAAATTTTAAGAACAATAATTTATTTTCCTAGAAAACATGAAAAAAAAGTAATTATGTTAAACAAGACTTACTGCTTACAGAAATGATCCAAAACATTTGTTCAAAATAGAAACAAAAGTCCTGTAAAAATTCTAAACACAGTGTGAAGTGTCTGAAGTTCTTGTCCAATATGGCGGATGACCACATCAGACAAAGGCTAACAGAAAATTCCAGAATTTGCACAATAAAGCACAGTTTGTCTTGTCCTATTCCAATTTAGAATATTGTCGGGAAAATGTATTTTTGTCCAAATCAGTATTGTTCTCCAGGAAAACAATTATTCATAAAAACGAATTAAAAGTAGCTCCTTTAACAAGACATGGTGTTCTATGTAGATATACAGACAACTTCTTCTAGCACAAAAAATGCCTTTTTAAGGTATTGGAAGTTGTATAACTGACTTTACGACTCTACAACTGTGTAAGACTCTATTGCTATTGTTGACTCTCGACTTCGACTGCGTTTCCGTGACTGTGTACAACTTACAAAAATCTCAAAAAATAAATGAAGCTTATGCGCTGTTTGAATTGCACATGCACGAGGATGCATGGAATTTTGTAATACTTCTGGACATTTAGGACCTGACCCAATATCAGCCAATCATTTTCATGGCTATTCCTGAATGTTTACTTGTAATGAGTTCTTATCATACACAGCACGTGCTCACATGAGTCACATCTACGACTCAGGTAAACACATTTTTCAAAAACATATTAGATGATATTAATATAATTATATTTTAATAATTACATTTAATGAAATAAAAATGAAATAAAAAGATTTATACAAAATTGATTCCTTAACAAACACATACTTTAACTATAGGGTCGTAACAATTGAAACAGGAATTTGTGTAATAGCCACGATGCCAAAGATTATAATCTGATATGATAAGCCTGAAAAAAGGAATTTAAAAATGTTACTTCATTTATAATAGCAAAGTTGCATGTTTTTTTTATTTTGTGTCATGTATATAAATTCTCTAGCACTGTTCTTTTCAGGTGAATGAATGTTCAAAACATTATATTCTACCATTGGTAGATTTGCTTGTTTTTTATGTTGATATAGCTATTAGGTTAATCAGAGAGAAATCCCTTGTTCTAAAAATAGCTATGTAGCAGAATGTGTCAAAATGAATTTATATGGTTAAATAAGGCTTTAAAACTAATATCTTTTTAAAAGCAAACTAAAAATAAGGGAACTAACAGGTATAAAGAATTGCAATTATAAAAGTTTACATTTCTTATTTCTGACTTTATTCTGGTTTAAGCTGTCAATTGCCAACTGACACAGCTTATATAATGCTCTTTGGGCATTATTTGCTTTGTGATTGTGCAACTGGCAGTTTATACCACAATAAAACAATAAATTGCAGCCTTTGAGCATTGCTTTTTACTTTATATTTGTATCTACAATTTTTATATTTTCAGGATTCTTTAGCTCTTTTCAAATTACTGGTTGGGATTATAACAAAAGAGGAACCAGCAGAGGTAAAAACCATGAAATTCAAAATGCTGAGAGGACAGTACATAGATGCCCTCTTATCCAAATTGAATATGATTGTTGTATCATTAATTGTACTGTGTATAACAAAATTTATATAGTTAAAAGTAAAGAAATATTTTGCTGTTACTGTAGCAGAGTTCACAGAACTTGAAATTAATAGTGACAATTTCAGGTTTGTTTTTTAAATGGTTTCACAATACTGATGTTACAGTCATCTGTTAACTGACAGAGGGTCACCATAATGCTGGTGAAAACTTGTACTTTATTCATAAAATTTGAAGTTGATGGGGAACATCATAATCAGCAAGGAGATTCAAAATAGTGTAGATATTCTTCTACCGGTTGTAAGTTTGAATGCTCATTTAATAGTGGTATTTTTCTTAATCTGTTTTGAATTTGGTAATGCTTTATATGGAGCAATGCTTCTTTAAAAATAAAGTTTGCAGCTAGTGAATTACTGGATTTTGCCAATATACCTTATTGTGCAGATATTGGAATCAACATTGTATTCAAACAGTTGTATACTCTGTAATATTACCACAGTACATATATCAGCATTTTTATTTCATATTTGTATGTACTGCTTTCTTGTGATACATAATTGCCTAGTTTCTTTCAACATTTGATCCATAATTTCACACCTTACACTGCGCTAGTCTGTATTTTCCATTTGAAGTCAATGTCATTTCTAGTCTTGCATTATTTTAAAGAGAAAAATAATGTTAATTGTTATAAACATATTTTGCTATCCTTCTATTAAACAGTAAGGGATTGGGCAGGAGCTATATAGCCTAGATCTCTCTTAAAACATACAATATGATCAAAAGATGACATTCATTTTATAGAAATTCTAATACATTCGACGAAAAGGGTAAAATATTTTGCATATTAAATGAAATGAAAACATGTAGCAATTTACACAATATAAATTAGATGGATGGTGGATCATCACAGTAGCTAATCCACCCAATACTCATGTACTGCTAGCCGGGCTGCCATACAGGTGAACTGTGAATATAATATATTATAGCATAAGAAGAACTAATAGAGAAGTAGTCTTCAGCTGTTTAATATGACTAATTAGCATTTATAACACATTACATAAGTATTCCTTGAGTCTCACCCTTCCGCTGCAAGAGGTTAGTGTGGTAAGATGGTCGAGAAGCATGCAATATTTATGAGGTGGAATCGTCAGTATGACTGATGTCAGAGCCGAATGGCCAGCATGTCCTATCTATGAGGCAGAGTCACCAGTATACCTGATGGCAGGTCCCTATCTATGAGGCAGAATAGCCAGTATGACTGATGTCAGGGCTGAATGGCCAGCATGCCCTATCTATGAGGTGGAATCGCTAGTATGCTTGATAGCAGGTCTGTATATATGAGACATTATTGATAATATGACTGATGTCAGGTGCCTATTTATTTTGTGGAATCGCCAGTATGACTGATGTCAAAACAGAATTGCTGATGTGTGACTGACCTAACTGTTATGGCAAGAATTGCCTTTGTATTGAGGCAGAGTTGCCATAACTTATGTCTGTAAGTCAAGTGGATTGGGGACAGAATGCCCAAATGATGCCACATGCCAAGAATGGAACTGCAGTAGTATGTATGTAAGAATAGCACACCTTCTGATTCTAGGTTGTAAAAACCTTTTGCATCAAGTTCTACAAAGTTTCACTCTTTTCAGCATTCTACTTATGAAGATTGGAAGGAAAAAATTGAGGCACTAGAAAAGGCCTGTTATATACTCAAAGATAAGGTGAGTTTCACACCATCATGGTCTTTAAAAATGTTAAACTATATATTGAGGACTGTCCTTCACTTGTGGCAATTTTACTGATGATGTGTGCGTCAAATCTGCCTTCACATGTGCCTTTGCCATGTGCTAATGACTAACTAGACTTTGGACACGTTTTGATCATTTTCATTGATATATTATCCATAAGAGCATCAGTGCCAGCAAAGTTGAATCCCATAAAGTCAGGCGTTTCTTGGACAGGCAGAGTGAATGTATAGAACCTTTGTTTGCAGCCATAAGCCTTTGAATGCAAGGGTGTATGTAAATTCAGATGAACAGCATTTATTATTTGGCTGCATTTGTAAAAGTATCAGCAGTATATGAGACATCAAGAATGTAAAATAGTTTATTAATTATTGATTTTAAAATAAAAACTTGACAAAATACTGCCTTCGTGACTGCAAATCTCAGTCTGTACTCAGTATACTAAATGCCTCTCATTAGTGCATGATGAAAGATGATGATAGGGAACGATGGCTCATATTGAAATGGTGACATTATTTGTTTGATCTTTAAAGGGAATGATAAGAATAAAAGTTACATATTATTATCTTGGATCAGCCTTAATTTCCCCAAAATATGGTAAAATAATTTTTACAGCCAAAATTATTGCACTTTAAAAAATTACATAATATTTAATTTTAAAAATATGAAATTCTTTTTTGCTATGTATGTGTGCTTTCTTGATGTCATTTATTTTCTCTTTACCTCATGACACTAAAGGTCCTTAATTTACTTGAGAATTACTTATTTAAGATCTGCATGCATAACATGGCATCAGAGTTTTAGTTTTTCTTTTTTTCATAATTGAGAAGAATAGCCTGTTAAAGACTGGGAAATGATATTTATTACCAAGTAAAAATCCAAACATTCTGAAATAAGATCTTGTGATGTGACAGGTTTCTTGGTAGCTGGTGCATTTGAGTAAATACTTATTTGCTAATTTATGTGTCATCTGCCATTTTTTCCATAATTTCTATTTCTGTGCCGCATTTGACCTTATCTACTAAGTCCTTGCATTTATTTTCAATTGTCTGTTTTTCCTTTTGCTATTTTGTTGAATTTTTTTACACAGCCAGGTGGTATTTACATAATTTGCATTCCCCTTGTTCATATCACTGTTAGGGTAAATACTACCCTTTACAGTTGTATCTTACTGCCATTTGCATGATTGGTATTTTTCTTCCAGCCTTTCAGGTTATACAATATTGATTGGCTAGTGATTTCATAATAAGTCTTCATGTGGCATACAGGCCATCTATACAGTATGCACAAAGTTTGTTCAGGTAGATTGTTGTTGTAGGGTTTAACTCCATCTTTCCAGCACAAGATAGGCTATACATGGTGAACAGTAAAAATGGTTGAGGAAGACACTCGGAAAACCTCAGAAAGCACCTCTTACCCACAAGATGTTCAGGTAGACAAATGTTAATTCTGAGTATTATGGGCAGATGAGGTGTAGGACTTTGAAGAGGGCAGCTATTTTATAGAAGTTGGAAGAAAGAAAACACCTCTGTTTCTTCCTTGCCAAATCAACCCCTCCATTTTTAGGAGGAAACAGTGACTCTCCTTGTTTCAGGTAGTTGTTAAATGTGCCAAGGTTAACATGGAATAGGGCACATTTCAGTGCAAGTAAGTCATTGACAAATTGGTCCTAAGAGGTGTCATTGGAATTTTCCAACCTAAGGATCAGAAGTCATCATAAACTGACCCTAGAAGAGATCAGAGGCATGGTTGAGACATCAGTCACTTGTTACTGGGTACTGTCTTTCTGGGTTCCAGTCAGTGGGCATTGGTTACAAGTCATGAGTCATGGGGCAGTGAGCACAGAAGAAGGCAATAAGTACTTGGCATTAGGCACTTGGTGCAAATACAAGATTTGGACTAGAGAGCATCAAATCCCCCTGAAGAAAGAGGGGAAATATATTGTCCTTTGATAATGAATATTGAAGAATTATTTCAGATTTGAAAGAATTTTATTATCTTATTATCCATTTGGTGCACTAGCTGGTACAACCATATTATAAAAGGTTTAATCATAAATTCTCTGCACTGTTAATTTGCTTGTTTTTATTATGAGAAAGTGATCACATTTGGAGGTGAATTCATGGAAAGATAAATGATTTCAGTTTTGAGAATGTTTCTTTTATGCATTCTCTAACTCCATGAGTTCTCCAACTCAACAGATGTTCATTGTGTTTCGTATCAGCTCAATCAAAGTAACATAAGACAACAAGCTTTGTAAATTTTAAGAACAATAATTTATTTTCCTAGAAAACTTGAAAAAAAAAGTAATTATGTTAAACAAGACCTACTGCTTACGGAAATGATCCAAAACATTTGTTCAAAATAGAAACAAAAGTCCTGTAAAAATTCTAAACACAGTGTGAAGTGTCTGAAGTTCTTGTCCAATATGGCGGATGACCACATCAGACGAAGGCTAACAGAAAATTCTAGAATTTGCACAATAAAGCACAGTTTGTCTTGTCCTGTTCCAATTTAGAATATTGTCGGGAAAATGTATTTTTGTCCAAATCAGTATTGTTCTCCAGGAAAACAATTATTCATAAAAACGAAGTAAAAGTAGCTGCTTTAACAAGACATGGTGTTCTATGTAGATATACAGACAATTTCTTCTAGCACAAAAAATACCTTTTTAAGGTATTGGAAGTTGTATAACTGACTTTACGACTCTACAACTGTGTAAGACTCTACTGCTATTGTTGACTCTCGACTTCGACTGCGTTTCCGTGACTGTGTACAACTTACAAAAATCTCAAACATATAAATGAAGCTTATGCGTTGTTTGAATTGCACATGCACGAGGATGCATGCAATTTTGTAATACTTCCGGACATTTAGGACCTGACCCAATATCAGCCAATCATTTTCATGGCTATTCCTGAATGTTTACTTGTAATGAGTTCTTATCATACACAGCACGTGCTCACATGAGTCACATCTACGACTCAGGTAAACACTTTTTTCAAAAACATGTTAGATGATATTAATATAATTATATTTTAATAATTACATTTAATGAAATAAAAATGAAATAAATAGATTTATACAAAATTGATTCCTTAACAAACACATACTTTAACTATAGGGTCGTAACAATTGAAACAGGAATTTGTGTAATAGCCACGATGCCAAAGATTATAATCTGATATGATAAGCCTGAAAAAAGGAATTTAAAAATGTTACTTCATTTATAATAGCAAAGTTGCATGTTTTTATTATTTTGTGTCATGTATATAAATTCTCTAGCACTGTTCTTTTCAGGTGAATGAATGTTCAAAACATTATATTCTACCATTGGTAGATTTGCTTGTTTTTTATGTTGATATAGCTATTAGGTTAATCAGAGAGAAATCCCTTGTTCTAAAAATAGCTATGTAGCAGAATATGTCAAAATGAATTTATATGGTTAAATAAGGCTTTAAAACTAATATCTTTTTAAAAGCAAACTAAAAATAAGGGAACTAGCAGGTATAAAGAATTGCAATTATAAAAGTTTACATTTCTTATTTCTGACTTTATTCTGGTTTAAGCTGTCAATTGCCAACTGACACAGCTTATATAATGCTCTTTGGGCATTATTTGCTTTGTGATTGTGCAACTGGCAGTTTATACCACAATAAAACAATAAATTGCAGCCTTTGAGCATTGCTTTTTACTTTATATTTGTATCTACAATTTGTATATTTTCAGGATTCTTTAGCTCTTTTCAAATTACTGGTTGGGATTATAACAAAAGAGGAACTAGCAGAGGTAAAAACCATGAAATTCAAAATGCTGAGAGGACAGTACATAGATGCCCTCTTATCCATATTGAATATGATTGTTGTATCATTAATTGTACTGTGTATAACAAAATTTATATAGTTAAAAGTAAAGAAATATTTTGCTGTTACTGTAGCAGAGTTCACAGACCTTGAAATTAATAGTGACAATTTCAGGTTTGTTTTTTAAATGGTTTCACAATACTGATGTTACAGTCATCTGTTAAACTGACAGAGGGTCACCATAATGCTGGTGAAAACTTGTACTTTATTCATAAAATTTGAAGTTGATGGGGAACATCATAATCAGCAAGGAGATTCAAAATAGTGTAGATATTCTTCTACCGGTTGTAAGTTTGAATGCTCATTTAATAGTGGTATTTTTCTTAATCTGTTTTGAATTTGGTAATGTTTTATATGGAGCAATGCTTCTTTAAAAATAAAGTTTGCAGCTAGTGAACTACTGGATTTTGCCAATATACCTTATTGTGCAGATATTGGAATCAACATTGTATTCAAACAGTTGTATACTCTGTAATATTACCACAGTACATATATCAGCATTTTTATTTCATATTTGTATGTACTGCTTTCTTGTGATACATAATTGCCTAGTTTCTTTCAACATTTGATCCATAATTTCACACCTTACACTGCGCTAGTCTGTATTTTCCATTTGAAGTCAATGTCATTTCTAGTCTTGCATTATTTTAAAGAGAAAAATAATGTTAATTGTTATAAACATATTTTGCTATCCTTCTATTAAACAGTAAGGGATTGGGCAGGAGCTATATAGCCTAGATCTCTCTTAAAACATACAATATGATCAAAAGATGACATTCATTTTATAGAAGTTCTAATACATTCGATGAAAAGGGTAAAATATTTTGCATATTAAATGAAATGAAAACATGTAGCAATTTACACAATATAAATTAGATGGATGGTGGATCATCACAGTAGCTAATCCACCCAATACTCATGTACTGCTAGCCGTGCTGCCATACAGGTGAACTGTGTATATAATATATTATAGCATAAGAAGAACTAATAGAGAAGTAGTCTTCAGCTGTTTAATATGACTAATTAGCATTTATTACACATTACATAAGTATTCCTTGAGTCTCACCCTTCCGCTGCAAGAGGTTAGTGTGGTAAGATGGTCGAGAAGCATGCAATATTTATGAGGTGGAATCGTCAGTATGACTGATGTCAGAGCCGAATGGCCAGCATGCCCTATCTATGAGGCAGAGTCACCAGTATACCTGATGGCAGGTCCCTATCTATGAGGCAGAATAGCCAGTATGACTGATGTCAGGGCTGAATGGCCAGCATGCCCTATCTATGAGGTGGAATCGCTAGTATGCTTGATAGCAGGTCTGTATATATGAGACATTATTGATAATATGACTGATGTCAGGTGACTATTTATTTTGTGGAATCGACAGTATGACTGATGTCAAAACAGAATTGCTGATGTGTGACTGACCTAACTGTTAAGGCAAGAATTGCCTATGTATTGAGGCAGAGTTGCCACAACTTATGTCTGTAAGTCAAGTGGATTGGGGTCAGAATGCCCAAATGATGCCACATGCCAAGAATGGAACTGCAGTAGTATGTATGTAAGAATAGCACACCTTCTGATTCTAGGTTGTAAAAACCTTTTGCATCAAGTTCTACAAAGTTTCACTCTTTTCAGCATTCTACTTATGAAGATTGGAAGGAAAAAATTGAGGCACTAGAAAAGGCCTGTTATATACTCAAAGATAAGGTGAGTTTCACACCATCATGGTCTTTAAAAATGTTAAACTATATATTGAGGACTGTCCTTCACTTGTGGCAATTTTACTGATGATGTGTGCGTCAAATCTGCCTTCACATGTGCCTTTGCCATGTGCTAATGACTAACTAGACTTTGGACACGTTTTGATCATTTTCATTGATATATTATCCATAAGAGCATCAGTGCCAGCAAAATTGAATCCCATAAAGTCAGGCGTTTCTTGGACAGGCTGAGTGAATGTATAGAACCTTTGTTTGCAGCCATAAGCCTTTGAATGCAAGGGTGTATGTAAATTCAGATGAACAGCATTTATTATTTGGCTGCATTTGTAAAAGTATCAGCAGTATATGAGACATCAAGAATGTAAAATAGTTTATTAATTATTGATTTTAAAATAAAAACTTGACAAAATACTGCCTTCGTGACTGCAAATCTCAGTCTGTACTCAGTATACTAAATGCCTCTCATTAGTGCATGATGAAAGATGATGATAGGGAACAATGGCTCATATTGAAATGGTGACATTATTTGTTTGATCTTTAAAGGGAATGATAAGAATAAAAGTTACATATTATTATCTTGGATCAGCCTTAATTTCCCCAAAATATGGTAAAATAATTTTTACAGCCAAAATTATTGCACTTTAAAAAATTACATAATATTTAATTTTAAAAATATGAAATTCTTTTTTGCTATGTATGTGTGTTTTCTTGATGTCATTTATTTTCTCTTTACCTCATGACACTAAAGGTCCTTAATTTACTTGAGAATTACTTAAGATCTGCATGCATAACATGGCATCAGAGTTTTAGTTTTTCTTTTTTTCATAATTGAGAAGAATAGCCTGTTAAAGACTGGGAAATGATATTTATTACCAAGTAAAAATCCAAACATTCTGAAATAAGATCTTGTGATGTGACAGGTTTCTTGGTAGCTGGTGCATTTGAGTAAATACTTATTTGCTAAAATTATGTGTCATCTGCCATTTTTTCCATAATTTCTATTTCTGTGCCGCATTTGACCTTATCTACTAAGTCCTTGCATTTATTTTCAATTGTCTGTTTTTCCTTTTGCTATTTTGTTGAATTTTTTTACACAGCCAGGTGGTATTTACATAATTTGCATTCCCCTTGTTCATATCACTGTTAGGGTAAATACTACCCTTTACAGTTGTATCTTACTGCCATTTGCATGATTGGTATTTTTCTTCCAGCCTTTCAGGTTATACAATATTGATTGGCTAGTGATTTCATAATAAGTCTTCATGTGGCATACAGGCCATCTATACAGTATGCACAAAGTTTGTTCAGGTAGATTGTTGTTGTAGGGTTTAACTCCATCATTCCAGCATAAGATAGGCTATACATGGTGAACAGTAAAAATGGTTGAGGAAGACACTCGGAAAACCTCAGAAAGCACCTCTTACCCACAAGATGTTCAGGTAGACAAATGTCAATTCTGAGTATTATGGGCAGATGAGGTGTAGGACTTTGAAGAGGGCAGCTATTTTATAGAAGTTGGAAGAAAGAAAACACCTCTGTTTCTTCCTTGCCAAATCAACCCCTCCATTTTTAGGAGGGAACAGTGACTCTCCTTGTTTCAGGTAGTTGTTAAATGTGCCAAGGTTAACATGGAATAGGGCACATTTCAGTGCAAGTAAGTCATTGACAAATTGGTCCTAAGAGGTATCATTGGAATTTTCCAACCTAAGGATCAGAAGTCGTCATAAACTGACCCTAGAAGAGATCAGAGGCATGGTTGAGACATCAGTCACTTGTTACTGGGTACTGTCTTTCTGGGTTCCAGTCAGTGGGCATTGGTTACAAGTCATGAGTCATGGGGCAGTGAGCACAGAAGAAGGCAATAAGTACTTGGCATTAGGCACTTGGTGCAAATACAAGATTTGGACTAGAGAGCATGAAATCCCCCTGAAGAAAGAGGGGAAATATATTGTTTTTTGATAATGAATATTGAAGAATTATTTCAGATTTGAAAGAATTTTATTATCTTATTATCCATTTGGTGCACTAGCTGGTACAACCATATTATAAAAGGTTTAATCATAAATTCTCTGCACTGTTAATTTGCTTGTTTTTATTATGAGAAAGTGATCACATTTGGAGGTGAATTCATGGAAAGATAAATGATTTCAGTTTTGAGAATGTTTCTTTTATGCATTCTCTAACTCCATGAGTTCTCCAACTCAACAGATGTTTATTGTGTTACGTATCGGCTCAATCAAAGTAACATAAGACAACAAGCTTTGTAAATTTTAAGAACAATCATTTATTTTCCTAGAAAACATGAAAAAAAAAAGTAATTATGTTAAACAAGACCTACTGCTTACAGAAATGATCCAAAACATTTGTTCAAAATAGAAACAAAAGTCCTGTAAAAATTCTAATCACAGTGTGAAGTGTCTGAAGTTCTTGTCCAATATGGCGGATGACCACATCAGACGAAGGCTAACAGAAAATTCCAGAATTTGCGCAATAAAGCACAGTTTGTCTTGTCCTGTTCCAATTTAGAATATTGTCGGGAAAATGTATTTTTGTCCAAATCAGTATTGTTCTCCAGGAAAACAATTATTCATAAAAACGAATTAAAAGTAGCTCCTTTAACAAGACATGGTGTTCTATGTAGATATACAGACAACTTCTTCTAGCACAAAAAATACCTTTTTAAGGTATTGGAAGTTGTATAACTGACTTTACGACTCTACAACTGTGTAAGACTCTACTGCTATTGTTGACTCTCGACTTCGACTGCGTTTCCGTGACTGTGTACAACTTACAAAAATCTCAAACATATAAATGAAGCTTATGCGTTGTTTGAATTGCACATGCACGAGGATGCATGCAATTTTGTAATACTTCCGGACATTTAGGACCTGACCCAATATCAGCCAATCATTTTCATGGCTATTCCTGAATGTTTACTTGTAATGAGTTCTTATCATACACAGCACGTGCTCACATGAGTCACATCTACGACTCAGGTAAACATTTTTTTCAAAAACATGTTAGATGATATTAATATAATTATATTTTAATAATTACATTTAATGAAATAAAAATGAAATAAATAGATTTATACAAAATTGATTCCTTAACAAACACATACTTTAACTATAGGGTCGTAACAATTGAAACAGGAATTTGTGTAATAGCCACGATGCTAAAGATTATAATCTGATATGATAAGCCTGAAAAAAGGAATTTAAAAATGTTACTTCATTTATAATAGCAAAGTTGCATGTTTTTATTATTTTGTGTCATGTATATAAATTCTCTAGCACTGTTCTTTTCAGGTGAATGAATGTTCAAAACATTATATTCTACCATTGGTAGATTTGCTTGTTTTTTATGTTGATATAGCTATTAGGTTAATCAGAGAGAAATCCCTTGTTCTAAAAATAGCTATGTAGCAGAATATGTCAAAATGAATTTATATGGTTAAATAAGGCTTTAAAACTAATATCTTTTTAAAAGCAAACTAAAAATAAGGGAACTAACAGGTATAAAGAATTGCAATTATAAGAGTTTACATTTCTTATTTCTGACTTTATTCTGGTTTAAGCTGTCAATTGCCAACTGACACAGCTTATATAATGCTCTTTGGGCATTATTTGCTTTGTGATTGTGCAACTGGCAGTTTATACCACAATAAAACAATAAATTGCAGCCTTTGAGCATTGCTTTTTACTTTATATTTGTATCTACAATTTGTATATTTTCAGGATTCTTTAGCTCTTTTCAAACTACTGGTTGGAATTATAACAATAGAGGAACCAGCAGAGGTAAAAACCATGAAATTCAAAATGCTGAGAGGACAGTACATAGATGCCCTCTTATCCGTATTGAATATGATTGTTGTATCATTAATTGTACTGTGTATAACAAAATTTATATAGTAAAAAGTAAAGAAATATTTTGCTGTTACTGTAGCAGAGTTCACAGAACTTGAAATTAATAGTGACAATTTCAGGTTTGTTTTTTAAATGGTTTCACAATACTGATGTTACAGTCATCTGTTAACTGACAGAGGGTCACCATAATGCTGGTGAAAACTTGTACTTTATTCATAAAATTTGAAGTTGATGGGGAGCATCATAATGAGCAAGGAGATTCAGAATAGTGTAGATATTCTTCTACTGGTTGTAAGTTTGAATGCTCATTTAATAGTGGTATTTTTCTTAATCTGTTTTGAATTTGGTAATGTCTTATATGGAGCAATGCTTCTTTAGAAATAAAGTTTGCAGCTAGTGAACTACTGGATTTTGCCAGTATACCTTATGGTGCAGATATTGGAATCAACATTGTATTCAAACAGTTGTATACTCTGTAATATTACCACAGTACATATATCAGCATTTTTATTTCATATTTGTATGTACTGCTTTCTTGTGATACATAATTGCCTAGTTTCTTTCAACATTTGATCCATAATTTCACACCTTACACTGCGCTAGTCTGTATTTTCCATTTGAAGTCAATGTCATTTCTAGTCTTGCATTATTTTAAAGAGAAAAATAATGTTAATTGTTATAAACATATTTTGCTGTCCTTCTATTAAACAGTAAGGGATTGGGCAGGAGCTATATAGCCTAGATCTCTCTTAAAACATACAATATGATCAAAAGATGACATTCATTTTATAGAAGTTCTAATACATTCGAAAAAGAGGGTAAAATATTTTGCATATTAAATGAAATGAAAACATGTAGCAATTTACACAATATAAATTAGATGGATGGTGGATCATCACAGTAGCTAATCCACCCAATACTCATGTACTGCTAGCCGTGCTGCCATACAGGTGAACTGTGTATATAATATATTATAGCATAAGAAGAACTAATAGAGAAGTAGTCTTCAGCTGTTTAATATGACTAATTAGCATTTATAACACATTACATAAGTATTCCTTGAGTCTCACCCTTCCGCTGCAAGAGGTTAGTGTGGTAAGATGGTCGAGAGGCATGCAATATTTATGAGGCGGAATCGTCAGTATGACTGATGTCAGAGCCGAATGGCCAGCATGCCCTATCTATGAGGCAGAGTCACCAGTATACCTGATGGCAGGTCCCTATCTATGAGGCAGAATAGCCAGTATGACTGATGTCAGGGCTGAATGGCCAGCATGCCCTATCTATGAGGTGGAATCGCTAGTATGCTTGATAGCAGGTCTGTATATATGAGACATTATTGATAATATGACTGATGTCAGGTGCCTATTTATTTTGTGGAATCGCCAGTATGACTGATGTCAAAACAGAATTGCTGATGTGTGACCTAACTGTTATGGCAAGAATTGCCTCTGTTTTGAGGCAGAGTTGCCATAACTTATGTCTGTAAGTCAAGTGGATTGGGGACAGAATGCCCAAATGATGCCACATGCCAAGAATGGAACTGCAGTAGTATGTATGTAAGAATAGCACACCTTCTGATTCTAGGTCGTAAAAACCTTTTGCATCAAGTTCTACAAAGTTTCACTCTTTTCAGCATTCTACTTATGAAGATTGGAAGGAAAAAATTGAGGCAGTAGAAAAGGCCTGTAATATACTCAAAGATAAGGTAAGTTTCACACTGTCATGGTCTATAATAATGTTAAACTATATATTGAGGAATGTCCTTAAATTGTACTGATGATGCCTTTACATGTGCCTTTGCCATCTGTTAATAATTGACTTGACTTTGGATGCATGTTTTGATCATCTTCATTGACGTATTCTCCATGACAGCATTAGTGCCAGCACAACTGCACCCTATAAAGTCTGACATTTCTGAGATGGGGTGAATGAATGTATAGAACCCCTGTTGACAGATATAAACCTATGGATGCAAGGGTTTGTGTAAATTCGAATGAACAGCGTTTGTTTTTTTGCTGCGTTAGTAAATTTGTCCACAATATATAATAGGTATCAAGAATGGAATACAGTTGATTTTTTACAGATTTAAAATAAAAACTTGACAAAATACTGCCTAAATGGCTGCAAATCTTAGCCTGTTCTCAGTGTACCTAATGCCTCTCATTAGTGCATAGCAAAATATGATGAGAGGGAATGATGGCTTATATTGCAGGGGTGATGTTATTCATTTGATTTGTAAAGGGAATGGTAAAGTTACATATGATAATCTGGGATCAACTTTAATTTTCCCCAGTATAGAGTAAACTAATTAATACAGCCAAAATTATTTGCTTGTTGGAAAATTGGAGAATTTATTTTTAAAAATATGAGATTCATTAGTGCTGGTGTATGTGTGTTTTATTGATGTCATTTATTTTCTCTTTATCTCAATACACTGAAGGTCATTCATTTACTAGAGAATTATTTATTTAAGATCTGCATAAGATGGTGTCATATTTTTAGTTTATGGGGTTTTTTTTATCCGAGATGAATATCCTGTTAAGAAAATGAAATGAAATTCATTACAAAGTTAAAATCAAAACATTCTGAATAAGATCTTGTGATATGTCAGGTTTCTTGGTAGCTGATGTCTTTGGTTGCTTACTTATTTGCCAATTTCATATTGTCTATTTCTGTACTGCCTTTGACCAAATCTCCCAAGTCCTTGCATTTATTTTCAATTATCTGTGTTCCCTTCTACTATTTTGTTGTAATTTTGTACACAGTAACTAAGTGGTGTTTACATTATTTGCATTCCCCTTGTTCATATCATTGTTAGAGTAAATACCACACTTTACAGTTATATCATACTGTTGCATGATTGTATTTTTCTTCCAGTGTTTCAGATTATACATTGTTAGTTGGCAAGTGTTTTCATAATATGTCTTCATGGATATCCAGGCCATCTGTTAGTCAATATGCACAAAGTATCTTAAAGTAGACAAATGTCCATTCTGAACATTATGGGCAGATGAAGTGTAGGTCTTACCAGAGGGCTGCCATTTTATAGAAGATGGAAGAAATAATCCATGTATCTTTCTTCCTTGGCAAAGGATCAGAAGAGACTAGTGACTCTCCTTGCTTCAGACAGTTGTTAAAAATCCTAAACTTAACAGGGAACAGGGCACATTTCAATTGAAGTAAATCACTGACATACTGATTCTAAGAGGGGTCATTGGAATTTTCCATCATAAGGACCGGAAGTCCTCAAAAACTGACCCTAAATAAGATCAGAGGCATGGTTGAGACATCAGTCACTTGGTACTTGGTACTGTTTTTCTGGGTTACTCTCCCTTTCTATGTTTTCATTTACTCCAAAATTGTGCTTTGGTAATATTACCAGAAGGTGATGGGTCCATTTTGATATACTGATGTCTTGCGGAAAACTATGGTAGCAATTTGATAAGTAGTTTTCGAACCATGATAGCAGTTTAAAAGCAATTAGCAATTACATTTTGAAACTTGTAATGTAATCATTTAGTCTATATGCTATTAAAATCATTAAGGACAAGGAACTTTAAATGCGATTTCATTTGAATCAAGTAAAAGGCATTTTGTGATAAAGTTGATTAGTTGATGAGCTGCTGAACAGCTTGGAATAAATCCAGATTGCTTTTTATCTTTTAAAGCATTTTCCTGCAAAAAAAAAAATATATATATATATATATATATATATATATATATATATATATATATATATATATACACAGGGCTCGAAATTAGCGGTAGGCCGCTAGCCTGAGGCTAGAAGATTTCCTGTCAGATTACTAACTTTCATAATGTTAAAAGTCCAATGAACTAGTAAGTTTCGGTTATCGAAAGTCAACGTTTGTTTACGCCATTACCTAACAAAGACTTGACTTCTGCAGATGTCCCGTAGAATTAAAGCAGTAACCATTGTCAACACAGTCATAAAATATTAGCACAAGAATATGAATCAATATCTGCCTCAGAAAGGTGCGTTTCTATCACAAAAAGCCATCCGATTTGTGCATTCGCATAACAGCGCCAATTATGGTACCGTCATTAACATCGGAAGTTAGGTAATTGATCATGATTAATCTGTTAATGATTAAATTAAAAATGATGTGCTATCACACTTTATTCATTTGGCCACAGTAATAAACTACAAAATGGTATACCACATAAAAGACCACCGCAAAAGCTATTCGAAAAATTAAAGTTTGCAGGTTTGTTTGATTATGGTTTGGGGGGGGGTGCTTGCTAGCGTAACACTCCAACAGTCATAAACGGAAAACTATATATTTTACACTTGTATTAAAATAATTATAAAAATCAGATGAATTTATTATGATGACTTTATTGACACATCTTCTCCATACAACTACTTTTTATATGATGATAAGAATTGATTTTATATTTTTTTCCCTTATAAAAATAGAAAAATAATTTAATAGACATGGAGATATTAAGCAGAATGCTTTACATTTTAAAATCTGTGAGCATGGGCATCTAAGATTTGAAAATGTTCCGCCTTATTATTAATTTTAACAATATACTGCTGTCTGATTAATCAGGAATAATTACCAAACTTTTGCTATTAATAAGACTGTAACTGAAACTGTTATATACAACGCGCTGAATTAGATGGGTTCTTTTGATGGGAACTTACTTTTTATAAGCAGAAACTGACATCATCTTCTGATGCTAATATTTTGTAACAGTGTTCACAATAGCCACTGCTTTGATCATGCAGAACAAGCGCTGAATCCCTTATCTGAGAGAGGTCATTTAATGGAGAGGTAAAAAGGCAAAAGCACGTTTTGAAATGATGTTTCTTGCTCTGACCTTCTTATATAAAGGACACTATTCATTTTCTTACTTTAAATAATTTGCGTCAGCTATACTGTACCATCTCGTATTTCCAAAAAAGACAGAATTCGCTCCTTATAAGACAGACAAAATGTGGCATTTTATTGAACGTATTCAGCTACCAGAAAAAAGCAAAAGTTGAATGAAAATGACATTAAAGAGAGGAATAATTCTTATGATAGGAAAAAGTGTAATCGAACGTTTCAGACAGAATGGACAAAAGACAGGGAATGGCTGAATTATGATGAAGAAAAGAACGTTATGTGGTATTAACTGGTGTGCGAAATTAGCAAAAAACAAACACAGAAAACATCCAGTTTTGTTGCAGGTTGTTCAAACTTTAAAACTGAATCAGTAAACGCGCATGAAAGCTTGGTCAACACAAAAATAACAGAGAAAAGCAGCTATGCAGATACCACCAGAGGAATCGACCGCCGGTAAGATCTTGCAAAGATTTAACAAAATGTGTTAAACCATAGGTGCTCGACACAAACTTGATGCTGAGGAAAGAAAACACCCAATAATCTAAAGGAAATCAATCATAAAAACTGACAAAAATATATCAGATTACCCCCATGATCCATTCTAACATAGAACACTGTCTATCCTACTATATAAGAGACAAGGTCAGTAGTTTCCAAATACTTCGTTTTACCCATGACTCTCGATTTCCTTCTGCTATTTCGGTTGTTGAAGGCATATGGCCATAATCTATGGCTTATTTTACTCCCGAGATATTTTTCTATTCATCAAGCTATTGACTTTTCTGTGTTGCACCAAAATGAAGTTACATGTTCTGAAATGTGTGCTTTTTGCTTGCCTGGATAATGTTGCTCTCAGGTGACAACCACTGAAAGCGGCTATCTTAAAAAACCGAAAACCCTTCAATGATTTTGCATGGATGTGTTAGCTGGATGAGATGAAAGGAGTTGATGTTGGAGACCCTTACAGGATTGATAAACAAGTTGTTACATTTACTCACTACATCTCTGGAAGTGAAAGGCAGAAAACTGTTTTGGTGGAGCATTTCCAGTCAGTTCATGTCGGTGCAAGTGTTGATGCTGATGTAGTGGAATTGCAATGGGACATATTAAAGAGTTTAGTCTACAGCAAGTTGGTGTATATTCAAATATTTATTAAAAAAATTACAGGAAACATCATTGATGCCAGATTTGTTAAAAAATTTTATTTAGCATAATATCTTGATTTTAAACGGTAACCATGTAAGAAAAGCCTTCAAAAAAATTAATATCAAAATTATTTAAGTATTGACATTACATTTTTCTTGATGTACATTTATTCAGATTATAATTTTCCTAATGTATTTTGTTACCTTGCAAAGACATCTATGCTTTGACAAGGTCCACAGTTGTAAAATGATGTGCTGCTGACTAAAAGAATATTGTGGCATTGATTGACCTTATCCTAACAATCACAGCCTACTCTGCTGATGCTGAGAAGGGTTTCTCAGAGATACAAATGGTGAGGAGTGAATGGAGATGATATTTGTGACCTTGGATTCTGTCAGACCTACTCTTTATAATGTTCCATACAAATGATATTCCAACAAATGATCCATCACCGGCAGTACATTTGTGGAATATTTCAGGTAGATAGGTAAGGAGACCTGAACAAACCCCATATGGACCCATAGTGCAGGTGGAGGATGAGAAAGGACACTTGGATCCTTTTCTGGAATTGGATCCAGATATTCTTGAGAAATAAGAAATGTGATTTGTGTGACTGATGATTTGAAGCAGGATTTGATTTATAATTCTGTAATTCTGTCTTTCATATGATAATGCTATTTATGAATAATATGGTTGTTAATCTCAATAAAAAAGTGTGATATTTTTTTGGGATAGTAAAGATTTGGCAGGACTAGTAAATTTCTCAGCATACTAGTCCTTCTGGCTACAAAGAAATTTGTGTTAAATTCGAGCCCTGTATATGTATGTGTGTGTATATATATATATATATATATATATATATATATATATATATATATATATATATATATATATATATATATATATAATGTCTGATTAAGAGTCTGAAAAACCTTGGACATACAACTTATTAGAGAAATCAGTCTTTAATTGGATGTTAACATTTTGTCCTCATTATGAATCTTCATGACATGAGTTAGCTTTCAACATGTGGGAAACATAATGGTTTCAACTGATTTACAGAATAATATTTGCAAGGCATGGACATTGCTTCAAGTATAATTCTGAAAAGTTTATGACCAATTTGATTGGGTCCAGCATTTTTGTTTAGGCGAAGACTAGTTATTATGATTTGTTAAGTATTATCTATGTGTTGTCTGTAACATCTAATCCATGACTATAGGGTGCAATGTGCTATAAATTGGCAGTTTATTTGAGTTTATGTTCTATGTAAAGAACTCATTTGTGGTAATTTCCCATTGGTGGTTAGTGTTGTGATATATGTCAGGTGAGTTATGTTACAACATAAGTCACAATTGAAGTATTCTATAAAAGAATCATTGGGATGTATATAAAGTGGAAGAATTAAATGTTTAATTCCTACTTCTCATGTGCTTATTTTAAAATCAGTTTGCAGAATGTATTTAATGTTGTGTTTAGATCTAAGAGGAATCATTTTTTTTCAGGAGTATTCATTGGAATTACAAAGAGCTCATTGACTTTGAATTAAAATATTATTATGGGATTGTTATGAATTCATTCAGAAGAATTTTGGACAATGCCATTTTGGATACATAAAGATTATTGGCAGTTTAGCATATTCAAGTATATTGATACATCATCACATTCAAGGCTAGGAATTCATGTTGAGCACTATCCCTTGGGATTTGAAATAGTACTTTCAAAATGATTTTGCATTTAATTGATAATACTTTTGTTTTAAATTTTAAGATAATTGTAATTTAGAGAATCAAATTATTTGTTATGTTCTACTTGTTGGTTTTGCTTGTTTCAGTTACTTAATTTAAGAGTATAGACTTGTAGCACATTTATAATTTTGTAATTATGTATGATGTTAGAAAAGACTTTACTTTCTTATGTCAAAATGCAGTAACTATTTAGTATTATTTATTATTTCTTATATGGTTATGTATTAAATTACTGCTGAATTGTGCAATAACAGTCCCTTGATACCTTTAGTACCTTCCATATATATATACTGTTTTTTTAAGCCTACATTTCCAAGAGTAGCATGCAGATATCATGCAACAATTTAAAACATGCTGAGGATGTTCATATTATGTAACAGGTCAAATATTGCCTTCAAAAAGTACAAGTTTGATAGCCTTTATTTTGTCCCCATAAATAGGAACTAACAATAAAATTATCTTCTTCAATTATTGGGTCTCAGAGTTGGATTATGCAAGGCTCATTGGAGATTCTTTGGCTTCTTCCTGTGTGAGAGGAGCTACACCATAAATTAAGGGCAGAGAGAGAATTTTATCATATTATTAAGGCCAGGTCATCACCAATCAGGGCAAAGTTCATGTCCTAAGTTCTGTAGGGGACATCATAATAAGAGACCCTTTTGCTACATGCAGCCTTGGACTTGTACACCTTGACCACATGAGAGAGTGAGGATTTTTCCATGCAACTACATTCTCTTATAAAGTTAGGTTAAAAATGAGGTCTCGTGATGGACTATATAATGATGTGAACTGCATAAACTATATTGCATTATCTCCATTCTTGCAGCAATTGTATAATAATGGTGTTTTTATTTTTTACTAGTTGCAGTTCTGGTGCTTGTTTTTATAGTTGCTATGAAGAAAGATATTTTCTAGCAGTGAAGTTGTCTAAAAATATACTTAGGTCAATATATATATTTGGCTGTAAACTATATAACAGCAGAAGCAAAAGTATTACTTTATTAGAGTCAAAAAATAATTTATTTACCTAGGATACAAAGTCAAAATTTAATAGGAACTTGACATATTGTGACAAAAATCCATAATAAACCTAACTTTTTAAATCTAAGTCCAAAAGTATAGAATGATCCAGACCAAGTCTAATAATCTAGAATATGCTTATGCACCAATAGTTTTGAATATGCTGATATTAAATAGCATTGAATGTGCTGATGTACCACATTGATTCAATCAGACATGTCTCTGAATGTGTCCTCAATGATCCGAAGGCAGTGTTTTAGTCCAAAGAGTCAAGGAGCACATTATAATTATAGAAAGTAATTAAAATTAATGGTTCTTAAAGTATAACTGAACACAACTAAAAATTATTCCACAGACTAATCTTGAGATAGGAGTGAAGATTTTTTTCTGAAAACTCTTATATACATCCTTATTTGACCTATCTCACAGTAGCTTTTTCCGAAAAACTAATAAAATTTCAAAAGTTCAAAAATGTTGTCAAAAGTTCACTTTCAGAACATACCAACTGTTATTCAAGGATTTGCTTTAATTCCAATTTTGAGCAAATATCATTAAAAAAAAATATGACAAATCTTGTGTAGGCCTGAACTCCAAATCAATCATAGACAAAGGTCAGCAAGCACACAATATAAAAGAAATATGCATGGCATATAGATTGTTTTCTTTCACATTTTAGTCAAATAAACATTATATAATAATAATTAAAATTACAAAGGAAGGTATCTTAAGACAGAGTGACACAAAATGTATACACAATAAAGAAATGTATTATACGTATCATCTACAATCAAATTGTTTTTACTTTATGTCTGTAATGCCAGTCTTGTATATCTGCAGCATCAGACTCAATCCCAGCAATCTCCAGAGTTTTGTTTTTCATTTTGTTAATGAAAGTAGATGGGTTGTATCACTGAATACAATAATTAGAGAAGGGGCAGAACTAACATATATTTCTAAATGTTAGAAAGCCAATATCAAAGCCACATATTCCTTCTCATTTGTAGAATGTTTTTTTCTCTTATACTTGTTTAATATCCAGATCTTCTAGAATTAATACATTTCCAAGCCTTACATCAACATTTTAAATAATTTACTGAAATATAAAGCATAAAGAATTGATATAAAGCATTTAATTTATTAAAAGATTCCTGACACTTCTAAGACCAATGAAGCTTGCATTTTTTTCCCCAGCATATTTGCCAGACTCATAAGTTATGGAGAAATTTTATCAAAATTTCCAATTATACATGCTGTTTTTTACTAACAGGCAATGAGAATTCAGAGATAGCCTTGACCTTAATGTCATTAGGTTTAACTTGACCATGTCCCACAACATGTTCTCAAAATGTGACACAAGCATGCCAAAACTCGCTTTATCAAAATTGTCAGATTTGCATAATTTTTCCAGGTAGTGCTGTTAATGGTAAGGTCTTTGTTATATATGTCAAAATTATCTAGACAAGATGTTATCATGTTCATTAAATCACAGGAAGGTTTATGGTGAAATTTTCATACCTAACAAGGAATCACATTGTATTGATAAAATCCATGATGAGTTGCAAATGCAGAAATTTCTTTTCCACTTTCAATGAATAGAATTTGTCAGAATCCTTCTGAAAGGTCCATTTTCTTGAGATACTGTGCATTTCCAGTTTTGTCAGTACAGTCAACAATTCTTGGCATTGGAAATCAATCTGGTTTGGTGACTTGTTGACTTTTCTATAGTCACTGCCAATACTGAATGTATTATCTGGAACTTGGAGTATTTTAAATTAAATTGCAAATGATCCTAAATGTTTTATAGTCCAAAAGTATAGTATAATCTGAATCAGTTCCAGCATGTTTTTGATTATATTTGTGTACCAGTCATACAGTTCAGTATGTCCTTCAGTGAGTCTTCAATAATTCCAAAGTAGTGTTTTTATACACAAAGGTCAATGATCACTTTCTAATTCCAATGAATTACGTATAAAAAAATCATCTCTCTAAAATTGTATTGGAACACAATAAAAAATATTTCCACAGACTGATCTTAACAAAGGAGTGAAGACTTTCTTTCCAGTTCATCTTTCTGTACTTTCTGTACTTAGGCACTTGAACTGTTTCATTATCATTTTATGAAAAACTTATAGAAAATGTCAAATTTTTGCCTACTCCTTTGCTTCCAAAACATTCCAACTACTAGTTCCTAATGGTTAGAGCATCTGCCTCTGATGCAGAAGGTTGTGGCTTCATTCCTTGGTTGAGTCATACCAAGGACTTACAAAAATGGTACTAACAGCTTCTTCACTTGATGCTCAGCATTAAGAAGTTAGTGTTAGGACTGGTCGGCCTGATGTCAGAATAATGTGACAGGGTGGGACATCATGCTTCATGTCTGTGGCATAATGCTCCAGTGCTAGACATCACAATAAACTGCCACACTGCAGACATCGTTGTGATATGACTGAAAAATTGTTAAAGCTATGTTAAAAATCATAATTATATCACATCACATCATATCCAAAACATTCTAAATTTGTAAACGTAGTTAGGTCTTGAATTCAATTTTATTTTGGTAAATATCCTAAACAAAAGTCAGTTTCGTCAAGGCTTTATCCTCAGTAATTAGGAAAGGTCAAGCGCACAGTATCAGTTAAATATACATAAGCACTTGATGAAGTGTATGTAATACCTAACTGAACTTGTGATTGTTTCATTTGCTGCTTACATTTTAACTCTATGTCAAGATAAAAGCATTTGATTCTGGAATGTATTTGACATATTAAATTAATATTAATATTAAACATCCTTAAGATCATTGTTATTGTTTTGTACTGCTACTAGGATGTACATAATGAAAGCTGAACCAAATATGTTTATGTGTAAATAGCGCAACATCAGTTTCCAATGAAATATGCATTAGATCTTATATACTATACCCACTGAATAATAATTCTCACAGATTTGCAGACTTTAACAAATGTACATTTTTACACATCATGAGGAGTAATACAGCACTAACTTTCATATTGTATATTATTTTGGCTAGATGATTAACTTTTATCCAGGAAAAAAAAAGATGTTTGCTTGTTGGCTGCTGTATGTAAGAATTAATAGCACACCTTCTGATTCTAGGTTGTAAAAACCTTTTGCATCAAGTTCTACAAACTTTCACTCTTTTCAGCTTTCTACTTTTGAAGATTGGAAGGAAACAATTGAGTCTGTAGAAAAGGCCTGTAATATACTCAAAGATAAGGTAAGTTTCACACCATCATTGTTTATAAAAATGTTTATAAAATCATTGTTTATAAAAATGTTAACCAGTATATTGAGGAATAACTTGTGGCAATTTTACTGATGATGTGTTCGTCAAATCTGCCTTCACGTGTGCCTTTGCCATGTGATAATGACTAACTAGACTTTGGACACGTTTTGATCATTTTCATTGACGTTTTATCTATGACAGCATTAGTGACAGCACAATTGAACCTCATAAAGTCTGACGTCTTTTGGACAGGTTGAGTGAATGTATAGAACCTTGTTGGCAGCCATAAGCCTATGGATGCAAGGGTTTGTGTAAATCAGATTTGTTATTTAACTGCATTAGTAAAAGTATTAGCAATATATAAGAGGCATCAAGAATGTAAAACACGACTGATTTTGATATATATTGATTTTAAAATATATTGATTTTAAAATAAAAACTTGACAAAATACTGCCTATTTGACTACAGATCTCAGTCTGTACTCAGTATACTTACTGCCTCTCAATAGTGCATAGTGAAAGATGATGAGAGGAAATGATGGCTTGTAATGCAGAGGTAACATTAAAATTTTGCTCTTTGAAGGGAATGATGAAAATAAAAGCTACATATGATGATCTGGGATAAACTTTAATTTTCCCCAAAATATGGTAAAATTACAGCCATACTTACTGCACTCTGGAAAATTTGATAATTTATCATTTAAAAATATGACTATGACAAACATTCTTGGTTGTGTTTGTGTGTGCTTTTTCTTGATTTCATTTTTTTTCTCTTTATCTCATACAACTGAAGGTTATTCATTTGCTAGAAAATTAAGATCTGCATAAGATAATGTCATAGTTTTTGTTTTAGTTTTATTCATACTTGAGAAGAATATCCTGTTAAAGAAAAATAAATGAAATTCATTCAAAGTTAAAATCAAAACATTCTGAAATAAGATCTTGTGATATGTCAGGTTTCTTGGTAGCTGATGTCTTTGGTTGCTTACTTATTTGCCAATTACATATTGTCTATTTCTGTACTGCCTTTGACCTAATCTCCCAAGTCCTTGCATTTATTTTCAATTATCCATGTTCCCTTCTACTATTTAGTTGTAATTTTGAACACAGTAGCTAAGCGGTGTTGACATAATTTGCATTCCCCTTGTTCATGTCATTTATCATAACACAAAAGTGAAGACTTTGTTTCCAAACTTTCTGTACATCCCTGCTTGACTTGTGTTTCAAAATCATTTTATGAAAAACTGATAGAAAATTTCAAATCATTGCCAACTTCTTTGGCTCCAAAACATACTAAACTCATAACAATGGTTAGGCCTTGAACTCAATTTTTTGTAAACATCTTAAATAGCATGACAAAAGTCAGTCAGACCAAAACTTTATCCTTATTATTTAGGTAAAGGTCAAGTACACAATATAAATTAAATATTGATAAGTAGTTGATGTTGTGCATACAGTACTTAACTAAACTTGTGATTATTTCATTTGCTGCACATAATTTACCCCTGTGTGAAGGTCTAATTTGTAAAGCATATAATTCTGAAACATATTTGACATGTTAAGTTAAACATCCTTAGGATCATTGTTATTGTTTTGTACTGCTACTGTGATGTACAGGATGAAGACTAAACCAAAGATATTTATGTGTGAATAGCACAACATTAATTTGTAATGAGATATCAAAGCAGATGATTTGAAAGAATTATATATGCAATAGATGTTATATATTATACCAACTGAATAATAATTATGACAGATGGCATAGACTTCAATAATTGCACATTTTTAGACACCATGAGAAGTTATATGCCACTATTTTTCAAGATTTTTTTGTCAGCTAGATGATTCAGTTTTATGCAGAAAGGTGTCAGCTTGCTGCCTGCTCTATTTCAGAATTAATAGGACATCACTTTCATTCAAGGTTTTGAAACATTTTGCATGAAGTTTTAAAACATTTTCACTTTTTTTCAGTTTTATAATTATGAAGTAATGAAGAAAAAATTTGAAGCAGTAGAAAATGCCTGTACTATACTCAAACTTAAGGTAAGTTTCATGCCATCACAGGCCTGTAAAAGTAAATGTTAACCTAGATATACAGGACTGTCCCTACTATGTGCTAACTTTACTGATATGTACCTCTAATCTGCCTTCACAAGTGCCTCTGTTGTCTATTAATAACTGACTTTGGATGCATGTTTCAATCTTTTTCATGGATGTGTTAACCATGTCAGCACCAGTGCCAGCAATATTGAACCCCACAAAGTCTGACATTTCTGAAATGGAGTGAGTGTTTAGATACTTTCTTGGCAGTTATATGCCTATCGATGAATGAGCTTGATTTGTAAATTGAGATAAACAGCATTTGTAATAAGGCTGTTCTAGTAAATATATTAATAATAAGCACTATCAAGAGTGTGATACACAGCAAGTTATTTATTGAATTAAAAAAAACAAACATACATGGTTGAAAATCATAGTCTGTACTCTGTATACTTTCTGATTCAAATTATTCAAAAGAGCGGAGAGAGTGAATGATGGTTCATATTGCAGGTCTGATGTTTTTTATTTGATCTTTTAATAGGACTGTTAAAACAAATAGCTACATGTTTTGTTCTGTCATCAACTTTAATTTTCACCAAAATATGGTAAAATATTTTTATTACAGCCAAAATTATTGCACTCTGGAAAATTACAATATAGATCTTCTTAGAGAAGATATTAGTGCTTGAGTTTGTGTGTTTTCTTAATGTCATTGTTTCTCATGGCTATATAGGTAATAATTTACTAGAGAATTACTTATTTAACACATTATTAGGGTCTTAGTTTTAGTTTCAGTCATCTTTGAAAAGAATATCCTGTAAAAGAGAAAATGAAATTCATTACCAAGGTATAAAATCAAAACATTCTGAAATAAAATCTTACTTCTGATATGTCAGGTGTCTTGGTAGCATATGTCTCTGGAAACATACATAATGCTAATTTAGGTGTCTTCTACTATATTTCCAATCATGTCCATTTCTGTGTTGCATTTCACATTGTCTCCCAAGTCTTTCATTTATTTTCAATTATCTGTGTTCCCTTTTGTTAATTTGCTGACAGTTTGTACACAATAACTAAGTGGTGTTTCCATAAGTTGTATTCACCTTGTTCATATCATTGTTAGGGTAAATACTACCCTTTACAGTTGTATCTTATTGCCATTTGCATGATTGGTATTTTTCTTCCAGCCTTTCAGATTATACAATGTTGATTGGCTAGTGTTTTCATAATACATCATTATGCAGCATCCGGGCCATCTGTACAGCATGCACAAAGTATGTTAAGGTAGACAAATGTCCATTATGGGCAGACGAAGTGTAGGACTTCGCACAGGGCTGCCATTTTTATAGACATTGGAAGAAAGAATCCATGTCTATTTCTTACTTGCCAATGGAACCCCTCCATTATAGTGAGATACCAGTGACTCTCATTGTTTTCAACAGTTGTTAAAAATGCCAAGCTTAAGATGGAATGGGGCAAATTTCAGTGCAATTAAATTAAGCCTAGAAGGTGTCAGTGTAAATTCCAACATAAGTACTGGAAGTCCTCAACTCATTTTTACTGGGAGAGATCAGAGGCATGGTTGAGACACCAGTTACCTGATTCAGGGTACCTTTTTCTGAATGCCAATCAATGGGCATCAGATACAAGTAATGGGTCACAGGGTAGTGAGCACAGAAGAAGGCAAGTAGTACTGAACATTAGGCACAGAGTGTAAATGCCATATTTGGACTTGAGATCATCATGCCTTCTGTAGAAAGAGAGCTGATTAAAAATCATTACTCTCCCATTCTATGTTTCCATTTAATCCAAAATTGGGCTTGGGTACTATCACCAGAAGGTGATGGGTCCAGTAAATATGTTGTTTGTCTTCTATGTCACAATGGATGAATTACCCATGATTCCAGTAGTCAGAGGTTCACTCAGTCCATAAACTTTTGCTGCCCTCTTTTAGTGTTAGTATCGAATGAATATGATGGCAGCCACCACTTATCTCCTACAGAAAGAAGGATTGCCAGTCCATTTCTCCAAGGTGAGAGAAAGTTAAGGGACTATCAATTGTCTTGGATCAAGATAGGTTCAGGGAGGCTCCAATCATGTAGATGTCTACTTGTCAGCTGTTGGTCTGATCTATGTCTCACACTGGACAGATGATGGGAGATGAAGAAATGAGACAATTTTATTTACTTTTTGCTGCAAAATTATCTGTGCATATCTAGGTTTTTTGTATGCTCTTATACACTTATTTTAGGTTTTATACACTTATTTTAGTTCTTTTTTGTATGCTCTTATACACTTATTTTATTGTATACACTTATTTTAGGTATGCATCTGAGATATAGCTGCTACAATATTTGTTACCTGACAGCTAATCAAATGAACTTAAAAACAACAAATTTTTTTCTATAGAAAACTTAAAGCTAGATTGTTTGAAAAATTCATAGGTTTTAAAAGATCACGTTTTACTTTCAAAAAGGCTCTCTCAAACTTTTTTGTAAATATCGCTAAAGGCTGTTCCATTAAAATATACATCCCCGGGGAAAAGGTACTTTCAAAATCAACTAACCCACAACAGAGGCAATTTTAAAAAATTATGATCCACTGTCAGATATGTTTTAAGAGAAAAACACTGCCCTCTACAGAAGCATATTTTTATACATAATTTCTGGCTATGGGTTAGTGGGTGATAGAAGCGATTTTAATATTGAGTTGGGGACAGAAGTGATTTGAATGACAGCTGGCTATGAGATAATCTACCGAATTCTTATAGATCTTATAATCTACTGCATATTTTTATTTGTATTCATTCATTATAATCAATCTTTTGTCCTACTGTTTGTCTGTCAGCCATATATGTCTCTGATACTGTGAAATAACAAATGTTCTTGGTAGTTTATTATTTGTAGATATCATTGATCAGACCCTTAATAACTACTAATTTAATGTCCATGAATATAGATTTTACATTAGGGATTTCTGATTTAATACAGAAATCATGAATTTGTATCCTTACTAAACTGTGTTCACTAAAGTGATCCCTATGTTTTGCTATTTTACTTTGTTCTCAGGCATGGTGCTTTTGATTAGAATAATAGTTAAATCTTGTATTGCTGTAAATGTGTGGTCAGATGCTATTATTACCTTATTATTTTTTAAAAATGTTTTGGTAAACTTATAATTCATGATTTGTCAGGAAAAACAATCTTTAATGCCTGTGAAAGTGATGTCGTATTATTTCTGCCTATTTTTACACTATCATTTTTTGTAATAGATCATCCATCAAGGATGTCTGCAAAGATGGTGGAGGGGGGACTTGTTCAAATGTGGACAAGGAGGAGGGGATGTAAAGGACCTTATGAACACATGCACACTTGTATCTTTTGTTCTCATATTCTATGTTGAACAGCTGCTTTATGCCAACTGCATGTATTCCATTATGTTTTGCAGAAGTTCTTTATGGGTGATCCATAAATATAAATTATTTGTTAATTTCAATTTGTATGATTCATGCCACAGAATATACATGAATGGATTGGCATTAATACATAGGTCTGGCCCCCAGTGACTGAAGTTGATTACATGGCCCACATATCAGCCCTTCTAGAGGGGGATGTCTGCATCTGGGGGTGGGTAAGCTACATGCGGATAAAAGCGGACAAGGGGAGAGGGGTTTAAGAAAAGAGGTACTATCTATGGACGTCCTTTATGAACAACCCCTAAGAACATATTTCAGTTACCGATGTCTTATTTTTATCCCTTGTTGCAAGACTAATATAAAGTTTAAAACAGAAAGAAATATAGCAAGTCAAACATTTTTATATCATAAATTATATTTTTTAAAATGTATGGAAATCAAGGAATCATTTTTTACCATAGTACTTGTACAATCAATGTTTGCAGTTAACTCTTGTCAACATCATCATCATCATCACTAATGGTCTAGCAGTAACATTCTGCACTTTTATCCAGTTGTCACAAGTTCTATATCCCACTTCTAGTCTTTCATACAAGACTTATACATATGGTTTAAGATGTTTGTCTTGTGATACAGATCTGAGAAGCTTCCAAGGCAGAGTGATACAAGATGCTTGTCATGTGATTACGTGCCTCCAATGTGTAAATGAGAATGTTGCTAGTTACTTGTGGAAGGTCAGTGGTTCTACATAAGTGGTGTTTGTTGTCTCAAAAGTATTTGGATTTTCTTAAGCAGTAAAATTGGCTGCCATATATAAATTTTCTTCATCTATAAATGGTGTAAAGGCCATAATAATCTACCGAAACCTGAGATCTCATGTCTAAATGACTTCGGCTGTTGAGATAAATATCAAATCAACAGAGGCCCAAGTGTAATAAAGTGCTTGTTTTTACCGATCACTTGCACATCTCACAGAGTTTTTGTCACAGATAACCAGTTTAGGTTGGTGGTCGTCCCATATAATATACTGTTAAACCCAACCACCAACCCCAAAACAAACCAAAATAAATCAACCAACTAATCAACTGTGGCAACAGCAGCAAAGGTACTAGTCCATAATTTTTGCCACAGCTGTATGAGTTTATAAACTCTGACTCTAGTGACGTTTTTAGACCTATGAATATTGTCAGTTATACAACAGTTACCTAAATGTCATCAGTTGGTACAAATGGGTTTTTCATGGTAAATGTATGAGACACACTGCCAAAAAGTTTACAATTTAGCACATTTAAAGTTTCGCAAGCAATGTCCATCTTTCCAACCAGAACTGTTATAACTTGTTGAAACTATATTCACCGATATCTGGAGATGTACATCTGTAATAAATATTTGTAACAAAAGTATGAGAATGCATTAGTGTTTTTCAAAGATGCATTTGAACTGACCAACAACCAGAATCAACGAACAAAGAAGTGAAATTATTCACATCTCTCAGGCAGAAGTACAGTATATAATCATAACCTGCCAAAAGATTTTTCAATCTTTAAATTTGCCAAATTTATTTCCAATAACACTGATTCAGTGGACAGAATCACCAGAATGGACAGGAAAAGACTGAAACAGATATAACCATTAGGTTTAAAATCGATTTGAGCAGCTAAATTTATGTGGTTTAGTTAACTGAACACTCTTTATTGTCTTCCCTTTTTCTGAAGCTGAGAAAATAATGTTGCATACATCAAAAAGAGGCACACTGCTACTCATTATTGTTGTTATTATACTTCTCCATTCCAGCCTGTTTTTATGATCCTGTCCCCCACATATTGTTTGTCTTGTTTATAATATGTATCTAAATATGTTCCATTTCCGTAACTACTATACTGTTTGTGAAGATGCATATCAATGTGAAATGCAATGGGTAGACTAAATTTAAGATAGAAAACTTCTACAGTTCTGGATGTATTCTGCTTGGATTCCATGTTTCTTCACAAAACTCAAAGTTCAATACATCTTGTACTAATTCAGTTCCCATTGTAAATCTGTGCGAATAGCATGATATTAAAATTCAGTAACTTAAAATTTTGAGTGCTTATGACCACATTTGTAT
Organism: Potamilus streckersoni; assembly: GCA_016746295.1. NCBI lineage: Eukaryota > Metazoa > Mollusca > Bivalvia > Unionida > Unionidae > Potamilus > Potamilus streckersoni. Next base: position 2,063,933 of record JAEAOA010001155.1, read on the forward strand.
CAGAATAGACACATGATGACAGATTTTGTGAAAAGAAAACCATAACAGCTGCACCATTATTTGGATTGACACAAATTTGAAATGTGTGCTTTCAATACTACACTTAAGCATCAGCTGTTGATTTTAGTAATGAGTCTTCCAAACTCAGGTCTGTAAAGTGACACAAATTATGTTAATAAAACACCAAACTAAGTTCTGTAAAGTGACAGAAATTATGTTAAAACAATGTCCCTGACTTTTATCAGTTACAAGTAGGACAAGCTCTCAAAAGATTCTTTTTATTAAGAGCTTTCATTATCAACCAATCAGGGACAGTCAAACCATGTATACTCTATTTCATCTTCACTGATAGTATAGTTCTTGTTCTTTCATATCTGTTGTAATGCTAGTCCTTTAACAGCTCTCAATTGTTGTATGACTTTTTCAACCTTGCCTACTGGACACACTGTAAGATAATGTTCAAGTAACAGAAATACCATAGGATAACCAGAGACCAATAAAATCAAATAAATAAAATGGTTAAGTTATCTTCCCTGCAGGTATGCTGCCAGGATTTCAGGATTTAATCAAAGTGTGTGTGTGTGTGTGTGTGTGTGTGTGTGTGTGTGTGTGTGTGTGTGTGTGTGTGTGTGTGTTATGTCCAATGAGGAATAGCCATTGTTAAATATCTACCTTAACTCTTAAATATGTCACTCTTTCTTACTGTTCCCTCTGTTAAGGCTCTACTAAATCAAAATACTCAAGAGATCTCATTTCTAGTTGTATAGCTATTATTACTGTGTTGTCATTGGGCATGGTCACATGGTTGTGATGGGGTCTTGGTTAGGATGGCAGAAAGACCATAGGCTTACTCAATATTTTACAGATAATTATGATATTGTTAAAAGAATTAAAAATTTTCTCGCAATTCAGTTGGACTTGGATTATTTACTTGATTAATAGTAAATGAACAGGTTCTAAAACTGATGTGTTTATTTTGGAGCCATGTTCCTTCATCACATTTAACATTTGAATATACCAAAGGTGAAATTAGAACAGTTGCATCCTAAATTTCTATCATGGCTACTTTAAATGTTTTTTAATGTGAAACTTTAAAAGGCCAGAACTCATAGGTTCAGTGATTTCTGGATTTAAAAGAATGAATTTCTTCGCAAACAACTTAATTTTGTGCAGATTACATTGTTTTTTAATCCTTAACCCTTAGCGCCACATTTATAGGTCAGGAGGTGGTAGCTTTCTTCTGAGCTCTGTAGCATTAAGTTTATGTGCGACACAATAAAGTGGGTGATATTATTGAAAGGTAGACAGATGTAGCTTTATGATGATACCAAATAATATGATGTTCTAGTTGCACTACAAAATACAGAGAGAAAAACATCACCGTTTGGACCCGATTTTTTTTTCCAGCCGAAATTCGCCCTAAGTTGGGATCCAGTTTTGTGTCCAGATTTTAGACTTTTTGGCCTCAGATCTAAGACAGACCAGTCTGAATTGCACACAGGCATATGGCCATAGGCCATTGAACACAATTAATTTTACTATATAGTCTATACTATATAAATACAGGGTTGACCTGCAATTTTTTGAGAGGCTGAATTGTAAACAAAACACCATGCAACAGAACACAGATTTCACTTCCGGATCATCACAATGACCTTATTACTCAGTGTGCACTGTTGCCGAAATACACACAGACAACCACACCATAAGCTCACATTCTATAGAATAAACAATTGCCTTTAAATCCTAACCAAAAATGCCAAAATCTAACTCTTGTATCACCACCAAATGGAGACAGGAAAAAGTGATCTAAAAAAAAGACTGGGACTACATTTGTGGGTATTGAACCAGATTTTATTAATTGTGTACTGATGCCATAGAATACAATTAATTTTACTATATAGTCTCTACATTTGTTTCTTAGTACTGAACTTTCCACTGTGTGACAATCAATACAAATCATGTTAATCTAAAATACCTTCAAAGATTACGGTGAAGTTCTTGTCAAGGGTTGACCTGCATTTTTTTGAGAGGCTGAATTGTAAACAAAACACCAAGCAGCGGAACACAGATTTCATTTCAGAATCATCACCATGGCCTGATTACTCAATGTGCACTGTTGCTGAAATACACACAGACAACCACACCATAAACTCACTTTCTATAGAATAAACAATTGCCTTTAAATTCTTACCAAGAATGCCAAGATCTAACTCTTGTATCACCACCAAATGGAGACAGGAAAAAGTGATCTAAAAATAGACTGGGATTATATTCGTGGGTACTGAACCGGATTTTATTAATTGTGTACAGATGCCATATGAGCCTTTGCAAAAAGTAGGATAAGTTGGGCATTTTGAATGAAGAGTGGTCTCGACATGAAAATGATGGGTCTGTTAAGCAAAGAAAAAAGTCCAGTTTTTATCCTTCTGCTCATGAATTAAGTTAACCTAAAATGTCTTCCAAGTCGATGTATTATAATGTATTCAGAAATATATCCCAAAATTGATTTCCTACTCGCATTTCAGGAGAAAACGACAAAAACCTCCCAGGGTTAATGGGTTAATGTTGTTAATACAAAATGTTAGAGACTGGGGTGTCATTTTTGTTTTCCTAGCTTTAATAAAATATTTATTTACTCATTTTGGTCCAAAGGCCATTTGAGTTAATGGATGGTCTTTAGTCTTTCTTCATCTGTGTGTGGTGTATTGCCTTTTGAATTTGAAAGTTTGCCTTGAACACTCTTATTAGAAGAAAACTCTAAGAATAAGGCAAAATAAAGGATAATAAAAGATTCTGAGAAGCTTCTGTGTCCCTTAAAATTATAATATGGATGGGATTGGCTGAATCACCCAAGAGTGATATAGAACCTTTTGACATGTACGGTTCATAATTCTCTATAATCAAATCAGACTGGGGTTTATTAGACCTAACAAATATATTGCTTTCAATACATGACCATGACCTTGACCTTTTAGAAATAAAGGCATTTGGAATAGGTCTGTCTTATTTCTGATACTTATTTTTAATTTGTAGCAATCAGAAATAGCATATCCTTTTTTTCCTGCAATAGGTACACATAGGAAGAGTTAGGATTTCTGATCAAGCTTATCGGAACTTGATTTCTAAAAGTTGTGCCAGATTGAAATTTAGAAGGGTTCATATTAGGTTGACTGTTTTACCAGAAGACTGCTGAGTGGAAGACTTGCTTACAAAAGAAATTTTATGAGCTCAAGAATACTTTTCAGCAGTACGAGCAACATTTTCCAATGTTTTGACCTTATGCCCATCAAGATAAGTCATATTGTTACTATGGACACAGTTCTTGAATTCTTTAACTAATATGAGTTGTCTGAGAATTTCATAATCTTGATCAACTTATTGGCTAAGCACCATCTATCAAACAAGTGCTCTTTTTCTCTTGCAAATTGTCCAGCTTCTTTTTTATAGTTCCTGAATTTTAGCCAATAAGTCTTAGGGCCTAATTCATGACCGTTTAAGATGCATTCCTTAACTAGATCATAGTCGGAACTTAGTTGTACTGACAGGGATGCATATATGTTTTGGGCTTTGCCAAAAAGTCTAATATGTAATAATAGAGTCCAATGATCCCTTGGCCATTTTGAATTTTCAAAAAAATTTTTCAAGATGAGAAAAATATTTGTCTGCTCCTTTTTTTCTAAAAGGGGTTCTCAAACCTAATATTCCTAATTTGAATTTTTACCTGCCAGATCTAATTCTCCTATTCTAAATTAATATTCCCTTTCTTCTTTTTCTCTTAATATTTGCATTTGTATCTGTCCCTCTCTCTCTTTTTTTCTAATTGCAACCTTTTCTTTCATGCTCTCTCCATATTTTTATATATATATATATATATATATATATATATATATATATATATATATATATATATATATATATTTATATATATTGTTACGTATATGTGATTAAATTGCTTTTGTGTAAGGTTTAAAATTCCTTTTGTTTCATTGTATTCAATTGCATTGAATATTTTTCTCAGATTCAGGATTCTATTTATAATAGTGAGATATAATTTTAGCACGAAATAGTAATACGTCAGGGTTGGCATTTAGTTTGCCTTACCTTGGTAGCAAATAAACAGGAAGTTAAAATGATTGGTCAGCATCACAGACAAACTTTCTCCGCGTGATCAATGTTTGTAAACAACCTATTTATATAATTGGTTTTTAAGTTGGTCTGTACTGTGGATGTAACCTAAATAGCGTAATAAGATACCACATGTACAATTTTTTGAGAATTGAAGTGATGTTTTTGTGTGTAAATACGTATTCTTAATATTGGTTTGGCCAGAGTCATTCAAAACCTTGAAGAAACAAATTGTTGTTTTTAATTTGTTGCCAGAATATTTTATTCTTCGTCTGATATTTGGATTCAATAATTTATTTTCCTGGACACTCAACAAGTTGACTTTCTTTTAAAAAAATTCTGAATGATATTTAAGGAAATTCTGGAATTATTCGGAAACCAAGATTGTGATTCAAATGAGGAATTATTGTTATTTATATATTGGACTACATGACATCATTGCTCTCCATATTCATACGTGGTCTGGACTCGAACCTGGATTTTTATAGGACTATTTAGTGATAGGACTCCTTATTTTTAGAATCATAGCTGAATTATAATCGCTAAATGTAAGTCCTATTTACAAATTTTTATATTGTTGTCTAGGGAAATAAATTGTATTGTTGAAATATACAAAGCTTGTTGGATTTCACTCTTTTCTTTGTTACTGAGTATGAGCTGTTGTCATGTAACTTATATATATATATATATATATATATATATATATATATATATATATATATATATATATATATATGACTTCTTTTCGACAGAACAGAGACTTGAGAGCTGAACATAAAGGAGTGAAAACAAAGCAAGATATGCAATATGTGTGTGTGTGTGTTCATTCTCTTATTTGAATTATGCCCTCTATTTCTCAGTATGCATATCTTGAATATTTTGTTGTATGTATATTATAAACCCATTTTGTACATGTATATAAATTATCATATTCATATGCAGTGTATTTTGGCCATAAAATTTCAGAACACTAGAAGTTATATAGTGTAATGAATTTTAACTGATATGAGTAACAAGAATATAGTATTATAATTGCAAGTTAAGAAAAATTCTTAATCATCTACCCTTGAACAAGATTTGTTTCTTCAATATGAAATTTCACTATCAAATTTGGTGGGGTAAAAAATTCTGCTCAGGTTCTGGTGGTTGAACTTCATATCTCCCATTTTAAAACTTATTAAGTTTTTGAGATTTGTGCTTACAAATTTTACTTTTCTAAAAACTTCTACGTAAGTGAAACTAACTTTAGGTACTTTAAGCAAGTTCAATTTATATATTCATATTTTTGTGGCATATTGATTGTACATCTTTACATTAATGATTCACAGTGCATTTTAGATCTCAAGTTATAATATTCATGTTCATGATTTCTATAAATGGGTCAATTATTCGGAAGCATTATATATTCATTTTATTTCAGATTGATAAGCGATATCAAAGGCATTTTTCTGATGCTAGTTATGATAGATCTCTTGTGAAGATTGGAGCAACAGATCTGGTAAGACCCAGCAGATTCATTATCTCATTGTAGTGTGGCCCAGAAGATTTATAATTAAATCAGTTTCAATTTCATTGATACGTTTACTCTGGTATTTCTTAATGTTATTGATATGAAATGTTAGAGATTAGGGCAGCATTTTTGTTTTGCTAGCTTTAATTTTAAAATATCATTTATTGACTCATCTTGTCCAAAGGCCAATTGAGCCAATGTATGGTGTTTAGTCTGTCTTTGAGTCAACATATGGTCTTTAGTCTGTCTCCATCAATGTGTGGTATATTGTCTGTTAGCGCTCATGATAAAAACCACCTTAAAACTCTTTGAATTTAAAAGTTTGCCTTGCAGAGGCCCTGAATTTCTCCTCTGAATACATTTCCAGTCACATTAACATTAACATTAGAAATGTGTCCTGCAACATCATACATCTTATAGACAAAGGGCAATAACTCTTTTCTCATTGCCTCCCTTTGCCACCTCCAGGTGGTGCTATTCTCAGGGTTTTGTTAGTGAACTAACAGCATTGTTTGCTTTGCTTCCTAAAATCCATTGGGATTTGGTGCTGCATTTTATTTGATCCATTGAGAAGTTTGTTATTTTTGGATGTATTAAGGAATATTCTAAAGTTGGTATACATTCCCTTTTTAATTTTAAACATAATTTGTAAATGTTTTTCACTAATAAAGACTTAATTTCTGCATTCTCTGACAGCTGCTGTAGCCATTTACAATGTGATACAACATACTGAAGTTTGTGCACTCTGTTGCAGTATTTATTTATCCTTGGTATATCTGGCAACTGAAGTATTTGTAAATTGTGATGCAGTTGACTGCATTTTTGTCATCTTGTCATACTCATTTATTTCAGAATTAATTATAATGATTATTTGAGCTAAATGCAAGAATGCAAAGCCTATGAAAAATGTCATGACTCTGGTCTCATATGAACAAAGTGTACATCATCAGCTATATGCAGCATATGCATCAGTTTGTTGAACAGTTTTTAGAAAAACTGCAAGAAACAGGTAGTGCCATGCAAAATCAAAGGACTCAAGAGTCCTTATGTTTTGAAGATTCTCATTGGCCTGGTGGGGGATGCTATTACATCTGGGAGAATGGATGAAGCAATGACTTTTCTTCCAATGTCTGGAGTTTTATGTGTGATATTTGCTAGAACAAGCAGTGACAGAGTTGATTAGGTCTGGCCAATTTTTCCCTGTCCTTCCATCATCCCTGGTTTTAATCAATAAATTTGATACTTTGGTGGAGTTTTCACCCATTTCTTGGCAGTCCAGCTGGTGCAAGTCCTTCTGCATGTCCAAGCATGGCCTAAGGGCCTGTAAGTTTGGGAACATGGGGTTTATAAATTACTTGACTGTGCCATGCCATCATTATGGTACCATATTGTTGCCAACCATACAGAAAAGTATATCTAATTGTCAAACTGCATGAGATACATCAATGTCATCAAGATCAACTATGTTCTGACTTCCTCATGGAATCCACAGGAGGAATTTGATATAGTACCATCCAGTCTCTAAAGATAAACACTTGCATTACGTTCAAACCCTCAATCGACCTATTGGAAGTGGCTAAGACTGTACTTAAGTATATATTTTGCAATGCAGTGGATTTTAAAAACAGAAACTTGATGTTCGTTTTTATTTAATGTCTGTGATTGTGATTATGTGAGTGTTTGATCATACTTGTATGGTGATGATATTTGACAAAACTAAGTCTACCGACTAGTTCTTGCTTCATAAGTGTATAAAATGCTTTGAAGAAAACAGACAAGTTATCAGTTTATTCAGATTTGAATTTCGGGTCATTTTTGTTATAGGCTGATATGAAAAATGGCTTTCTTCATAACACACACTGACACACACACACACACCCCTTGGCAACTCAAATGCTTTTTTAGTACTGAGCCTAGAAAGCTTTTCAGTTTACAGTGAATTTGAAAACATATCAGCCTTTGTGCTTTTGCTTGACTGTATACTTTTATCTCCAATTTTGTCTTTTTCAGGAAAATTTAGAAGTGTCCAATATGCAATTGTGGAATAAAACTGGACAAAGTAAAGTAGGAAAGAAACCTTTAGAGGTAAGAACCATGACACTCTTTGTAAAGATGCTGTGAGAACAGTTTATCAGTATGCAACAGGCCAGTGGCCCTAATACCCATATAGAAACTGTTTATAGCACTATTAATTTCACTGTCACAGTTGCAAGCAAAATAAAAACATTTTATATAACTATTGCAGCTTGAAGGTAATTATTCATGTTAAATTATTAAATGATTTACTGTTATAGTCACCTCTTCATTGACCAAGGGTTATTCTCAGGCTGATGAAAATTTTTACATGTGTAATTTATTCATAAATTAAGATGCATTTGGGCAGACCATTATGCACAAGGAGGTTTAAGGATGTCTAATTCATTTTAGAGTTTTATGCTTCTTTTTCTATTCAGAATTTGATGTCATATTTGATGCAATGTTTCCTTTGCAAGATTAACTTAGCATGTAATGAACTAAAGGTGTCAAGTATTAAAATGATTTGATTTTGCCATCACAGCTTTTAGCATGTATCATAATCAGCTGTGTATAGGTCCTCCATCCCATCAACTGGAGTTTGCAGAAGGTAGGGTGACTAGTGGTTATCTGTTTTAATATGTGTCTTTACTTAGGTTTTACTGTAATGCATTTTTCAAAATTCTGTAACTTGGAGATAAAAAGATAAAATATGTGACTTGAAGAATTGCCATGTGTATTAGTTTAGCCCATTGTTGTGGATGTTTAACATGGGCAGAGAATCAACATTTTGGGGTATGATTTAAATTCTGAATGTTGCTCTTGATATTTTTACCAAGTTTAAAACCTCTGTTATTTATGACAGCTTTAGTATTGCTTCCTTTTTCAGACTGATAGATAGCTTTCCAGCCATCACATTTTCTTGCAAACAAGAGAGATAAAATAATATTGTGCCAATCCAGAGCACATTTGGTATTTAGATACTTGGATGCATAAAGAAACTGTTATGTTCTGGTGATTGGACATTATTTTTCTCTTTTCAAATGTAGTAATAATGTGGGTCATGTGATTACAAATGTTATGAAAAAGAAAAGGTCTACTGAAGCAAAATCAACTTGAGGTAGTTTAAGCAAATATAATTTGTATTGATATTTTTTGGCTTGTTCATTTATCATGACATCGTTACACTAATCATCCACAATTTGTTTTTATTCATATTTTGGGGGGATTATTGAATCATCATGACATCTTTATGCTAATGATCTCAAAAATGATTCAATTGTCATGTTCATGTCCTCTATCAATGGGTCAATTATTCTGAAGCATCATATATTCTCTTTATTACAGATCAATTTTGATCGTCAAATGCAGTCTTCTATGGATGCATATAAAGATGCATTGACAGATGCAGGATTGAAAGAGAAGGTAAGACTAGCAGATTCAGTATCACATTGTAATGTGGTCCAAAGATTTATAATTAATTAAAATCATTTTTAATTTAGCGATAGTTTTACTCACGTTTATTTCCTTTTGAAGTTGATATGAAATGTTAGAGATTGGGATGTCATTTTTGTTTTCCTAGCTTTAATAAACATTTATTAACTCATCGTGTCCAAAGGCCATTTGAGATAATGTATATCTTTATTCTCTCTCCATCAGTGTGTGGTGTATTGTCAATCAGCACTCATGATAAAAATACCATCTTCCTCAAATACATGACCCAATCATAATAGTTTAGGAGAACTACTACCTTGCTAAACAGCCTTCCCAGGCTAAAACTTTATATCTAGAAAGGTAATAGTTATCTACCCATTTAGGTGGCAGTTAGAGTGATATCCCATTGATATGGAATTTGGCACAAAATCTGATGAATTCTTCATCTACTGCTGAGTAGCATGCTCCCTACAGATAGAGATGCTTCACAAAATCCATATAAGCAGTAGTCGTAGCAGTGATATAAGTGATGCTGCACCGATTTTACCTGCACAGGCAGTCACTTAGCCATTCCTGCAGGTAACATCTTGCTATAATTGATAATTTGGCATCTATCTTATAGCAGCAGTTAATATATCTTTACGCAAGCAGCAATGAACCTCTCTCTCTATATTTATTGCTTGTCAGACTTGCATAGTATGGACAGAAGTCAGTAGGGAGCAATTCTATGGGTACTGAAGGGTAAGGCATAGAAGCATACCTCGATGGACAATGACATCATGTTGCACACAAAAAGCTCAGAACCATATCATTTACAGGGAAGCAAAATAGCAATAACAGCCTCAATTTATCATCCCTCATATCAAAATTTTGGGCTGGTTTCATTTATCAATATTCTGTACTCCATTGCAATCAGAATAACTAGACAATGCCATGTCAGTCAAGATGGTCCTATTCCTTCACAACCTTGACTCAGCCATCTACATTTGATAAGCCTTGACCACCATTGATCATACATTATCAGCCACCTGAAGAATGATATTTTTCCAGTTCCACAACTCTCATAATGTTGCTAGTCACTTACTGCATACAATCCCTAGCTTAATTCCTTAGTACCACTCTGGTGGCCTACTGGTTAGAGTATCCAGCTCAGATACAGGAGATCACAGGTTCGAACCCCTGTCCAAGTCTTACCAAAGACACTAAAATGGTAATAACAGCATTAAGAGGTTATTGTTAGGATTGGTTGGGACATCATGCTACATTTCTGCAGCATGATGCCCAAGTGCTAGACATCACTATAAACTTCCACACTGCAGACATCATAGCAATATGACTGTAAAATTGTTAATGCTATATTAACAATCCAAATCACACACACACACACACACACACACACACAGAGTTCCTTAGTACCTAAGACATTTGTCATGAACCCATTTATTTAGCAGTTTAACCTACATAGTGCTGCCAGGTTCTTCCTGCAGACATTAACCAGTTTATGCACTCTCATTAGAAATGAGTTTTTTTCTGTTTTAAAGTAGAACTCTTCTTTTATCCAGAGTAGAAGGCAATTTTTCTTGATGTAGCCTGTGTTTTGTATCATCTCTGATCCAGATTGTTTATTTAAAAAACTCTATCCATCCCATTTCACAATGATCCTAGTAAAGTATTCATTCCACATAGTATTTAACACATATTCATTGTAAAGACTATTCAAAAGTTTATGCTCATCCAGTGAATCTTTGTATAATGGAAACTAAAGGAAATGGAAAGAATGCTTGCAAAACATGGTGTCTCGAGTTCTTGAGAGACCAGGACATACCAATTTGGATAAAGATTTGAAAAATGGGTTGAAATGGGTTGAGCAGAAAGCTGATGGAAATGTAGCTGGTCAGTACATAATAAATACAAGGAGGTGCTTGAAATAATTTAAAAAAACTTTGTTGAGAATTAAAAAAAAGATTGAACACTGAGCCAAAAAAATTCAGTGGTAGCAAAAAAGCAAAGAATTATTTGCCAAGACTGCAGAAGGAGCTAGACTGGTATTCTAATATCAAGTTTGACAGATCTTTTCCAGTGAGGTAAAAGACAAGTGGATTTATGTGATTTGCTATTGAAGAGAAAAGTGTGATACAATATTTGTTGCAAAAATTGACAAAATATCATTAATCAATTACTTTGTGAACACTGGCATGCACATGTAATAACTTCCACAATAATATTATTGGAAAACAAGTTGGTATGACATTAATCATTGTGAAAATCGAAATATTGTTGAAGTTTATTCTTTCAAATGATTTTTTTAGCAAAGTAACTACTTTACAATACATTATGACAATAAGGACTACAAAGACCAGTTTTGTATGAGTGTAAAATGCATTTTTGGCCTTTGGTTCCCTTGGATCTACAGATGAAGGGCACCAAACACTGCACATTTTTGGTGGTGTTATTTATTGAGGGCCAAAGTCCTCTCTTAAGGATCAGTCTTAACCACATAGTGCTACTAGGCATTTCCAGGATATTAAGCCAAGTTTATACAGGCACTCTTAAATATCAGCATAACCCACATAGTGCTTCAAGGCACTTCTAATGGACAACATTTATCTTTAATGACATGTTACAATGAAGGCTTTTGTATGAGGAGGTTTTCCAACAACTCGATGTAGTTGTCTGCCTTGTTATTTCCGAGAAAATTTGTTGCCACTAACTGGAATTTTTTTTATGTTGTCTTTTCCTTGCCATGAAGTGCATGGTCAGATGCATCACCTCGAAGAGGTTCGTGAATATGAATACCAATAAAGCTTCACTTAACCTTGGATATTTTCCATCGAGGTACTTGAAAGCTGCATGTGTTTTGTGCATGACCGTCTTGACAAAGCTCTTCATCAGACCCAGCTTAAATGTAGGGGTGGTACCAAAATCTTCCTTGATTCAACAAGTGGTGGATGCTGATAACTTGTCCTTAAAGGCTCCGATGACTGTCAGAGTAGCCAGAGTCTCTTCACATAGTGGGAATCTCTCGCATGACTATCCATTCTCAGAAAAAACAGCAGTACTTTGTGTTTTCAATCTGCAGACCAAGCAAGAGAGTTGTTTTATGATTTCATAGGTTTCCTTCATATGGACTGACTAACTTGGAATTGAAGACAAAATATTGCCATTATGTATGCAGCAAAACAGACTTAAGACTCATCTTGGATGAATCAATGAACAACCATTTTTCATCTGTATTAGGAACGATGCTGAAGGCTGCCATCTCACCACTGACCTTCCATGAAGAAGAATGGGCTTAGATTATTTTGATGGTCATGGAACATGGAAACCATAACACCACCTGCCAGGAGATTCTGCTGCTGTAGTCTGGAGCCAAACAGCTCTGCCTTACTCTTGGATAGTTCCAAATCCCTGACAAGGTCATTCAGTTCACCTTGTGTTATGAAGTGTGGTTCAGAGGAGGAGGATGAGAGAAAATATGGGTCATGTGACATTAATGGTTCAGAACTAGAAGTTTCTTCCTCTTCCTGTTTTTTGTATAACTCAAGTGAGAATGATTCTTGTTCATAAAGAACTGACAGTCTTTCTCCATAGAGTACCAGGTGTATAGTTGATGGAATGTTTGGAAAATGCACATTCCACTTTTCTTCTTTGAAAAATCTTTCCCAGCTGTTGGCACCATGTAGAAGTAACAATTGTTTATACAATATGTTGGCTCTCACCAATTCATTGGCACTGCAAAAGGCATAGATTTCCTTTTCCTGTTAACCACTGGTGAAGTTTTGTTGCAAAAGTATTGCAACATATGTGTGTGGCCCAACTTTTGTCCTAATCCCCAATTTTGCAGCCAAAATAAAGGATATAGGCTTTCTTAACCATAGTGGGTGTACTGCACTTTTGTGATGCAAAAGTCACTTCACCATAAACATAACAAGATATCTGCATTGTTCACGTAAGTACAAGGTATTTCTGCTCATTTTGGCTGAACAAAAATGTGTCCCTTTGCAAAATCAGACACTAAGAAAGCATGATAATTTATGATTTCTGGAGCTGACAATTTATTCAGCAGAGTGATGTTAGTTACTATTGCATCATCTGTCAACTATAGGAATAACATGATGCAATTCATATGTATGATGTACTACCAGGTTCAGATTGCATCATTCATTGTTTTGCCTAAAAAGCAAGTGCTGTCCAAACCCAGTCATAGATTTTTCATAGATTCAGTCAAAGATTTCTGTTAGTCATTTCTAGTTTAAATTGAGACCCCTTCCCTTTATAAATCACTTATCCTCCACCATTCCCAAGTCAAGTGTTGTATTTTATGACCCAATATCATACCTTTAAAGCTAAAGCCAATCAAAAATTTTGAACATTTTCCTTCACTGTGACCCAGAATTAGTACAGTTTGAATACATTTATTTCGGAAGCATTTTGGGTCAAGACCAGAGAAATCGAGATATTACATCATCTACTTAAGGAACCATGACTTTATGTTTCATCCCAGCTAAGAGTGTCTGAACCTGCACAACTTGATTTTATTAAAATACATTCTCAGAAACAAATCATTGTCACAACCAGTGGTGGAGAATTTGAAAATTGCCTTCTGGCCTGAAGGTAAATTAATATATTTTCACAGCAATGTGAACAAGATTGCTTTATACCACTGCAGGCATACATACCTCTAAATTTATTTATTTATCATGTGCAGTGCCTATTCTGCCATTTAACAGCATCATCTTCAGCAAAGTGCAAAGCCTGCAGTTTACTGTGGAACTTTGTCAGTGGACAGTTGTTCAGAGTATGTGGCATGATTGTAGAGTTCCACAGCAACAGGAAGAGTCAGTGGCCTGGCCCCATTGGATAAGGTTGATTGCACAATGAACCTATCCTGTCTGGAAGCAGTACAACTTGGTTCACAAATGACATGGAAGGTTGAAACCTGGAGGTCAGAGAGATGGCCTCGCTATGAGGGATTGGTTTGCTACATTTGTTGAAAGCCACTCAACACTCCATGCCGAAAAACTGTTATATCCTCCAGCAAAGAACTTAACCAGATTTGATATCTCAAAGTGAGTTGGACTGATAGATGCTAGGTGATGTCCATATATAGTGGATATTTCTACCTGGCATAGACCTTATATCACTTTTATGGTTGCTTCCTGGCAATCGAGAAGTGGAGAAGGAATGTTGCTGAGTATTGGCAGCCATGATAAAGGAGTAGAGCATAGTGTTCTGGAGATTATGTGCATTGTTGTGTTCAGCTGTGCATTGTTGTGTTCAGCTGGATGTCAGTTAACTTAGTTCAATACATCTTGTACTAATTCAGTTCCCATTGTAAATCTGTGCGAATAGCATGATATTAAAATTCAGTAACTTAAAATTTTGAGTGCTTATGACCACATTTGTATCAGAATAGACACATCTATGATGACAGATTTTGTGAAAGGAAAACCATAACAGCTGCACCATTATTTGGATTGACACAAATTTGAAATGTGTGCTTTCAATACTACACTTAAGCATCAGCTGTTGATTTTAGTAATGAGTCTTCCAAACTCAGGTCTGTAAAGTGACACAAATTATGTTAATAAAACACCAAACTAAGTTCTGTAAAGTGACAGAAATTATATTAAAACAATGTCCCTGACTTTTATCAGTTACAAGTAGGACAAGCTCTCAAAAGATTCTTTTTATTAAGAGCTTTCATTATCAACCAATCAGGGACAGTCAAACCATGTATACTCTATTTCATCTTCACTGATAGTATAGTTCTTGTTCTTTCATATCTGTTGTAATGCTAGTCCTTTAACAGCTCTCAATTGTTGTATGACTTTTTCAACCTTGCCTACTGGACACACTGTAAGATAATGTTCAAGTAACAGAAATACCATAGGATAACCAGAGACCAATAAAATCAAATAAATAAAATGGTTAAGTTATCTTCCCTGCAGGTATGCTGCCAGGATTTCAGGATTTAATCAAAGTGTGTGTGTGTGTGTGTGTGTGTGTGTGTTATGTCCAATGAGGAATAGCCATTGTTAAATATCTACCTTAACTCTTAAATATGTCACTCTTTCTTACTGTTCCCTCTGTTAAGGCTCTACTAAATCAAAATACTCAAGAGATCTCATTTCTAGTTGTATAGCTATTATTACTGTGTTGTCATTGGGCATGGTCACATGGTTGTGGTGGGGTCTTGGTTAGGATGGCAGAAAGACCATAGGCTTACTCAATATTTTACAGATAATTATGATATTGTTAAAAGAATTAAAAATTTTCTCGCAATTCAGTTGGACTTGGATTATTTACTTGATTAATAGTAAATGAACAGGTTCTAAAACTGATGTGTTTATTTTGGAGCCATGTTCCTTCATCACATTTAACATTTGAATATACCAAAGGTGAAATTAGAACAGTTGCATCCTAAATTTCTATCATGGCTACTTTAAATGTTTTTTAATGTGAAACTTTAAAAGGCCAGAACTCATAGGTTCAGTGATTTCTGGGTTTAAAAGAATGAATTTCTTCGCAAACAACTTAATTTTGTGCAGATTACATTGTTTTTTAATCCTTAACCCTTAGCGCCACATTTATAGGTCAGGAGGTGGTAGCCTTCTTCTGAGCTCTGTAGCATTAAGTTCATGTGCGACACAATAAAGTGGGTGATATTATTGAAAGGTAGACAGATGTAGTTTTATGATGATACCAAATAATATGATGTTCTAGTTGCACTACAAAATACAGAGAGAAAAACATCACCGTTTGGACCCGATTTTTTTTTTCCAGCCGAAATTCGCCCTAAGTTGGGATCCAGTTTTGTGTCCAGATTTTAGACTTTTTGGCCTCAGATCTAAGACAGACCAGTCTGAATTGCACACAGGCATATGGCCATAGGCCATTGAACACAATTAATTTTACTATATAGTCTATACTATATAAATACAGGGTTGACCTGCAATTTTTTGAGAGGCTGAATTGTAAACAAAACACCATGCAACAGAACACAGATTTCACTTCCGGATCATCACAATGACCTTATTACTCAGTGTGCACTGTTGCCGAAATACACACAGACAACCACACCATAAGCTCACATTCTATAGAATAAACAATTGCCTTTAAATCCTAACCAAAAATGCCAAAATCTAACTCTTGTATCACCACCAAATGGAGACAGGAAAAAGTGATCTAAAAAAAAGACTGGGACTACATTTGTGGGTATTGAACCAGATTTTATTAATTGTGTACTGATGCCATAGAATACAATTAATTTTACTATATAGTCTCTACCTTTGTTTCTCAGTACTGAACTTTCCACTGTGTGACAATCAATACAAATCATGTTAATCTAAAATACCTTCAAAGATTACTTTACGGTGAAGTTCTTGTCAAGGGTTGACCTGCATTTTTTTGAGAGGCTGAATTGTAAACAAAACACCAAGCAGCGGAACACAGATTTCATTTCAGAATCATCACCATGGCCTGATTACTCAATGTGCACTGTTGCTGAAATACACACAGACAACCACACCATAAACTCACTTTCTATAGAATAAACAATTGCCTTTAAATTCTTTCCAAGAATGCCAAGATCTAACTCTTGTATCACCACCAAATGGAGACAGGAAAAAGTGATCTAAAAATAGACTGGGATTATATTCGTGGGTACTGAACCGGATTTTATTAATTGTGTACAGATGCCATATGAGCCTTTGCAAAAAGTAGGATAAGTTGGGCATTTTGAATGAAGAGTGGTCTCGACATGAAAATGATGGGTCTGTTAAGCAAAGAAAAAAGTCCAGTTTTTATCCTTCTGCTCATGCTCGGGCGAAAGACCTAATGAAAATCGACGTTTCTAACACAAATAGGCATTAAGTTAACCTAAAATGTCTTCCAAGTCGATGTATTATAATGTATTCAGAAATATATCCCAAAATTGATTTCCTACTCGCATTTCAGGAGAAAACGACAAAAACCTCCCAGGGTTAATGGGTTACTGTTGTTAATACAAAATGTTAGAGACTGGGGTGTCATTTTTGTTTTCCTAGCTTTAATAAAATATTTATTTACTCATTTTGGTCCAAAGGCCATTTGAGTTAATGGATGGTCTTTAGTCTTTCTCCATCTGTGTTTGGTGTATTGCCTTTTGAATTTGAAAGTTTGCCTTGAACACTCTTATTAGAAGAAAACTCTAAGAATAAGGCAAAATAAAGGATAATAAAAGATTCTGAGAAGCTTCTGTGTCCCTTAAAATTATAATATGGATGGGATTGGCTGAATCACCCAAGAGTGATATAGAACCTTTTGACATGTACGGTTCATAATTCTCTATAATCAAATCAGACTGGGGTTTATTAGACCTAACAAATATATTGCTTTCAATACATGACCATGACCTTGACCTTTTAGAAATAAAGGCATTTGGAATAGGTCTGTCTTATTTCTGATACTTATTTTTAATTTGTAGCAATCAGAAATAGCATGTCCTTTTTTTCCTGCAATAGGTACACATAGGAAGAGTTAGGATTTCTGATCAAGCTTATCGGAACTTGATTTCTAAAAGTTGTGCCAGATTGAAATTTAGAAGGGTTCATATTAGGTTGACTGTTTTACCAGAAGACTGCTGAGTGGAAGACTTGCTTACAAAAGAAATTTTATGAGCTCAAGAATACTTTTCAGCAGTACGAGCAATATTTTCCAAAGTTTTGACCTTATGCCCATCAAGATAAGTCATATTGTTACTATGGACACAGTTCTTGAATTCTTTAACTAATATGAGTTGTCTGAGAATTTCATAATCTTGATCAACTTATTGGCTAAGCACCATCTATCAAACAAGTGCTCTTTTTCTCTTGCAAATTGTCCAGCTTCTTTTTTATAGTTCCTGAATTTTAGCCAATAAGTCTTAGGGCCTAATTCATGACCGTTTAAGATGCATTCCTTAACTAGATCATAGTCGGAACTTAGTTGTACTGACAGGGATGCATATATGTCTTGGGCTTTGCCAAAAAGTCTAATATGTAATAATAGAGTCCAATGATCCCTTGGCCATTTTGAATTTTCAAAAAAATTTTTCAAGATGAGGAAAATATTTGTCTGCTCCTTTTTTTCTAAAAGGGGTTCTCAAACCTAATATTCCTAATTTGAATTTTTACTTGCCAGATCTAATTCTCCTATTCTAAATTAATATTCCCTTTCTTCCTTTTCTCTTAATATTTGCATTTGTATCTGTCCCTCTCTCTCTTTTTTTCTAATTGCAACCTTTTCTTTCATGCTCTCTCCATATATATATATATATATATATATATATATATATATATATATATTTATATATATATATATATATATATATATATATATATATATAGTTACGTATATGTGATTAAATTGCTTTTGTGTAAGGTTTAAAATTCCTTTTGTTTCATTTTTGTTTCATTGTATTCAATTGCATTGAATATTTTTCTCAGATTCAGGATTCTATTTATAATAGTGAGATATAATTTTAGCACGAAATAGTAATACGTCAGGGTTGGCATTTAGTTTGCCTTACCTTGGTAGCAAATCAACAGGAAGTAAAAATGATTGGTCAGCATCACAGACAAACTTTTTCCGCGTGATCAATGTTTGTAAACAACCTATTTATATAATTGGTTTTTAAGTTGGTCTGTACTGTGGATGTAACCTAAATAGCGTAATAAGATACCACATGTCCAATTTTGTGAGAATTGAAGTGATGTTTTTGTATGTAAATACATATTCTTAATATTGGTTTGGCCAGAGTCATTCAAAACCTTGAAGAAACAAATTGTTGTTTTTAATTTGTTGCCAGAATATTTTATTCTTCGTCTGATATTTGGATTCAATAATTTATTTTCCTAGACACTCAACAAGTTGACTTTCTTTTAAAAAAATTCTGAAAGATATTTAAGGAAATTCTGGAATTATTCGGAAACCAAGATTGTGATTCAAATGAGGAATTATTGTTATTTATATATTGGACTTCATGACATCATTGCTCTCCATATTCATACGTGGTCTGGACTCGAACCTGGATTTTTATAGGACTATTTAGTGATAGGACTCCTTATTTTTAGAATCATAGCTGAATTATAATCGCTAAATGTAAGTCCTATTTACAAATTTTTATATTGTTGTCTAGGGAAATAAATTGTATTGTTGAAATATACAAAGCTTGTTGGATTTCACTCTTTTCTTTGTTACTGAGTATGAGCTGTTGTCATGTAACTTATATATATATATATATATATATATATATATATATAAGTGACTTCTTTTCGACAGAACAGAGACTTGAGAGCTGAACATAAAGGAGTGAAAACAAAGCAAGATATGCAATATGTGTGTGTGTGTGTTCATTCTCTTATTTGAATTATGCCCTCTATTTCTCAGTATGCATATCTTGAATATTTTGTTGTATGTATATTATAAACCCATTTTGTACATGTATATAAATTATCATATTCATATGCAGTGTATTTTGGCCATAAAATTTCAGAACACTAGAAGTTATATAGTGTAATGAATTTTAACTGATATGAGTAACAAGAATATAGTATTATAATTGCAAGTTAAGAAAAATTCTTAATCATCTACCCTTGAACAAGATTTGTTTCTTCAATATGAAATTTCACTATCAAATTTGGTGGGGTAAAAAATTCTGCTTAGGTTCTGGTGGTTGAACTTCATATCTCCCATTTTAAAACTTATTAAGTTTTTGATATTTGTGCTTACAAATTTTACTTTTCTAAAAACTTCTACGTAAGCGAAACTAACTTTAGGTACTTTAAGCAAGTTCAATTTATATATTCATATTTTTGTGGCATATTGATTGTACATCTTTACATTAATGATTCACAGTGCATTTTAGATCTCAAGTTATAATATTCATGTTCATGATTTCTATAAATAGGTCAGTTATTCGGAAGCATTATATATTCATTTTATTTCAGATTGATAGGCGATATCAAAGGCATTTTTCTGATGCTAGTTATGATAGATCTCTTGTGAAGATTGGGGCAACAGATCTGGTAAGACCCAGCAGATTCATTATCTCATTGTAGTGTGGCCCAGAAGATTTATAATTAAATCAGTTTCAATTTCATTGATACGTTTACTCTGGTATTTCTTAATGTTATTGATATGAAATGTTAGAGATTAGGGCAGCATTTTTGTTTTGCTAGCTTTAATTTTAAAAAATCATTTATTGACTCATCTTGTCCAAAGGCCAATTGAGCCAATGTATGGTGTTTAGTCTGTCTTTGAGTCAACATATGGTCTTTAGTCTGTCTCCATCAATGTGTGGTATATTGTCTGTTAGCGCTCATGATAAAAACCACCTTAAAACTCTTTGAATTTAAAAGTTTGCCTTGCAGAGGCCTTGAATTTCTCCTCTGAATACATTTCCAGTCACATTAACATTAACATTAGAAATGTGTCCTGCAACATCATACATCTTATAGACAAAGGGCAATAACTCTTTTCTCATTGCCTCCCTTTGCCACCTCCAGGTGGTGCTATTCTCAGGGTTTTGTTAGTGAACTAACAGCATTGTTTGCTTTGCTTCCTAAAATCCATTGGGATTTGGTGCTGCATTTTATTTGATCCATTGAGAAGTTTGTTATTTTTGGATGTATTAAGGAATATTCTAAAGTTGGTATACATTCCCTTTTTAATTTTAAACATAATTTGTAAATGTTTTTCACTAATAAAGACTTAATTTCTGCATTCTCTGACAGCTGCTGTAGCCATTTACAATGTGATACAACATACTGAAGTTTGTGCACTCTGTTGCAGTATTTATTTATCCTTGGTATATCTGGCAACTGAAGTATTTGTAGTATTTTTAGTACTGAGCCTAGAAAGCTTTTCAGTTTACAGTGAATTTGAAAACATATCAGCCTTTGTGCTTTTGCTTGACTGTATACTTTTATCTCCAATTTTGTCTTTTTCAGGAAAATTTAGAAGTGTCCAATATGCAATTGTGGAATAAAATTGGACAAAGTAAAGTAGGAAAGAAACCTTTAGAGGTAAGAACCATGACACTCTTTGTAAAGATGCTGTGAGAACAGTTTATCAGTATGCAACAGGCCAGTGGCCCTAATACCCATATAGAAACTGTTTATAGCAATATTAATTTCACTGTCACAGTGGCAAACAAAATAAAAACATTTTATAACTATTGCAGCTTGAAGGTAATTATTCATGTTAAATTATTAAATGTTTTACTGTTATAGTCACCTCGTCATTGACCAAGGGTTATTCTCAGGCTGATGAAAATTTTTACATGTGTAATTTATTCATAAATTAAGATGCATTTGGGCAGACCATTATGCACAAGGAGGTTTAAGGATGTCTAATTCATTTTAGAGTTTTATGCTTCTTTTTCTATTCAGAATTTGATGTCATATTTGATGCAATGTTTCCTTTGCAAGATTAACTTAGCATGTAATGAACTAAAGGTGTCAAGTATTAAACTGATTTGATTTTGCCATCACAGCTTTTAGCATGTATCATAATCAGCTGTGTATAGGTCCTCCATCCCATCAACTGGAGTTTGCAGAAGGTAGGGTGACTAGTGGTTATCTGTTTTGATATGTGTCTTTACTTAGGTTTTACTGTAATGCATTTTTCAAAATTCTGTAACTTTGAGATAAAAAGATG
Organism: Potamilus streckersoni; assembly: GCA_016746295.1. Classification (NCBI taxonomy): domain Eukaryota; kingdom Metazoa; phylum Mollusca; class Bivalvia; order Unionida; family Unionidae; genus Potamilus; species Potamilus streckersoni. The sequence continues at coordinate 2,085,699 of JAEAOA010001155.1, forward strand.
AAATATGTGACTTGAAGAATTGCCATGTGTATTAGTTTAGCCCATTGTTGTGGATGTTTAACATGGGCAGAGAATCAACATTTTGGGGTATGATTTAAATTCTGAATGTTGCTCTTGATATTTTTACCAAGTTTAAAACCTCTGTTATTTATGACAGCTTTAGTATTGCTTCCTTTTTCAGACTGATAGATAGCTTTCCAGCCATCACATTTTCTTGCAAACAAGAGAGATAAAATAATATTGTGCCAATCCAGAGCACATTTGGTATTTAGATACTTGGATGCATAAAGAAACTGTTATGTTCTGGTGATTGGACATTATTTTTCTCTTTTCAAATGTAGTAATAATGTGGGTCATGTGATTACAAATGTTATGAAAAAGAAAAGGTCTACTGAAGCAAAATCAACTTGAGGTAGTTTAAGCAAATATAATTTGTATTGATATTTTTTGGCTTGTTCATTTATCATGACATCGTTACACTAATCATCCACAATTTGTTTTTATTCATATTTTGGGGGGATTATTGAATCATCATGACATCTTTATGCTAATGATCTCAAAAATGATTCAATTGTCATGTTCATGTCCTCTATCAATGGGTCAATTATTCTGAAGCATCATATATTCTCTTTATTACAGATCAATTTTGATCGTCAAATGCAGTCTTCTATGGATGCATATAAAGATGCATTGACAGATGCAGGATTGAAAGAGAAGGTAAGACTAGCAGATTCAGTATCACATTGTAATGTGGTCCAAAGATTTATAATTAATTAAAATCATTTTTAATTTTAGCGATAGTTTTACTCACGTTTATTTCCTTTTGAAGTTGATATGAAATGTTAGAGATTGGGATGTCATTTTTGTTTTCCTAGCTTTAATAAACATTTATTAACTCATCGTGTCCAAAGGCCATTAGAGATAATGTATATCTTTATTCTCTCTCCATCAGTGTGTGGTGTATTGTCAATCAGCACTCATGATAAAAGTACCATCTTCCTCAAATACATGACCCAATCATAATAGTTTAGGAGAACTACTTCTACCTTGCTAAACAGCTTTCCCAGGCTAAAACTTTATATCTAGAAAGTTAATTGTTATCTATCCATCTAGGTGGCAGTTAGAGTGATCTCCCATTGATATGGAGTTTGGCACAAAATCTGATGAATTCTTCATCTACTGCTGAGTAGCATGCTCCCTACAGATAGAGATGCTTCACAAAATCCATATAAGCAGTAGTCGTAGCAGTGATATAAGTGATGCTGCACCGATTTTACCTGCACAGGCAGTCACTTAGCCATTCCTGCAGGTAACATCTTGCTATAATTGATAATTTGACATCTATCTTATAGCAGCAGTTAATAGATCATTACACAAGCAGCAATGAACCTCTCTCTATATATATTGTTTGTCAGACTTGCATAGTATGGACAGAAGTCAGTAGGGAGCAATTCTATGGGTACTGAAGGGTAAGGCATAGAAACATACCTCGATGGACAATGACATCATGTTGCACACAAAGAGCTCAGAAACATATCATTTACAGGGAAGCAAAATAGCAATAACAGCCTCAATTTATCATCCCTCATATCAGAATTTTGGGCTGGTTCCATGTATCAATATTCTGTACTCCATTGCAATCAGAATAACTGGACAATGCCATGTCAGTCAAGATGGTCCTGTTCCTTCACAACCATTACTCAGCCATCTACATTTGATAAGCCTTGACCACCTTTGATCATACATTATCAGCCACCTGAAGAATGAAATTTGTCCAGTTCCACAACTCTCATAATGTTGCTAGTCACTGCATACAATCCCTAGCTTAATCTTAGTACCACTCTGGTGGCCTAGTGGTTAGAGCATCCAGCTCAGATACGGGAGTTCACAGGTTTGAACCCTTGTCCAAGTCTTACCAAAGACATAAAAATGGTAATAACAGCATTAAGAGGTTATTGTTAGGATTGGTTGGGACATCATGCTACATGTCTGCAGCATGATGCCCAAGTGCTAGACATCACTATAAACTTCCACACTGCAGACATCATAGCAATATGACTGTAAAATTGTTAATGCTATATTAACAATCCAAATCACACACACACACACACACGCACACACACACACAGAGAGTTCCTTAGTACCTAAGAAATTTGTCATGAACCCATGTATTTAGCAATTTAACCTACATCAAACAGACATTAACCAGTTTATGCACTCTCATTAGAAATGAGTTTTTTTCTGTTTTAAAGTAGAACTCTTCTTTTATCCAGAGTAGAAGGCAATTTTTCTTGATGTAGCCTGTGTTTTGTATCATCTCTGATCCAGATTGTTTATTTAAAAAACTCTATCCATCCCATTTCACAATGATCCTAGTAAAGTATTCATTCCACATAGTATTTAACACATATTCATTGTAAAGACTATTCAAAAGTTTATGCTCATCCAGTGAATCTTTGTATAATGGAAACTAAAGGAAATGGAAAGAATGCTTGCAAAACATGGTGTCTCGAGTTCTTGAGAGACCAGGACATACCAATTTGGATAAAGATTTGAAAAATGGGTTGAAATGGGTTGAGCAGAAAGCTGATGGAAATGTAGCTGGTCAGTACATAATAAATACAAGGAGGTGCTTAAAATAATTTAAAAAAACTTTGTTAAGAATAAAAAAAAATGATTGCAAACTGACCAAAAATATTCAGTTATGATAAAAAAAAGCAAAGAATTCTTTGCCAAGACTGCAAAAAGAGCTAAACTGGCATATGAATATTAACATATTTTGTCCAGTGGGGTAAAAAACAAGTGGATTTATGTGATTGAGTTGATGTATTTTGGTATTTTAATTTTACAGATTTGCTATTGAAGAGAAAAGAGTAATCAGTGTATCCCCCAGGAGTGAAAAATTGGGGGCAAAAAAAAAACCTTTGTGTCAGAACTGGGGGATCAAATAAAAAATGGGGGGGGGTAAAAAATGTACCAACAAATTTTTATCTAATCCATACTTTTTTAGCTGGAATAAGATATTGCAATTTGCACAACTCTCTCTTTCTCTCTCTCTCTCTCTCTCTCTCTCTCTCTCTCTCTCTCTCTCTCTCTCTCTCTCTCTCTCTCTCTCTCTCTCTCTCTCTCTCAAATTAACAAACACACACAATTAAACAAATGCATTATCCATTCAAAGGATACTTTTATTAGTTAATTTTCCTTTTAGTTTTAAGTCGTACTTTTAACAGTCTCTTTATTATTTTTGTAGCAATATTATAGACCAACACATTACATATAAGCCAATACAAAACTCCAAATCTTTTTAACAAAATGACAGTGAATTTACTGCCTTTCATAAATTGTGTACTATCATCAGTTTCATTGTACTTCATTCTGAAACATATTTATCCAAAAATCAGAGGATAATGATACATCTTCTCTTTAACAAGTTACACTTAAACTTTTAAATCTTTCTTTCGTTACAGCAAAGTTAGAAAATCTGCAATGACCCCCTGTAATCCAAATAATAGATTTGTCTCTGCAAGTTTACTAATTTCTTTTTTTCTGAAAGAATGTCTTAGGTAATAATGTGTTCAAAAGAAATATTGTGGTGGTCAAGGGCAGATTTTAAAAATTCTCAAACGATGTCACAAAATGATTATTCACTTGTGTAGTCTTCGTAATCACGAAGTCACACCAGTAATCCCAATGCCTTGGATGTGCCGTATTCTAGTAAAGGGAATATTTTATCCATTTTACATTAGTCAGATCCACATTTACTTTTACTCTTTCACTTTCTTCGCTATGATTCTTACTGTTTTCAAAATCACATTTTAGTACAACATGAATTGAGGTTAAACATCTGAACGACATCTTGCTGAACTCGATAGAATCATGCGAGAGCTTGCGAGATCAGGGGAAGCTACTCTGTCAAAATATTGCCTAATGGTAGTCTGGTTCTCATCTTTGTATGCTCAGTATAGCAGTGTGCAACACAGAGAACATACAAAACAGGAAACCGGAAGAAGTATTCACGATGCCATCCCTAATGATGTATAATCGAAGTATACACAATGCCATATCTAATGCAACGCATTGGATATTAAATAAATCATGATTGTATTTTGCAAATCCTTTGTGTCAAAAAAACGCACGGCAAAAATATCAGTGCTTCAATTTTTTTCAAGTGTGCGTCCCTGATGCACAACTGTGTGCAAAGGAAAACACTGGTGTAATACAATATTTGTTGCAAAAATTGACAAAATATCATTAATCAATTACTTTGTGAACACTGACATGTACATGTAATAATTTCCACAATAATATTTTTGGAAAACAAATAGATATGACATTAAACATTGTGAAATTCTAAATATTGTTGAAGTTTATTCATTCAAATGATTTTTTTAGCAAAGTAACTACTTTACAATACATTATGACAATAAGGACTACAAAGACCAGTTTTGTATGAGTGTAAAATGCATTTTTGGCCTTTGGTTCCCTTGGATCCACAGATGAAGGGTACCAAACACTGCACATTTTTGGTGGTATTATTTATTGAGGGCCAAAGTCCTGTCTCTCTTAGGGATCAGTCTTAACCACATAGTGCTACTAGGCATTTCCAGGATATTAAGCCAAGTTTATACAGGCACTCTTAAATATCAGCATAACCCACATAGTGCTTCAAGGCAATTCCAATGGACAACATTTATCTTTAATGACATGTTGCAATGAAGGCTTTTGTATGAGGAGGTTTTTCTAACAACTCGCTGTAGTTGTCTGCCTTGTTATTTCCGAAGAAATTTGTTGCCACTAACTGGAATTCTTTTTATGTCGTCTTTTCCTTGCCATGAAGTGCATCGTCAGATGCATCACCTCGAAGAGGTTCATGAATATGAATACCAATATAGCTTCACTTAACCTTGGAAATTTTCCATCGAGGTATTTGAAAGCTGCATGTGTTTTGTGCATGGCTGTCTTGACAAAGCTCTTCATCAGACCCAGCTTAAATGTAGGGGTGGTACCAAAATCTTCCTTGATTCAACAAGTGGTGGATGCTGAACACTTGTCCTTCCAGGCTCTGATGTCTGTCAGAGAAGCCAGTCTCTTCATGTAGTGGGAATCTCTTGCACGACTATCCCATTCTCTGAAAAAAAAACAGCAGTACTATGTGTTTTCAATCTGCAGACCAAGCAAATAAGCAAGAACCTTCACATCGCCACAAAGCTGCCACTGAACTTAGTCGTAGTTTATGTACCGCAAAAGTTGTTTTGTGATTTCATAGGTTTCCTTCATATGGACTGACTAACTGGAATTGAAGGCAAAATATTGCCATTATGCAGCAAAACAGAATCAATAAACAAAGAATCAATCAGTGAATCAATAAACAATCTCCACTCATCTGGATTGAGAACGATTTATGGTTGCTTCTAGGCAATCCAGAAGTGGAGAAGGAATGTTGCTGAGTATCGGCAGCCATGATAAAGGAGTAGAGCATAGTGTTCTGGAGATTATGTGCATTGTTGCGTTCAGCTGGATGTCAGTTAACTTAGTGTGGAATGATCAAGCCCAGGCTGTCAGATAAAAGAAGGCCAGTGCTGATGTCTTAAGTGTCTGAGCACTAGTGCCCTAGGATGAGCCAGCCAGTTTGCAAAGGAGGTTATTTCAGGCACTAAGTTTTGCTGCAGTTTTCTTCAGGTGGTTGTAGAACATCAGTGATCTGTCCAGATTCACCATAAAAACTAACTTTTTATGGTTCATAAGTTAGAGCCAGTCTCAATTAAAATGTACCATTCCATTGATTACTGACAGATTGCATTATTACAAAAGAGAGGACATCAGACAAACCAAAGACTTACCCAATATTCTCTCCATTTTTCATTACATACATCTGATGACATTGGATCCTTCTCAAGAGGAATCTATATGAGTACCAATCTTGCTGAACCGCTCTCAGGAACTTCATTTGTTTATTGTATATATATATATATATATATATATATATATATATATATATATATATATATATTAGACCTGCCTCCTCACTAATTTAGCAAATGGAAGGCTGAATCACTGAAATACTTGCCCTTTTCTGTTATTGATCCATTATTATCAATGGAGATCTGACTATTCTTCTACAGCTTTGATCTCAAGAGATTTTTCTTTTCATCTTAGAAGGATAAAGGATCTTCTGGGTTCATTTGACCATTCTTCACTACTAACACTGGATTTGTTGGAGAGAAAAATTTTTGCTTTTGAAGCTTCTTTGATAATACTTTTCTGATCATAATAGATGTAACACTCCCAGTTTCTTCTGAGTGATATCAATATAGAAAGCATATCTTTCACTACATTAGTGACTGAAGAATTCATGGTATCTGGTACAGATCCCAGTATCAAGGGGAGTTCACTTTAATTGCCACCTTGTTGGGTACATAACTTTTAGCTTTTTAGCTAAAATGTTTTGGTCTGGGAGGGTTGGATTTGTGAGATAGTAGTTCTAAGGTATTATGATCAGGTAAGTATTGACAGAGAAGCATATTTTGCTAGAAAAAAATTATTTCTAAACTTCTTGTGACAGGAAATTTGTTTTCCATTAAATTTAACATGGAATTCAACTTGTAAGATGCACAACTATTAAACATAAGAAAATTATATATCTATAAACAAAAAAAACATTTGTTCAAGTTATCATAAAAAGTTTGACACAAAATGGAAATTAACAAATGTACTTAAAATCTTTGATTTAAAATGCATATTCTGTGAAGTGACTATTGCAGTTACCCAGATTTATTAATATAACATATTTGGAACTTGCATGTGGATGTACATTCTGCTAACAGGTAGGTTGGATTATGCAATGTGTCTGGGCAAGACATGCTAGTTTAATTGCCTCACAAAATAAAAGTCATCATGCATCATGTTAACACCAATCAGTTAGTCAGTCACTATATAATCCTTTCTAGGTCATCATATAATGCCCATAATGGATTAAAACAAATGAGGTATTAAATTTAAAATTCAGATATTCCCACCTGTTTATTTGTCCTCAAAATATTTTTGTAACTTAAAAAGTTTTCTTTTTATCACAAAAACTATATTTGCTCATCAACTTTTGATGGACTGCAATTATTTCAGTACAATATAATCTCACTTGAAATACCACTAATTTTAATGCTATTTTTCATACATGAATCATATGTTTTGAATAACATAATAATGATCTATAATGAGACAACCATTCTTTAGAGAATAAATTTTGGTGGCAGACAGGATGGTCTTTTGATAGGTTCATTAAATAATGGCTTAATTGAAATAATGTAGATCAGTCTCAAAATTATTTTTCTATGTACAGTATGTCAGAATTTGTCTTGTTTGTCTTGAACTTTTGTGTTTAATGAATAATTCTGATATGTTTAGCAACTTTTGAAGATAGTTTCAGATTGCAACCAAATTTCTTTTGAGGGTTCATATTAAGAAACTAACTTTGATTAGCACCTACTTATACAAAAGGGACCTTGAGTGTCCTAAAGCACTCTCCATTACAGATCACTGCCATCTCTGCTCTGTTTGCCTGGATTCAAGTCTTGGATTTGGCCATAGTGGATATGTGAAAAAGCTTGCTAGTAGCTTCTTGTGGGTCATTGGTTCTTTCTGGAGTTTTGCCAGGTTCTTCATTAATACTGGTCACCATGTATAGCCTATCGTGTGTTGAAAAATGGCGTTAAACCCCAACAGTAGCAATGTATATAAAAAGTTGTTTTTTTGAAATTTATCATACATTCAATTTCCATTCCAAAATTGGAAGAACTTTATAAATAGAAACTTAATATGGTTGGTTCCAATTTTTATTGTCAAGACCTAGGGCTTTGTTTTCAAATTTCTTCATAATATTGGTGAAATGAATCTAACTGTTACCTGCCATTTTGGACTCATTTTTATTTCCAGAAATTTGCAATTATTACATTATCCTCTTTTATTTTCAGCTTTTAAATGCAACAGCTGGAGTAAGGTATGTTTAGCTCTCCTGGCCATAGACCAGAAGAGTTTATGGGATGGTTTTTCATCTGTCCAGATATTTGTTTTCACTCATCTTCCAAACTTTTTTGAGGATTCTCATGAAATATCTCACACACATTCATTCCATGTTTTTTTGGTCCTAAATGCATGGATGTGTTTAAATATTGAAAGTTAAATACTTGATACTAGGAGTAGTGCATGAAAATTGAGAACTGCTCAGTAAAAAAAAAAATATTTAAATGTCAACAAATTTTAGTTTTCTTATCTGCATTATTGGAGGTTGTTTTAATGAAAAAGTCTAATAAAATTATTAACAATATTCCATTATTATGGGTTATGCTAATAGGAAAGTGATAAAATTATTAACAATATTCCATGGAATATTAATAATATTCATTAGAAAAATCTGTTAAAATTTTTAACAGTATTCCATTTTTGCAGGTCATGTTTAATTGGAAATTCTGATCAAATTGTTGAGAGTTTTTCATTATTGAATGTCATGTTTAATTGGAAGGTCTGATAAACTTATTTGCATTCTTCCATTATTGCAGGTTTAAACATGAATTAACAATTATTAAGCTATACAGAAACATCATTAGATATGAGGCTGGCAGTATACAATTATTGCAGGCCATGTTTAATTGGAAAATCTGATAAAAATTGTTGACAGTATTTCTTTACTGCATGTTGTGTTGAATTGGAAAGTATAATAAAATTATTTACATTATTCTATTATTGCAGGTCTGAACATGAATCAACAATAAAAATTATGCTATACAGAGCTGTCATTAGAAATGAGACTGACAGAATGATGATAATTATTGACATGGCATTTTCAGAGGCAAAGCATTTGTTTGGGCTTGAAAGAGCATGGATTTTCCTTTACTTACTGGATGATGAATTATTTCATTTTGGATCTGCAGGAGTTATTTCCACCTTTGTACCTAATATGGACAAGTCTGCTGTCAGGCAACATGTAATTTATTTCACTGAACATGTTTGTGACATGATGAATAGACTGATGACATTATTATTAGGGTAAGTTTAATCTACTCATGTAATTATAGGCATGTATCAAACTAAATTGCACATATATAGTTCTGTGATGTCAAACTGACTCATGTTGGTATATTGATCCCTATTTCTTACATTTAATGTTTGCTATCAGATTTTTATTATCTTCAAAATATACCATGCATACATATGTTTTTCATTTAGTCTTGGACAACAGGTATTTTACAATTAAACTAGAAACTAAACTACTCATTAAATGCTTTTTTCCATGTCACATTTCCTTATATTGACACAATAAACTTCTCTTTTGTTATTTGTTTGAAGTAACAAAAGTGAAAAACATTTATATAATTCATCGGTAGGACCTAGCCAGGGTTCGAAACAGTGACCTGAGATGGGTGTTCTAACCGCTTAGGCCACCAGAGCAGAGAAATTGTGTCCAAAATTATGAAGCAATGTTTAGAAAAATCAGATCCAATAAATCATAATAAAAAGTCTTTTTTAGCTCACCTCTTCAAGAAAAGAGATAAGATTCAGTGTAGGTGTTGGCATCTGTGTGGATAAAAGCATATACATATGTACATTCCCACAGAATGTCAGCCATTCATTCTTCCTAGGCCTTGGGGAACAGTTTGGAGTAGATTTCCTATTGCTTACCCTCTGAAGGGAGCTGCTGGAAGAACTGTTTGCATGTACATTAGTTCTGCAATCATGAAATTTAGTGGGGACTGCATCTTGATGATTACTACATCCTTATCACAAATATAAGTCACTGTGACTTATATTTAACAGTGTAGCTACTTTAGTTATATCTTGTGGTTTTAAGTTTATCAAACTGTTCATGGTAGAATCATCAAACTCTTTCTGACTGTGTCTCAACTAGTAAAATTCCTCATCTCGATGAATGTTTTTTGGGGAGAGGTGGTGTTTCACTATGTATGTTACACAGATAAAACTCATAGTAATCTGTATTTATTAATTTATTGGCTGTGGTAAAGTGTTTGCATGCAGTTCATGATTATATAAGTTTTCGGCATGTCATTCATATTTTTCAATCAAAAATCAAGTATCTTTGCAAGTGACTGTGTCTTGATAAATTCTACATCCTTAATACAGAAATAATGCTAATTGACATATTTTATGTTTATGTGATTTTGCTAAAATTATATTAGTAAAGTTCATTTGTTGGTTGAATGTTATCTTGCAATCATGACACTTAATAATTGGATACATCTGTTACTACTACTGTATACATACAGGTAAAGAAAGTTATTGTGACCTATATTTTGTTTTCCTAACATGGGTTTAAACTTTGTGTCTATGATAAATTCATCCATGCTAAATCTGTGTACATTTTATTCTACTCAGAAGTCCTTTTTTTAACAGTACAGTTGGAAAAAGGAATTGTATTATTTAGTCATTGTATACTTTCTGTGTTTATGACTATGCATATTATGTTGTGCTAGATGTTATTCAGAAAGTTTCTGTGTATTTTACATGAGAATGAGTATAGGAGTTGAATTCATAGGCTGAATGATGCATGCATTTCGTGTGAGGCCTCTCCTGTGATGGCTAATCAAGTTGATTATAAAAGCATGAACTTTTTGTAATGCAGGCTGACTCTCAAGGATACTGGAAGCCTGTGACAGTAACCTGTGAAATTTGGGCTTCTAAGGAGCAACAGTAATACTTTCTGAAGATGTTTTACTTTCTCAAGCAGATTTTTATAACAAATGTTTTTGCTTATGTACTCTTTTTTGATATCATGCTCAAGAAGGTACTTTTTATTGTTTTATTGTTTGATTGTCTTTTATGCCCTGTCACAGTAGATATATATATATGGGTGGGTTGGTGAGGGGTAGGTGATTTGGTAGACAACTTGATAGCTAAGTGGTTTCTTACTACATCTGCAAAGTATTGCTAATGTATTGCCAATGAATAGTTACATCTTTAAAAGTTCCAATTTAAGAAATTTTACTGAAAAATATGGTTAGAAAAGAGGAAAATATTTCATTGTCAGGATCACTCTGCTTATTTGTTGTATGGTAATGTTTACAATGGCCACTGGAGACAACTAAGAGCTGCATAGATGTGAGCTATGTGCTCAGTAGTTATACTCTGGATTATCACATGGCAGAGGTGGCAAAGCATAGCATTCTGTGAAATTCTTGTTTAGTGTAGATATGACAGTGACAGTGACTAATCATTTTATTTTCATAAAGTACCATTTATTAATAATTTCTTTATCTTTGAAAGAAGAAGATACTTTATATATGGTCCCAGGTATAATGATATGATATGTTTACATGTTGATTTACATTTACTCTAGTAAATGTGTCTTCAATTTTATTCAGAGAATTACAAAAATTACAATAATAGCAGAGCGATTATATTTTTTATTGAAGCCATATGATCAAGCTTTTGTAACAGAGGAAAGGCTGCTTTTGATAATGCTAAAAATACTTATACAAGAGACCTGATGTGTGAACAATGTTACCTAATAAAATGATCCAAGATTAAATGACTTATTTCTGAAAATCATTTGATCAAAATAACTATGTTGGCATATAGAATAAAGCTGTTCTGACTCCACATTATGATCACTCTGGAACTATGATAATGGTCACAAGACATAACATAATTGTCTGAAGATGCTGACTTGAGTGCTAAAAAAATAAATGTTACTATACTTGTCCAGAATAACAGATGCATCTCAGTTTTAAATGTTTGGTAATGTAATGGTCTTGGGTTCAGATCACAAAAATAAATTGCAGCAGAATTTTTCTCCTTAAATATTGTAATCTGTTAAATACCAGAGCTTTTAAAAAATACTTGCCAAGAATAAAATACCTTGTGTAAATTAAAATCACTAAATTTTACCCACCTAAAAGTGGCTGCTATACAGAATCGATAAAAGCAAAAGAATATATCCCAAATAGATGCTTTTGACATAATCATTATGCTTTATTCCACCAAATTATGTTTTCTGTCAAACTGCTTGTGTGTTATGCTTTTTGCTACATTAAAAAATAAAATAAAAATAAAGCAATAAAAAATTGTCATTTTTATTATCATCTCTTTAATTCCACTCATATAAATTTGAGAATATTTTTAAAACAGTGACTGTTCTGTAAGAACAGCGTAAGTGTATTTTCCTTATTTGCTGTTTATTGTAACTGTATTTGACCCTCTTCCAAGAAAACAGACAGGTTTCATCAAAAGTGAACTTTGCCTAACTGATTCATTTGTTTGTTTAGCTAGTCATTTAGTGAACCAGTCTTTACTTTTAAAGAAAATGGTGCCAGATGTTAAGTGAAATGCTATATATGGTGTGCATTGTGGATGTGATATGGTGGAAAATGTTGGAGCAGATGCATCTTTTCAACCATCAAAACATGTCAGATCAGAACAAGTGACAAATCCACTTTACAAACTTTAAAAGAAGAACATCAAAGTAATATTTTACATTATTCTGAGAACCTAACCATGATCATTGCAGAATTCCTGGTTATGATCGTTCAGTGAAAGTTAGACTAGGTGAAGAGAGTGCAGAATTTAAATAATTTTTCAGCATATTTTGTGTTTGTATTCTGGTTCTAGCCCTTAAATCTTGCAAGTATTGATGAAAGTCTGGGAAAATCAGCGAATATAACACCACTACATGAAGACTGGAAACTTCACTGACTTTTTCCACATCTCACTTCTGTATATTGAAACACAAAACTTATTTCTTTAACTGTTTGGAATAGGAATAGTGTAAATTGATGTTTATTTCACAATTATCTGCTGAAGTGGTTTAGGGTTCTAAATGAGACTGATAGCTTTATTTCTACTGGAATTAAAACTGTCCAAAATTGTATGGATAATAATCTAAAAAATATTTAGAAATTTCACAGCCAATGAATCATTGTAAAAAGACTTTTTTTTCTCACCTCTACACAGTACATAGAAGCTTCAGTGTAGATGTTAGCTTCTGTGCAGGTAACAGTATATAACCTATATAGACTCACACTGACAGCCATCTATTCTTTCTTACTAGATCTAAGACAACAGTTTAGAGTAAATGTCATATAACCTTCCCCATTGGAGAGGGCTGCTGGAATTACTCTGTACATAAGCATTAGTGGAGCATTTGTAGGTTTCATACATATGTATAAATACCATTTTACCTAGGACCATGCAATTTAGTAAAGGCTTCACAACCTTTTCAGTGATTCATGGATTCATGCTGCATGCAAAAAGATCATGAATTCCCCAATTCTCAATTATTTTAAATCTTTAATAAAATAACCGATTTCCCGTTATGTGCTATTTCCCGTTATGTGCTAGCCATGATATTGGTAGAAATATAGCCAACCGATAAGGTTGGTCAAGTAGCAAGCATTTTAGCATATTTTAATCTATATGTATAAGACTAGTTTTACAAATGCTTTTGAGAGAAACTGGGACCTAATCAGAATTTTGCTCTGTGCATGTGCCGCCAACACCAATTTTAATTACCATTTAGCATTGATGCTGAAAATGTCTTCACCACCAAGAAAAAAGAAATGCATTGCACAAAAAGTAAAGGTTAGTTTCGAATATACCAAACACTGGCTGTGCATTCAGCCATCAAATGCCAATATACGTAATGCTTTTTGCACACAGTATGCCACAAATCTTAGCATTGGGTATGGTAATAGAGATGATGTGAGAAAGCACATTGGTAGCAAAAGGCACATAGAGGTTGGGAAGATTAAGAACTCCAGCAGATCTCAGCCCTGGAATATTTTACGCCATTGACAGAAGACCTGCAAGCTACCAACACTGAAACATTGTGATTTTTTTTAACACAGTCTATTTTTATCAGCTGGATCCCCTGCTGAACATTTTTTCTGACAAACATTCCCAGATTCGAAGATAGCTTCTTGAATTAATCTCAAAATTCACTCATTTGTATCCCTATTTTCACTAATTGTGAGCCTGGACGGTTGGCAGCTATGGCTGCATCTTGATGACTACCACTCAGTTTTTTGCAAATGTAGGTCATCATGACCTATATTTCACATTTTACAGTAAAATTTTGTGTTCATGTCTGTCTCTGCTCCTTGTAGAATGATCATACTATTTGAATGTTTATCTGCTAGTACCTTATTTCAAAGAATGTTACTATGATCTATAGTTCAGGATTTACTGACATAGGTTAAGGATTTACATTTAGCCCATCACCAGATTGTTTTTCTTTCCCTCTAGTATATTACAAGAAAAGAAGCTCAATTTAATCTGTATTGCTTAAATTATCAGCAGGTAAGGCTTTTGCATTTAGCTCTTGATCATATAAGTCTTAGATGTGTCATGTGTTTTATTCAATCTAGAATCATGCAGCTCTGTGATATATTTCATGCTGATGTGATTTTCTTAAAATACTGTTTTAAATTCATTAATTGATTGAGGTTTATCTTGCAGTCATTAAACTTGATAATTGGATGCATCTGCCACTATTACAATATACTTACAAAGAAAGAAAGTCATTGTGACCTGTGTTTTATGCTTTTCTTAGTTTGGTTTGAACTGCTTGTAATAAATTCATCCATGCTAGACCTATATACACCCTAGCCTATTCAGAAAGCCCCTTTTTAATGGTATAGTTATAAGTAGGAATAAGCTTGCATATTTTAGTGTATAATTTCCATATTTATGAATATGCATATTATGTTGTGTTAGATTTTCTTCAGTAGTTTTAATAAGATACATGTGAATGAGTATAGGAATTTGATTAGCAGCCACATGCTGCATGTTTTTCATGTGAGTCCTTTACAGGATTGGTTAATCAAGGTAATTATTGACAAATAGGCCATTTGTAATGCTGAGTGTCACTCCAGGATACTCTAACCTTAACCATCAAATTTTTGCTGCTAATGAGCAAACCCGTTATTATATTTCCTCAAGCAGTTATTTTAGATTTTTAAGCAGTTGTATTACTTTCTTAAACAGTTATATTACTTTCTCAAGCAGTTGTATTACTTTTTTAAGTAGATTTTACTAACAAATGATTTAGCATTAGTACTCTGCCTTGATATAATGGATAAGAATGTACTTTCTATTGTGGTTTTTTTTGTTTTTCGTGTCCTGACACAGTAGATAGATAAGTGGGTAGGTTGTTGAGTGCATAGGTTGATGAGTAGATAGCTAGCTAGCTAGCTAGCTAGATGGCTTCATGGTATATCACAACAGTATTGGTTACATATTAACAATGAAAAGTTAAAACTTGTAACTTCTAGTGTATGAAATGCATTGAAAAATTTTGTCAGAAAACAGATAATATTGGAGACTACTCAGAGCTGCACAGAGGTGAGCTGTGTTATCATTGGTTACACTCTGGTTGAATTATGCCATCACAGAGGTGGCAGAGCATAGCATTCTGTGGAATTCTTGTTGAGGATAGATGTGACAGTGAAAATGACTTAATAACCATAATCATTGTATTGTCATACATTACCATTTATCAATAATTTATTACCCCTTGATATGTTTGATGTAGATTTACCTTGCTTTTACTCCATTAATTTTGTCTATATTTAATTAAGTTTGTATAATTTTTTGCCCAGAGAATTATGAAAATACATTTAATAGCTAACAGTGGGATCACATGTTTCTGAATGAAACCCCTAGATGATGCTATTGTAACAAATGATAGGCTGGTGTTGATATAATGATACAGATGCTTGGGCAAACAAAGCGCTAATACAAGATCAGTGATGATATTTCTTCATTGATCAGTATGTGAACAAGAGTATCCGATACTACCATCCACAATTAAATGACTCTGAAAAGTATTTGATCAAAACATGTGGGCATACAGAATAAAGCTCCACATTATGGTCACTCTGGAATTATGATAATTGTCATATGACATAACATAATTGTCTGAAGATGCTGACTTTAAAGGCTTTGAAAACAGGTGTTAATATACTTTTAATAATGGATACAATTCAATTTGAGTTTGGTGATGTAACAGTCTTAGGATCACAAAAGTAAATTGCAGAATTTTTCACCTTAAATATTGTAATCTCTTATAGACCAGTTTTTTTAAGATATTACTTGCCAAGAATAAAATATAATGTATAAATTGAAATCACCAAATTTTACAAGCTCCTAATAAGTGGCTGCTGTAAAATATCAATAAAAGCAATGGGATATATACCCATGTGACATGGGTATTTGCTCAAATCCTTGACCTTTGAGAAGTTAAGTGTTTGTTGTATTTTGTAATTTATACTGTGAATTCACATATTATGCATACTTAAAAACATCAAAAGCATTTTCAGGATACTTTACAGATTCTGGTTACACACAAATTGCATGTGGGCCTGTGTGTCATTCATGATCTACATGTCAAGACATTATTTTATAACACATTTTTTTCCTTTGTTTGTCAGTTTACCATTTTACTTAGTTCTCAGTTAAGTCATGAAATTTACTTATTATTGTGTTTTTGTTTAACCTTTTCTTCTTCAGATGTCCAGATAGTGAAAGATTACAGCAAATGTCAGTTCAAGATTTCATATCATTAATGCAGTCTGTCATTAACACCACCCTAACAACTCAAACCAAAGGAGGAAAAAAGCTATCTTTGAAAGAAAACACTTTCATCACGGTTAACTCCAAGGAGTTTGAGAGAGCCCTGGGAGATGTTATTCCAGGTGCAGATTTAGATAGGCATGGAGATGAAGTGATTACAAATAGGGTTGTTGATACAAGACTTGAGAGAACTCAAGCCTCAGAGAGAAGAGAGAACAGGCCCTTATATCCCATTTACTTTCCTTCTGATTGTCGACTTTTCATTCACATTCCAACAGAAAGTGGAAGCTATTGGCATCAGATGGATAAGCAGAGAGCCAATAGGATACGCTGACATGATAAATAATTGTTTTTATGTCTGCAGCAGCTAAAACCTTATGATCATCAAGTGCAGTCAACAGTATTACAGAGAAGTGAATGATACATCAAACAGCTTATTACAATCTTTCATTTAGACATAGAGAAAATCGTGTTTCTTTTAAGTTGTGATACTTACTTACTTACAGTCTTGAATCGATTTTGAACATGCAAACAGATGCAACTTGAATGAATTGAGGTAATTTCAAGCCAGTATTTAACTATTATGATTGTTACAAGGTTCCCACATTACCAGAAAATTGGGAAAATGTCAGAAGTAATTATAGAATTTTTCCTAATCCAAAAAATCCTTATATTATGCAAATATTTATGAAAGCCTTGGAGAATTTATGATTTTCCCTACTCCTCTTGAAAACAGTAACATCACTGTGTCATAATAACAAAATTAAATGTGAGTTCATTTTGTTGAGTTCTGACTTGAATCTTTTTTGGCAGTTGCAGTACAGATCATTTGGGTGCAACCGATAAACATATTTGTATAGTCAATCCAAATGCTGAGTGGATTAGCTGTATCTAAGAGACTGGTTAGTTCACAGACAGCTTCATATAGGCATATTTTCTTATGTGGAAAGTATCAAAACCAGTCCTGCATCACAATTAGCCAATTATTGGCATCGCTGTCTAGCCACTTTCCAATGGGCCTAGCAACTTTAAACATTGCTACATTAGTCATACCTGCATGAAATTGATAGGAAAGGGATTTAATTTCCAAGAAATTGTGAATATTGCAATTATTAATTCATTAATTAGTTTTACATTTTGGCTCATTTAAAGTAACATAAAGAAAAGAGTTGAGACAACAGACTTTTTAAGTTTTAACAAAAATAATTTATTTCCCTCGAAAAAATAATTATTGGTCACAACCAATCATCTGCCTAGCTTGTTTATCAAGCCAGTATTCTAAGAAAATTACTAAGAGTCATATTTACGTTCTCAATAAACAGAACATTTCTCTCAAAACGTCAGATCCTGTAAACATAATCATCATGACAATAAGAATTATACATATTGATACAAAAATAAAATAAAAAATATTCTTATTTAACACAAGTAATTAAACTACATGGTTGTAACATTATCTGACAGACAAGATGAAATTATATTGATGAAATTTAAGCTGGTTTTTGCCATTTGGAAATTATCAGTAACATGATGTCATCAAGAACCTGTTTCAAATGTAGAAAATTGGAAACAGTATGTGTCAGTGATGGAATTTATCATATAATATGACTACTATGTTGATATATGCAGTCTACTTGATGAATCTAGCTTTGTCCAGGCTGCCTTGAAAGTGAAAGGTTTCTGTTCTCAGAATAAATAAGTTGAGAATTATGTGTGCTTTGAGGTTTTTATAAAGGGTATGTGAGTTTCATTTAGTCTGTTTCATTTTATCCACAGCAACATTAGAATGGGGTTTATTGTAGATATCGCACTTGACCTCTGACGTCAAGAGCATGTAGGTTGTGAGATTATTGCAGTTATTTGACTAGCAACATGAACAGTGAGTACCAGGTCAAGTTTCATCAATGCTGTAGTTTCGTCTCCTGGCATAGGATGGAAGATATCATGATTATAATACTTGCAATTTACTATAAAATAAATCCTTTTCCTATTGATTTCATACAATGTAAAGACGTTAAGTTTGCTAGGCTCACCAGGTAAGTGGCTAAGATATGCTTCCACAGCATGGTGGTGGTGAATTCCTACTTTTTTATAGGCAATTGGTTCAGACACATGAGCCCAAAATAAATGTCCAAGTATAATAAATGGATTGGGTATATTCAGGGAAAACTTGTATTAGAAAACAGACTGCCATTCAATATTGATGAAGTAGTTAAATTTGTAGTTATAAATAATCTATATGAAAAATGGGAGATTGTTGTCTCTTGTATTATAATTCCAATTTTTATAAATTGAATGTGTTTTCTGCAGTTTGACTGGATGTTAATGGTCACATGATAATGAACTGGAACATTTTTATATATCAATAAATTCTGCAGAACATTTTTGGTTCCCTGTTTCCATATCATTTGATGTGAAGTTTTATCTATAGAAACTCAATACACCTTAATAATAACAGCAAAAACCCACCCACCCACTCTTGTGATTTCAAATCAAAATATACAAACCACATTATAATGGACCATCATTAGTTAAAACATTGTAATTGTACACACCTTCCTGCACTCAACAACTCATCCCATTTGCCAACCAGTGTATGCAGTAGTCTTTACAAACCAATCTTCAGAAATTATTGCATTTAACTTTGACATCATTTTACAGCCGGTGGTTATGAAAGGTCAGGGTCATGTGTCAAACTAGGGATCTCACTAAAGCTGGACACAATTTTACTTTTTGAAAGATCTAAATATGAAGAAAGTAAAAACGTTGCCATAAAAATATACCAAACACAAGCATAAATTAAAAAAAAAGTAATATCGTGGTTTAACTCCATGAACCATTTTTATATATTAAAATGATGATCATGACAATACATCACTGGCATGATCCACTGACATTCTACCCCATATTGCTTGGCTAGCGAAGATTCGGCTATGTATATGATCACAATTATGAGGCTAATGAATAAAAACTTCGACCTATGTAAAAGTGATTGTTTTGTTGATTACATATGCTGATCAGAGGTTAGAAAGGAAGTAAATTGTAATGCTAAGGATTAAATGATCATGGTTGGGTATTATTTATGTGTAAAGTTACATGATCACTCAAAAAGTTAACATTAGGTCCTTTGTAGCAGCAGCAGACTGTAATAGTCAGCACCCAGACCAGACCTCAGTATTTAGGCAGAGCAGTGTGTCACTAAAGCAGCGCTGATAGCTAAAGAGTAACAGCAAAAGTTAGTGTGCTTTGGATTGGCTCAGATTCAAATCTTGAGCTCATAGAAGCAGACATTTTGATCAGCTGTCTGCTTTAGATAAAGCTCTGTTTGTCTAATGGCATATATAAATAAATTTGTCTCTAAATATGAAAGTCGCATAGAGATATAACAACAATTCTTCCGTTATGCTTATTGCAGATGACCACACAACTTAATAACATTACTATTCATCCTCAAAAGGACTTAATAACTGTAGAGTAAACCTCAATCTAAGCAGTCAGGTGATCATATTGTTAAAGTTCACTTGTTATATTGTAATCAGCTCAATCTTTATAGTTTTCCCAAGAATGAATGAAGACCACTTTAGCATCATATTATGCCAATAGGTGACATGTTACTGATTTTCTTTTATTTTGACATGTTAAGACAAGTATTGAGATATATCTTTACTTATTATTTGATATATCTTACTGGGAATACACACTTAGATATTACTGCCTATACCAACCCTAAGCACCAATCCTGCACCAATTCACTTGGTGGGAAATTGTACCATCAGATCCTAATATATATACAGAAATCTAACAACTGCTGTGGCAGTTTTCAGTGTTACAGTTGATATTTCACATTGAAAGTAGATTGGTGAACCTTGTAATTGTATCCAGAACAAATCCTGGAAATTTTTGTTTCTAAAAGTGTGGGAACCCTGTACTAAAGATGCAAAACAAGCCTTTTTGTGCAGAGAATAATATGAAAATATTATGCTAGATTAAAAATGAAAATAATGTTGAAATGATATAGTATTGCATCAATTATTAAAGTAATTTAATAAAAATATATGAAAAATGTTATATATGTTATTTTTTGACAGCCTCTTTAGTCTGTTAAGATTGTAGTTAAATTACATGTGTTTAAATTTGAATTTTTCTAATTCTTTCTATTTTATTTTTATTTCATTTTTATATCATTAAATGTAGTTATTATTATGAATATGTTTATGTTCGCAGGATCTGATATTTTGTTAGAAACATCGTGTTTGTTTAGAACGTAAATGTGATTCACGTTAGCACGATTTTTGCATGACTGTTTTGTCATATTAGGTAACGTTCTATACTATGTTCACGATATTTCAAAATTGCCTTGATTTATTCGTTCTTGTACATGAAATGACGTATTAGTTTGCTTTAAAATACTCAGGTAGCTGCGAACTAGAGTCAAATTTCAACATTTTAGAGAGTGACATCATAGCATCTTATAGAGTTTCTAATACTTTAAGAAAAAGGTATTCCTGTGCTGGAATGAATTGTTTATTCATATGTTTATGAAACATGTTTTGTTATTGACGATAGCTGTACTTCATCTACCTTCTAAATAATAATTATTTTCCCTGGAGAACTACACAACTGGATTTAGACAAAGATACTTGGTACAATTAATTCTAAATTGGAACAGAACAATACAAATCGTGATTCACAGTGAAAATTCTGGACATTAGTGTTAACCATCATTTGACATTATCATTTGCCATCTTGGAAAGGGCTTGAGATTCAGACTTCTTTAATTAGAACTGTTTATTCACAGGACTTGTGTGTTTTTCACAATTTCAGGACAACATTTTGAATCTTCATGAATCGTAAGTCTTGTTTCATATTTGTACCATTTCACCTTGTTTTATAAATAAAAAAATTATTTTTGTTAAAATTTATAAAGCTTGTTTGTCTTTGTTCTTTTCTTTATCTTACTTTAAATGAGCCGATATGAAACAAGTCTCTCTGCTCAACTGTTACTCCGCAATGACATCTTTTGTTGCATTCCACCATTGCAACATAATAGCAGGTTTAATGTTTTTAATGGCAAATCTTATTTAGTTACTCAGCAATAGAAAGTAAATTTCCACTTTCATAACTATCACTTACATAGGTCATAAGGTGTCGAACAACATGCACTAATTCCCATAAAGAGTATGGTGGATGGTGCTGACATTGTTTGTTTCTAGTTACAAATCATGAAGCACCACATGTCATTCAGAACATGAGCTGCCAGGTGCTAACCACCATTTAACCTATGCCAGTTATGAAACCTGGACCAGGTACTGAGTTTAAACTATCAGGCAAAATGAAGGCTTCATTTCAGTAAAAACTTGTCATCTTTGCATCATTCCAGTCAGTATAGGAATGGACTTGAAAATCGTTTGGTGATTTAGAAACTGGCTAATGTCCTTTTTTATTTTTTCCATGTGGAGAATGAGCTGTCTCTCTTCTCTTTAACAGAGACCTATTGAGGAGCCCCTGATCAAGAACTTGCCTTCTTTAAGGAGCAAGATGAAATGAAATAATAATTCTTTACCAATTTTCAAACCAGGCAAAGATAACACAGATCCTACCAACTACAGACCTATATCAGCTGTGTATGTAAAACAATGGAACGAATGATCAATTCTCGGCTTGTATGGTATCTGGAAAGCAACAATTTGATTTCTCCTTTCCAAAGTGGCTTTCGTCATGGTCGTAGTGCCAACGATCATCTGGTTAGACTCGAAACATTTATTCGTGATGCTTTCATAAAGAGGGAACATTTAGTAGCGGTTTTCTTTGATTTGGAAAAGGCCTATGACACAACATGGAAGTACGGAATACTAAATGACCTGGACGATCTGGGTCTAAAAGGCCGACTGCCCTCATTCATACCAATCTTTCTCTCAGACAGGGAATTCAAAGTACGAGTGGGCTCGACCCTCTCTGATATACACGATCAAGAGACGGTTGTACCCCAGGGCAGTATTTTATCGGTGACGCTTTTCAACATAAAAATTAATAGCATCACCAAGTGTCTGATGCCAGGTATGGATTGCTCCCTATATGTTGATGACTTTTTAATATGTTACCGATCCAAACACATGCATACAACTGAAAGACAATTAAGGCAAAATATAAACAAAATTCAAAATTGGGCCAATACTAATGGCTTCAAATTCTCGAAATCAAAAACTGTCTGTATGCATTTCTGTCCGTTACGAAGACATCACGATGGACCTAATCTCACGCTGGAAGGAACACCTATTCCAGTTGTTGAGAAAACAAAATGTTTAGGCATTATCTTCGATAGAAAACTTGACTTTTATTCCACACCTGAAACATTTGAAAGCTAAATGTTTGAAATCTCTTAATTTACTTAAAGTAATAGCGGACACTGACTGGGGTGCTGATAGAGTCATACTCAATTTATACAGAACGTTTATCCGCTAAAATTAGACTATGGTTGCGTTGTTTATGGTTCAGCAAGGAAATCCTATTTAAAGATGCTTGACCCAATCCATCATCAGGGAATAAGACTTGCCCTGGGAGCATTTAAAACATCCCCGTGTGAAAGCCTCCTCGTTGAAGCGGATGAACCACCCTTATCACAGTAGAGAAATGCTCTCCGCACAATATGCTATCAAATTAAGATCCAGCCCTCTGAACCCAGCTTTTTCGGCAGTTTTTGAACCAAAATATAAATCCTTATATGACAATAAACCAAATGTCACACCTACATTTGTCATTAGAATATCACAATTTCTCGAAAGTACCCAAATTGATCTTTCAAAAATTCTGAAAGCCAACATCTCCGAAACACCCCCATGGCTACTTCAGCAACCAAGGGTAATTTTCACGTTACATGATGGAAAAAAATCGGAGACGAATTCTTCCATTTTCCACAACTCTTACCATGAACTCCTCTCACAATTTGAAAATTATACAAAAATATATACCGATGGATCAAAAGATGAGGAAAAGGCTGCTGCAGCCTTCGTAAGTGGAAAACACACAACCAAAGTTCGCTTGCCAAAGTACGTCAATTTTTTCAGCCGAAATTAAAGCAATAGACCTTGCTTTGCAATACATTGCAAGCAAGCGTATTTCAAATAGCATAATATTCTCCGACTCACTATCAGTACTTCAGTCACTACATAATAGAAAACGGGAGAATCCACTATTGGCTAATGTTCTCGTTAAGCATACTGAGTTGAGTATCTCTCATAATATAGTATACTGTTGGTTACCCAGCCATGTTGGATTTTAAAACACCATATACTGATTTTAAACGTATCAAAGACTTTACGTCAGAAATGGCAGGCATCATGGAATGATGCCGTGAATAATAAACTTCATACCATCGAGACAATCCTAAGAGAATGGACTCCTTCCTACAGAGCCGACCATAGAGAGGAGGTAGTCATTGCTAGAATTCGAATCGGCCATACTCATTTAACCCACGCCTACATATTAAAAGGAGAAGACCCTCCAGAATGCATATCTTGCAATGAACCATTCACAGTTAAGCACTTTATGCTGGAGTGTTTCGACCTCCAATCTACACATAATCAATATTACAATGTGCAAGACATGAGGAAGCTCTTTGATACAGTTAGTATTTCTTATGTTATAGTCTTCCTTAAGGAAGTAAACATGTATCATAAGTTATAACTTTTATGCTATTTTAAACATTTTTATGTGCTATATATGTACGATCGCTATATTTTAATTACTTTTGATCGGAAAAAATTATTTTTTTTATCACCGTTACCATTTTTATAATTTTACCGTTAGCAATTTGGTTTCGTATCGCTGGCCGATACAAAACCTTTTTACCATTTGTATAAAATGAAGGATATAACATTTTGTATGGCGCTAAATGGCCTCTTTGTGCTGGTGCGCCGTAAAACTTAAACCAAACAAACTTCTTCACTAAGAGAGTGAAGAATGGATGATGAGATTTGAGAAGAATCCATTACACCTG
Source organism: Potamilus streckersoni (assembly GCA_016746295.1). Classification (NCBI taxonomy): domain Eukaryota; kingdom Metazoa; phylum Mollusca; class Bivalvia; order Unionida; family Unionidae; genus Potamilus; species Potamilus streckersoni. Next base: position 2,110,270 of record JAEAOA010001155.1, read on the forward strand.
GTCCTTCTCGTCATTTGGGTTCACCTTGATCCCAACTAATGGGTCAGTGACGGAAGAGGAAGAGACATGAACGTTTGACAAGCAAGAAAATAAATGAAATTTAATGCCTACTTCCCCCACATTTATACCCCAGGTTTATAGGATCTTCAAAGACTAATATTCTATCCAATTTGGAGAAGCGTTCTGGAATGCAGCCCAAGTATGACCACCTGTTTCTTCTTCAGTGGCAGAGAATGTAGAAGCTAATAAATTGATTGAAGGCCAAGAAATGACCAGACAGTAAAACATGTGATCTCCCTTTCGACTATGATTATTTGCTTTGGCCTACCATATCGTTCAGTAGCTGCAGGACCTATTCATTCTTTTGGTCCCATAATCCCCTTTTATTTATATTTGGGTGCCTCCCAGGATGGGTCTCATTATGAACCTGGATCCGTCTCTCTGCCATGGCCTCTTGAAGCATTGAAATTAAACGTGAAGACATTGAATACTATAGTCTTGCATGCTGACCTTATGCTGGAGGAGTCATCGTCTTTCAGAGACTGGCTAAGACATTGTAACATCATGCACACTCCATATATTGAACACTCTACTGAGGTACTTCATTTCTGGAGGGATGTGGCCTTGGTGGCATATCTTTTTAATAACGGCAAAAGTCTTGTATGGGCCGCCACTTAAGAAGAACATATTATACGGATGGCTAGTCCCTATAGTTGACTGAGATTGAAGATATCAATAACACACGTCTCTGGATGATGGTGAAGAAATGCACGCTTTCTGGAAGCTCGATGACTCCCCCAATCAGAGTAGTTTACAAAGAGAAACAATCACAATCGAAATTGGTCCTGGTTTTAAACCCCAGGGTAGGAAGGCTGCTTACCAAATTTTTCCCGACAAAGAAGGCATTTGCACCCACACCCCACCCCTGCAAAGCTACTTTCTTTACATTGTCTCTGTAGGTGCCATATTAAGACATTTTAGCGGTTTGGTCAGACCTCTGATGGGTCCTTTCTATAATAATGGTAGCCAGCAGCTTCTCTTCTTCGACTCTGCACCTCTTTCATGGACCCCCATTCAGCTCAGCTATTCTCAATTGTTTTTGATGTGAAAAGATGTGTACTTCAAAATGGAGACAGCCATCTCATTCACGAATGACAGTAGAGAAATCACTGGGTTGTCATGATGCTTTTCATTATATCCACATATTATTAGTCCACGTGAAATTTCTACGAGTTTGTCTGGACAGAACATTTAATTTTAGATTACTCCTTTCGGCCTGATTTCCACACTCAGGGCCTTCTTTTGCGTAAGAGCCTTCGTATTCGGTCCGTAGAGATTTCCATTATGCAGTAGTTTTACTACTTATTGATGCGCATCATTAGACATGTCCTTTTCAAAACTCTGTCCTTCTGTTCGGATATATTGACTAAGCTAGGCCTAATTTGTATTTACAGCGACACCAACATAATTATTTGTAGGTGTAGTATGGGACAAAAATATAATGGTCAGATACTAAGTTTTACGATGGTTGACCAAAACATGTTTGGAGGTGAGATCACCCTCACCACCACCCTTGGTTCTTTATGCTGATGTACATTATCGATCAGGAGAACACGCATCATACTCCCTTTCAAACGTTTGTTTACGTGGGGATTCATTTTCTCACTAATTAAAGAAATGTTTTCTTCCTGAAACCTTCGCACAAATTCTTGCTCTTTTAACAATGTCGGATGAGAAGACATCGTTGCTCACTCATCGTTACATCTCGAGAACGGCGGACTGACTTCCACAAGAAATGCTTAATTTGCGGTTCCTCCTTTTCTTCCGTTGAACTCGCGTCGCGCACCAGATTTAAGATATTGTGGAGCGAGGCTAACATATAGCCCAGTGGTGTAGTTCTGCAGAGCCTAGGATCTTGCGGAAAAAAGCTTTCCTTCACAGCGACAATCCAGAAAATTGTTTGTTGTTTTTTATATTTACTATTTATGTGACCATCAACTGCAACTTCCGTTGAAACTTCCTGCTGACAATAATAGTACGTTCAATTGAGAACCAGTTTCGATCTGGCTGGCAGTTCAAATAATCCATTAATAGATGGTATGTATGTTTAAATGCTTAAAATGTGTGTCCGGGAGGTGGAGTAAATTCATTATAAAATACTTGCCTGCTAATGTGTGTTACACGGTTACGTTCTTGCTCTTCGCGCTGATATCTTTTAGCCTCCATACAAGTCCAAGAAGGAAGATAATCTAAGCATAGAAAATGGACCTGGATATTAAAATTGGATCTTTCTGTTATTTAGTAATCCGTTTAATAGTTGATATGCATTTCTCATTAAAATGTAACAGTGTCAAAACTTCATGTATGGTATTCAACCATGATGCAGTGAAATGTGAAGTAGGTTTAACCATAAGCATTTTGTGCTTTAATTTGGATATACTTAAAGATAGACATACGTACAGAACGTTGATTGAAAAATGTACGTAGTTATGGTGTCAACTAAGGAAAGCAAAGAGCAAGTTTAATATTAACAAGAAGGAATTTCGTTTGGTTACTCTAAGAGTGTATATATAAGAATATGTGCAAGGAAATGAAGTACAAGTCAAGGTATTATTCATGGTGTTTAATGACATGATTAATTTTGGGTTTTTTTCCCTGTCCCACCTGTGAGTGTTATAGTAACATGTCCAAACTCAAAAGCTATATTGTGTAGATATGGATAAATATAAAACATCCAACCCAGTATGGATAATATAACACAATAAAATCGAAAATATATATGAATGTAGTAATTCTCAGATTATATATATATATATATATATATATATATATATATATATATATATATATATATATATATATAATAACACTTATTACTTTTTTGCACATGAAATATATAAATATTCGTTGAAAAGGACAAAATAGTGTGTAAATAATTAGTTAATCTTTACAGGGAAGATAATATTTTCAAAAATATAAAGGACATTATATTCTGGATAACTCCAGACTGTATGCATAATCATTAATGTTAAATATACTCACTTTAAACATTAAATTGCCCAAAAGCATTATGCACTAATAAAATGTTTTTATTTCATTTGCTCAAATATATGTGTATTGAAATATGTAACTTAAATGGATAACAGAAATGGATAAAGATATTTCATCATCACATTTGAATTCATATCTGGGCAAAATGTCAAGATATTAGGATAATCAGAATCCTTATTCATGTTATTTTGCAAGTTGTACCTTACTTTAAAATTCCCCGTTTAGCTGAACCTTTTACAAAAGATAAAACAGCAATAAAAAAGAAAAATAGCAGTTATACAAAACCACATACTCCTTCAGTTTCAAAGTAAATAAATTTACATTTAAATACGATTTTTATGTCCACATAAACTCATTTAGCTTGAATGACAAGAGCAATCATTTAGGAAGCAGTAATGTTTTCTCAGCAAGTAATATAACATCTACATTAGGCCCGAAGAAGGTTATCCATTTTCGGTAATTGCAAGTAAGCTTCCTATAGTAAGCTGGCATTTGATCTATCCTTGCTTATACTAAGCATAGTAGTCCCTGTGGGTTGATACTTTTGTCGATGAGTACCAGAGTGTGACTGGTTAAAAAGAAAAACTTAATGAGTTACATTGGCTTATACGGCATCACACTGCACCATATGCCAACACAAACATAGTTGAATGAAACAAAGACTGACTGAATATAGATTCCGAAGCAGCACATGTCCCCAAAACTAAATGAGAATAAATTTATAAATCATGTAAATTGCCTTAAGAATTTGTCTTAGAAAGAATTCGGGAGATGCGGACGATATTATCGCATGCACATACGGTATTTAAGGATTGAACCTCGCAGCTACCGATGTTAACCGACCATTATTCAGTGTACAGTCCAAATAATGCTAGATTAAGTGTTTCATTCTCAGACAGCACTGAAATATTATTATCCAATGTGCCTAGCTAAACACTCGAATAAAACTCCATAGTTTTAAAGAACGCTTTAGAAGAAAACAAAATGTCACCATGGCGGCGACATGGTACACGTTTTTGATAAGCTGATTTGCAAACATCAGAACGATTCGCACTTTGGCTGTGACGACATTATAATTAGATTGAGATTATATCATCCTGTACAAAGTAGCTTGGTGGGTAGAGCATAAATATAACAATCAAAATTTGAAACTTTGTTATGATAAACAACAGGCATAAAACACTTATTATTATTATGGGGAACTATAATGTTAAAATACTTGGACTGTTTCTGCAAAATTTAACTGATGTTATGAAATATATTTTCTATTAAATGCGATAATAAAACTTACACGAATAGCTTCTACCAACAAAACTTTGAATCTTTGTAAGTAGTTATATGACTATATGTTCAGACATTTTAATTTTTCTTTATATAGACTCTAGAGAACATGATCTTCCAAATATAGCGCTGATGTGAACTTCAAGAAAACTACTCATGAATAATAATCTAATTAAAGCGAATGCATGCTCAGATCATTGCTTCTTAAATTTAATTATGGAAAATGCAGTGTTTAATATCCAACAAGTCAAGAAAGTAAAAATCGTGAACTTGTTCTTAAATGTACTGGTTTTCTGTATGTATTCTCAACGTAATTTTCTTCAAATATCAAATGGATCTGTCATATTTATACAATTCCAAAACAACACCTCATACAGCCTATGTTCAATAACTAAAATAGGAACGTAGCAGACAAATTTTGTTTTAACTTCGTAGAATTTGGAATATGCCTATGTAGTATAGATTGAATGTTAGTTCAGAGATTTACAAACACTTGGAAAACAACAATAGTTACAGGACTGCCAAATTAGACGGGTAGGGCATCTTCTCCTGTGCCCGAACAAACATAAAAACCTTCGACGTTCAAATAATATAGTCACTTGCATAATTTTTGCATAATTTATACAACTTTGATACCCAGTGATCTGCTAAAGGTTAGTATGCACATGTTGAAGAATTTAACAGTGACATTGCAGAACAGGACACCCTCTATAGCATGACTTGCATAGTTTTGCAAAGTGTTTATATCCAAATGTATAGCTCCGAATATTTTCTATTATTAATTTTTGATACACATTTGGCATGTCGAACTATGTTGAAATGCTTTGTTATGTGTATCTATATGTTTTGTAACTCCTGATATATGATTGTTTAAATTTTTTGTAATTTATATTCATCGCTGTAACTTGTAATAATTTTAGTTAGATTTTTCTGACATCACTGGTGTCTGTTTTAGAAATATGAAGAGCATAATATTGCATAGGATATATAAATTAATGCTTACGTATGTGTTGGTAATTACTAATAATAGTCTTAATTAAAATTATGGTTAATTTATAATTGATGTTTGAACGGTTAAGTAATTTCCTATTGGTTTGGACAGATCATACTACTAACCAAATTTCCCAATGAAGTTAGTAGAATGATCTGCCACCATATACTGACATGGGTTATTCGCCAACAAATCTGAAAAGGAATATGATATCTAATATGGCTTCCAACGTAGCCAGATTCAAAATCCTATAACTGCTCTGGAATTATATATATATATATATATATATATATATATATATATATATATATATATATATATATATATATATATATATATATATATAATTATGTGGTTTTCAACAATGGACTTTTTAAGATAACTATTTGCAAAGAACAAAAAATATCAATATATCACCACTTGTGTTCAATATTTAAGTATGATTTGACTAGAATTCTGAAGCCTTGTGCCCAATTAATCAGATATAAATATAAACATACTTCACCCCACCCACTGACTCCAATATAAACGAATCGAGAGAAAAAAAAATTAAGCAACGTAGATAAGTGTTATACCGAGGATATGAAGGTATGTATTGATCTAATCTTACAAAGTACCTAGAACTCTGTCCATTTCTTTTCCTTCTTCATTACACAGTTTCCCTTCCTTTAGTTTTTTTATTATTCTCCTCTGTATATGAGAGTTTAAAAGTCCAGATTTGCATCAACGGTATCTCGCAGATGTAAAGTTGATTCATGCGTTAAATTCTATACCTAATAAATCTCTCAGAGAATCTCTTGCTAGCTTCCTAGTAAAATCTCCTATGAAAGGTAAAATAATGCTAGGGGCTGGTAATTAATCAACTGATTATTATAATGAAATCTGTATATTATTCTCTGAGAGAATATTGGAGAGGTAAGGCAGCGATTAGCAAACTTGACGCTTCAGCAAATGTTTCACGTGATGTTGCTCCAGCGTGGTTAGCACAACAGGCAATATGGCATGTCCACCTAAAAAAAAAAAATTAACACGCACATTTCGATGTCAATGTTCCTAATGAAGTTCATCAAACGGATATATTGTTTTTACCACACGATACCATTACAACTGGCAGACGTCAACACATATACAGATACGCGTTAACTGTGGTTGACGTTGCGAGTAGATATAAAGAAGTGGAGACCCTATCAACAAAAACAGCATCTAAAGTTGAATCTGCGCTCAAGCGAACTTATCAGCGAGGTGGTGTACGATCGCCACAACTACTGTAGGTTGATCCTGGCAAAAAAAATATTAGTACAGTATCATTGTTGATGAACAAGCACAACTTTAAAATTAGACGAGGACACACGGAAATTATTGTGATCAGGCAATCGTTTAACGATTTAATCGAACACTTGCTGAGCAGTTATTAGGGTATCAATATGCAAAGGAAATATCCACAGATACATAATCTCGTGAATGGGTTGTGATGTTACCAAGTGTGATAGCTGCGCTGGATAAGGAAATTACTCATGTAACTTCTATGAAACCGTATATTGCGATCGCAAAAAATATATATATATATACCGATAAAACGTGAATCTTTTTCTCAACAAGTACTAGGCAATGTTACAGTTAGAAATTTATATGAACCTGGCGAACTTGAAGGAGGCAGAAAAAGAGTAACTGATCCTATTTGGAGTGTAAGCACACAAAATTTCCAGAATGGTAAGGTCCACAGATAGACCTTCATTCTACAGATTTGATTCAACTGTTCCTCAGCGTTCAGTTACAAATAATTCCTGCAGATATGCAATTACCACCAAGCACACTTTTATAAACTTGCAACACCCGACGTCGATTACACTCCAAGCATGTCAGCATCACATTTTCGCGTGTGTTACAAAGACTATTAATTATCTCAACGGTAAATTGACTTGGGTTATTGCTCGAATACTGCCACAATATTAATGCGTTGCAATTTACGCAATGATTATTGTGTCGTTGTTTTCACATCATAATAAATTCAGCATCTATATCAAAATCGCAATTATTTTTTTTTGTCACACTGTTTATAGGTAGCTAATTTTTTATTGATATCGACTTTGTTAGTGATTTCTTAGGTTATTACGCAATCCATGATAACCCGCTTTAGTTGAGATATTTTTCTAACTCTGGATACTGCGAGATAAACTAAATTTGACAACTCAATACGATCATGGACAACCCAAATGATAGTATCAGCGATAGTAAATACCTGCGACGAGTGAATCGTTATAGCGTATCCTAACGTCCAACGCGATTTACCCATGTTTAACCCGCTCTCAACAACATCAACAGCGACTAAAACAATATCATTTCACACAAGATTTTATATTCCTAAACTAGTAATCTCAACATCAACATTTTGTTGTCTATTATCTGCAGGGCGGCGATAACACATTGGCACAGGTAAAGTTGGGAATGTTTCCTTATGTAACGCAAATAATTTCTTTTGGAGTTCATCACGAACTATTTTTCTACTCGAAACTATGAAATCAGCATGTTTCCATAGGGTCTAAAAATCATTCAAGGACGTTTCAGGAATTACCTCACGCATTACTTCACACTGCATTTTATCTGGATGTAGTCGTATTAACATTTTAAACTCTTTCAGCGACTCATATCTATGGTCATCAGATATTTCTTCGTAATAATCTACAAATGTTTTCAACCACTCATGTGGAGATGATCCAGTAAAGTGTGGCGGTTGACAATGATCGCCACATACAATCACAATAGTATTCTTTAGTAACAGCCAATCAGAACTATTTTAGTACCTTCTGCGACACCGTACATATCTCGTACCATATAATATACTTGGGTATATTATTATGTTAGCCTTCGTCTGAAGTGGTCATCCGCCATTTTGGACACTTGAGACTGTGTTTAGAACTTTTACAGACTTATGTTTCTATTTTGAACAAACAATTTGGATCGTTTCTGTAAACAGTAAGTATTGTTTAACATATTTACACTCTTTCATGCTTAAATCTCTGGTTAATGTCTTCACTGTTACTGGAAATCTTAATAACTTTTCTAGCTCAGCAACGTCTCTGATAGATGCTCCAGTATCTCTAACTTTTTCTGACCATATATTTACTTGTTTAGGTCTTAAATCTGTTAAACAATTACCCCGTATCGCGTTTGTGAAGTTTTATATAACTCTCTCAGCTACACAGTTCATCCTTGACAGTTTCATCGGTTTGAAATCCCGAATGTCAGGTTTGTCATTTAACGGATATATCGCGTACACAACAGCAGTTATTGGATATGATCGCTTATAAATTGGCTTGTCTATTCCAGTCAGTATTCCTGGTTTGGAATTTTCACCAAGGATAATATTATTCCCTGACCTCTGAACGGATTCGCGCTTGTCCCGTATGATCCAAACATCATTGTCGGTCTATACAATAAATTTTACTAAAATATAATTTCGAACATCAAGATAGTCAATAATCTCTCTTCCTCGTTTGTCACTCATTATATAGACGGTATTTCCAATTCTGAACGTCGACCACACATGAGCTGCACCATCGTCGCGAAACTCTTTCTTGGCTTCACGGATACGTTTAGTTATATCCGCACTCGTTAAAGCTAGATCATGCATTTAGAAACTAAATTTATGTAGTCTGTCAAGATCAAAACTAGCAACGACAATTTCAATTGCGGATAATTCCTGCATATTATAATTAAGGGAAATATGAATTTAAATTGGAGTTTATATATATATATATATAGTTTAATACAAACAATACTATCATACAGGTTAGAGAAATTAAATTCGTACTCTACCGAGTTTCGAACCCAGGTCCGCGAGTAAATGGCACCCATCGCCTTGCCTGCACGCACCAACCCATATACCGTCACGACTAAGCACGCATCACCAAAAAATGATGGCACTGAATCGGTGTTATATAAGCTCGTGCGTAGCAGACACACTCGCATGACGACCTAGTAATTAATTCTCATAACTGCGTGCTTAGTCGTGACGGTATATGGGTTGGTGCGTGCAGGCAAGGCGATGGGTGCCATTTACTCGCGGACCTGGGTTCGAAACTCGGTAGAGTACGAATTTAATTTCTCTAACCTGTATGATAGTATTGTTTGTATTAAACTATTATTTCTGCCCACTATTATCAAGATTCTACTACAGAATCCAGGGATAGCACAGTCTGTTCTGTCTGGTATATATTTATAATTATTTGTAATACAAAAATCCTATATACCTTGATTTCTTTCATAGGAATCTGGAACGACTGTGTACATATATATGAGAATTAATTACTAGGTCGTCATGCGAGTGTGTCTGCTACGCACGAGCTTATATAACACCGATTCAGTGCCATCATTTTTTGGTGATGCGTGCTTAGTCGTGACGGTATATGGGTTGGTGCGTGCAGGCAAGGCGATGGGTGCCATTTACTCGCGGACCTGGGTTCGAAACTCGGTAGAGTACGAATTTAATTTCTCTAACCTGTATGATAGTATTGTTTGTATTAAACTATTATTTCTGCCCACTATTATCAAGATTCTACTACAGAATCCAGGGATAGCACAGTCTGTTCTGTCTGGTATATATTTATAATTATTTATATATATATATATATATATATATATATATATATATATATATATATATATATATATATATTTATAATTATTTATATATATATATATATATATATATATATATATATATATATGTGTGTGTGTGTGATTCAACCAAATTACTGCCAATGGCTTAAGATTGGTTACACGTCTCCGTGTAACAAAAATGCGTAAACGAGTTCTGCAGTTATCACATGCAATGCGTTAGACACGGGGGTCTAGGTGTGGTTTTGGAGTGCGAGGTAAGACTCACCTCTGTGCGCAATGTGGTGTTAACAAATACAGAGTTGAAACGATATTACGATGCAAAATATAACACAGAATCTATTATAAAGACGACGAAAATTACCTAGTTAGATTTTGAAAACAATGATTTTAAAAAATAGTATTTAGTATATAAATGGAATAAAATGAGTTTGTGTCACATCCAATCCTAACCAATTATGAAGCGTCTCGTAATTGCATCATCAGAAATTGCAGACTGAGCAAAACAGTCGGTAGTGTTACCAAAGCTGGTTATTTTGCGTTTATTACCAAAGGAAATAAAAATTATTTATCAGATAGATTCATCTTCGAATGTTAGTTTTGACCGATCAAATATGGCTATATGGTGGATCACATCAGTGGCGATAAACTTGACAACTCAGTTGCAAATCTATTATTATTACGCAAAGTAAAAACTGTCAGTTTGAGCACACGGGTAGGATACGATCTGCAAAAGCTATTAAATCTGTGAATGCGTGATCTGGAGAAGAAATATTTTCAAGTGAATTTATTCCGCTAGTAAATACTTTAACATAGCACCACCCTCAGTGAAACGCTATATAGACGGTGTTATTAGATCAATTTTTTCTGTAAAATTTGCACAAAATTTTATATTCCAGTAGATTATCAAGCAAGACAACCAAGGCAAATAATAGTACATGGTGTTATTTAGCTTGGAATCTGCATATCATTCAGAAAATAGTTTAGATCTGATTTCCGGACCCGGTTATATTGTATAAGGATATCCCATGATATCGAAAACATACTAACATGATGAAGTTTGGAGAGCTAACAGTTGGTTCAATAATCATCAGTAACAGTATCAGATTGACAAATAATCAATGCGTAAAGTGTACATTCTCTCTCTCTCTCTCTCTCTCTCTCTCTCTCTCTCTCTCTCTCTCTCTCTCTCTCTCTCTCTATATATATATATATATATATATATATATATATATATATATATATATATATATATATATATATATATATATATAACTAAATGTATACCTTCCGCAAACACAGACAAGGTATCAGATTGATATGGAGCAAATGCCACTTTTAATGTATTTATAGGACAATCCGCACTTTCCCAGACACAGATATTAACAAAAGAACCTTTAACAAACCTGATAAAACAATAATCCTGCCAGTAGTCTCAGTCATAATAATAATCGACAACTTTACCTATGTGGCAACTAGTAAGTGAAAACTGACAAGATAAAAATAGTGTATTTTTTGTTTACATATAATCCGCGTACTTTATTCTTTACTGTATTCTTTGTTTACATAAAATCCGCGTACAAGATTTCTCATAATGCATACAGGCAATCGATATATATTGTCTAGTTACTCTGGCTCGCTGGCTGGCTGCATAATTGGGTCTGTTATTGATTATTCCATGATAACGGCGAACAGAGAATTTTCTGTTGTCTATATGTTAAGAAATCGGCTATATATATTGTTGGTTTTTTTGTATAATAAATACACGTAATGCGAGTGGATTATGTGCGACTTTGTTATAATAAACAGTTTCATTTCGCCACAGAAGAATTATCGTTTTTTTTGTCAATCCGTTATCATGTAGGGAAGTGTGTTTATAATATTGCCTGTATCTACGTGTGTCCAATTGCGCATGAAGAAATTTTAAGAACATCCACTATGACAAAAACAATCTCCTTGTTAACGGCTTATGCATTGACTCAGTAATATTCGTGTTATGCAGAATTAGATATTTCTATAATTTTTGGAAATTGGAAGAATAAAATACCAGAAACTGGTTTTTGTTAAGAAAATCGAACACTGTAATTTTTAGGACTACTGTTTTTTTGGTAACATAATGGGTTGCACTCACCAGTTATTATGTACGTTTGAGAGAGTGATGTGTGTAAGGTGAAGTTGTTTGCATTTCAACATGCACAGTGGAGAGAATTTTGGCATACCTATATACTACTTTCATGAAATGTGGCTGAAATTTCTTTGGATATTGTACTTTTGGAAATTTTAAATGATCCTAGGACACTGATAACTAAAATAAATGCTTCCTTGTGCTCGAAACATCAAACTGAATTTGTCTAAAGTACACTATTCTTGACAGCTTTAAAAAATGGAAAATTAATTTTGCCAAACTAGACAATACCAGCTTCTAAAAGTGCAATTAAAAGTTTTACCAAATAAAATGTAAAAAAAAAAATCGGCTTTTTTTACACTTTACCTCTGAAGTTCAAAACGTTAAAATGAGCAAGTAGAGCTAGCTCTTTTTTTAAAGATTCGCATTTGGAGTATTTTTCGATAAGATCAGTTAATGATTTCTTTATTTCAGCGTTATTTAAATCTAGTATAATTAGTGTTTGTAAGTCTTTTACTGTTATTTCTTGATGATTAAGAAATAATTGCTTAAGTTCTAGAGATGTGTAAGTACTATAGAGTGTTGTCGCCACGTTTATAACACTTCGATTGGCGATGTATAAATCGAATAAGATACCATTTAAAGATTTTATTGACTCGATTATTTGCTGCTTCACGCCATCAGCATAATGTTGTGATAATGAAATAAGTAAATTTCTTTAATCATTAAACGTTTCATCGTATTCAGGCTTAAGAGTATCCACAAATCTGTAAAAAGTATTTCATCAACACCATCTCGAAGCCGCGCCACTAGCGTCCTGATAACAGTAAATGGTGATCTAAATATCTTGGGGATCCTTTTACAGTCACAATCGGTAAAGTAATATATATCGTTGTTTGGAAATCCAAATCTTATATAACTCCATGGATGTTTTAATCTATATTCTGGATCTTTAATGAATTTTTATTCACTTGTTTCAAAACTCATTTTTGGTTGGTTCTGAAGTTCCAATATAAACCGGTGCAGCTTTAGACCATCCTAATACTGACCTGATCTAACTTTGATACATGTATACGAGGTAATCAGTAGAATTTATTTCAATCGCCGCTAATAGTGTTGGTTCGTGAACAGTGATCGCTATTTTAGATTCCTTTCCTGTGATAGATATAATTCTGAGTTGAAATTCATAATTAATATGTTCTATTTGATAACTGTCCGTTGAAATTCCAACAACATGCCAATTAGGTGTTCCATCCGGTTTATTCTTATTCGCAAACACCAGTGAATTATTTGCTGGCAATCCACAAAATGGTTTCGGCCTGATATTTGGCCAACTATTCACTTGCTGGAATTGCAGTTGTAAAATTAACGCTAAATTCTAGATTGGTCGAATTTACTGATATTGTAGTAGTTTTTGATGGCGTTGTATTAGTGACGATCTGTTGCAATAGTTCTATTGACGCTGTTAAGGACTCGGGATTTATTATTATCGTTATTATTTAATTCTCTATTTGTTCGCTTTGGTTAATACCAATAGCGATTATGATTGCTGCATCATAGGTTTACATTATCGTTGCAAACTCCTCAACAGATATTTTACCATCACAGAGATAAAAGCAAATATATGAAGCTAATTTTGAGTAGGCGGCTATTGCTGTGTGCATTTTCATCATATTTCTTGCTCATGTATATATATTTTCTTAGCGATAATACTAAAAATACCTGCGCATGTTGTTGTCGTAGAAACTATAATTGTCACAACTGCATGTACCGTCATCGTTAACGTTAATAATAATAATCCAGTTCAAGCAACAACAGCAGAAACTGAGTAAACGACTATATCAATAACAAACATGCGTCTGCGATATTATTTTGCTTTCAAAATGTAATCGTCAAAAATATTTTTTAGTTCAGTTAACGCCTGATTGTATCTGTGACGTTGAACGTCAATGAGTGACGGAGTCATCTGATTCATTATACTTAATGACGTCGTCTAATTAGGTAATTAATTGAGTTGTTTTAGTTACAAATTCCAGACACCACCAGTAATTAGCCGAGACCATTACTTCTATCAGATGATTTCAGAGTAAATGTTTCTTCAGAATCTTTATCCAACATTACAGATACGGTTCTAGAAAAATATTAGTTAATGGAGATGTGTTAAGTATACTAAATTCTACTCCGCTAAACACAGAAAACCTATACACACCGGCGACTTCCTCAGTATGTTTGATAGTTTTATTTCATTGTGTCCATGTAGCTGATTCTAATGAAACGACTTACACAATGTTGGTGATCTGCTTGAGTGGAATTTTAATGAGATTCATTTTTCAACGATATCAGGAATTCCACTAATAATATCGTTTACTTTCGTGTTTAATGTCAACGAGTTTTATGAGAATAGTTTGTGGAGTTCCAAAATATTCATTGATGGATCTGTTTAAGTTTCTACGAAAATTTATAAACGTTCGTATATGATTATTATAATCAGTTCTGCATGCGTTAATTCTATCGTTGATCGTTGTTATTGCTGTCACTTGATCATTAACGATCTTAATATTCCTATCGTCGACGTAATTTTTTGTTGTTGCATTTGTATCTGCGGTTGGGTTTCCAAGATGTGTAAAACAAATTCCTGTCATTATCATGTCGCCAGTAAATACATCGCTGGTTTTGTTTACATAATCGTTAACCGAATCCTGTATTTTACCTTTATCAGCAAAAGTAACGATATTATTAATAACCGCAGTGGGAATTCGTATAAGTACATCTGGTAGTTGTATGTTGCTCATTTTTAATCGTCCTTGTTAATCCTGAAAAACTACTTCATTTTAATCCACACTCGTGATATTTAATAAATCAACAATTTCATTTCTGAGACGATCAAGTGTTGCGTATTTAGATCGACTTTCTGATCTATCTTCAATTGAGATCTTCCATACATATCAACCATTATATTTACTAGCGTGTGTTTAAATAAGTGGTATATTCATGTACGACTTTTTGAGGTAGCATTGTTGATTTTGATACAGCATCAAGTATATTAAGTACTTCTCGACCAAATATTTGGGGATCCATTTTTTTTGTGTTGGTAGCGTTAAAAACCAGATTGAAACAATTTTATTGCTGACATAATAAAGAAGCTCATTTGGTAGCGCCAACCCATACGAATCGAAATAAACAATTCCACGTGGATCAATTGCAAATCCCACCCAATGGGTGCCTTGTCCAGAGCTTTTATCAAGAATAATAATACCATTTTCAGTAGTGCTGGGTTGTTTTGGTAATTGATCATGCATAAAAACTCCTCTGATTTTTTTATATTTAGTTGCTTAGTTGCATCAAGTAAATCAAAATTCGGTAGTGGAACTAGTGTAGGAAGAATCATCGAACTGTCCCTAGTCATAGACCTTTTTCTTACCACGAAGGCAGGGTCACTGGAAGTCTCAGACCTTTTCCCTTTTCTTGGAGGTTTATATTCCCTGTCCGGTTGCTTTCTTTAACACCATTCCAGCAGTGGTTCAAACAACTAAGTCTGCAGCGACTATTATTGCTGGCATAGCTGCGAGAAGTGGAAATATACCACCCGTCTTAGCAATGTCTTTGATGGCACCCGCAGAATCATGAAACCGTACCCCAGTCTTTGACCGCTTGGCTTCATTGAAGTGATTATACTTACGTTTGGTCAACGACAGTTTATTCGGACCACCTGCGATTTGTTCTCGCCGCAGTGATATTTGAACGCTCAATGCACAACTATTTTTTGATGATTGTAGTTTTTTTAATGTAACCAGGAGTCAGACTGACACTAACACGATGATATGACATTGTATATTATTATGAGCGATCTGATCACATGTTTCTTTACATATTTCCTACTGGTGCATCAACGACTCTCATTCTTCCAATAGCACATTCGAGCTTTGATTTATCACAGAGTATAACGGCGACTGCTCTATAATTAGGAATAGATCCAGTATCTCTGTTAACACGAGCTCGAAAATGTATATCAACTACTGACTGCTTGGTTAAATCTAAATATTCTAGAGAAAAGTAATTAATTGGATACAGCGTTGTAATATCTAGCTGCGGTATTTGTAAACCAATATCGATGTTTTGATCACGCACCATAAACGACATAAGACGATGTCATGCACGTGCTACTTGATTTTGACTGAAATTCAACAAAATATCCTCGGATGTTTCTTGATGAGCATTTATCCTTAATGAGACCTCAGAAACACCAAGTTCATCAAATCCCATATTACCTTGCGTTTGCGAGTTTACACTTGCAACATTTTGTAAAGCAATAAATATATGTCTTGGTGCAGAAACACCTTGCTGAGAAGCTATTTGCCATGTAAATAAACAATGAACTGTACTTTAAACACTATCTGTGGTTATTGTTAACCATGTTTACGTTGATTTACCGACTTGGCTCTTAAACGATAGCAACCCGTCTTCATCAGATATCAGTTATCCTCAACGATATTAAAAATCCAGCATCAAGCATATATTGCAATAGTACTAATGGAACCCAACATTTGTCAAAAAAATTCCCCAAATCAAACTTAGTAATCTATACAGGCAAGTCCGGTTCAGTAAAAATCTAATAAGGGTCAGTTTATCGCAACTCTGGTCATCTCATATGATGGTTGTCCAAATATCTTAAAATATTTAGAACATTCTCCATATCCAAGAAAAAAGTCTCCCAGAATAATATGATACGATATTAATTGAGATAACGTCAGAAAAGTCGTTTTTAATTTATATTTCATAATCCTCTGTGTCCATATTCTATATAAATTTTCTTGACATCAACAAAAAATTCTGATCGTGTCGTTTCTCATGAATTTTTCTCCTGAGCAAAATGGGCAGCAACAGATGGTACGATAAAAAGGTTATTCAGTAATTGTCTAACTATGACATCATCGGAGGTATATTTCAGTGCAAGATGTTCCATTTCTTCATGAAGAGATTCTGTACGATAAATATCACCATTAGGCCGTACAAATTGATCATAATCATATTCTGAACTTTGAAATAACCAGAGACACATGGTCACTTTTACTTATCTTCCTGATACAATCAAATATGTGACCATCATAAAACCTAACCTTTCTGTTTCGTGGAAATATTATTACAGCATTAGTCCATGCATGTGGATTATGATCAATAATTGTTATAGTGTTTTCATTTCTTATATATTTTGGTTTGTACAATATCTCTACGGTTAGTATTTTTACCGTTATTGGAAATATTAATAACTTTTTTAGTTCAGCAACATCCTTAATAGATAAATCAGTATCTTTAACTGCTCTTGCATATGTATTTATTTTTTTACGTCTGAAATCTCTTAAGACATTAAGACGTATCGCATTTGTAAAACATTATGTAACTCGATCATCTACATAGTTTATTCTTGACAGTTTCATTGGTTTGAGATCCGCAACCTTATGTTTTATCATTCAGCGAATATATTTCATAGGCAAAAGCAGTCGCCGGGTATCCTTGCTCGTAGTACTTTTTATCGATACCAGTATGCATTCCAGGTTTTGATTTATTATTCAATAAAATGATATTATTTCCCAACTTACATGTACTGGAGTGTGCTTATCACGAATCATCCAAATATCGTCATCTGTCTCTAAAATAAATTTACTAAAATGAACTATTTTTTATTATCAAGGTGGTTAATAATTACTTTTTTCTCGCTTGTCATTCATCAAATTAACAATATGTCCTATCCAGATAGTTTACCTCACATGAGCAGTGCCATCATTACGAAATTCATATTGGCTTCACAGATACGTTTAGTTATATCCGCAATTGTTAAAGCTAGATCTTGCATTGAACCACTAAATTTATATTCTGGTAGTCTGTCAAGATCAAATCTAGCAGTGGAGGGTTCAATTTTGGATAATTCCTTCATTTATAATCAAGACAAATATTTAAAATAAATTTTAGTATATATATATATATATATATATATATATATATATATATTTCAAAATAATGATTTAGACAAATAATATTATTATATAAATGGAGCAAAAAGAATTTGTTACACATCCAATGTACACAAATTACGAAGTGACCCGAAATGGTATAATTAGGAACTGTCTGTCAAACAAACCAGTCGGTAGTCTTCATAAATTTGGTTATTT